>CM076577.1:338859656-339261103 GCA_034641835.2 Pinus albicaulis | reverse complement strand
CCTACTTTACTCTATTTGGAAATAGGGTATTGTTATAATACTATGGCTTATGAATACGGCGTACCCAAGAAAACCAACTCATTTCATATGACATTTTCTTTAATTAATCAATGTAATTAAAACGGAATAAGGGGCAGAACTATTTTTGTCATAATTTACAACCTTTTATTTGTGCAGGAGTTGTCTATCAACCCAACAAAAGACAAGACTACAATTCTTTTTGCAAAAATCAAGTAATTTTTTTTTTTTTTCAAAAAATGTAGTATGAGTGTTTTAATCGGTTTTTTTGATAGTGGAAATGGATTCAGCACCATCAAAATTTTTGACAAGGGAAATGGATTCAGCACCATCAAAAACCCATGAAGCACCCAAAATCCTGAAGTTTAATAACTATAACCCAAACTTTCAAAAAAATTTGCATACTACTAAAAATTCTCTAATTCTGAATAACTAAATTAAAATTCTTGAAACTCTATTTCCAAAATAAAAATATTTTCCACTTATTAATACACCCATTAACATAATAAAAACAAATAATCATTATATTGTTACTGAATCCGACATTTAAAAAAAAACAAATAACTAGCATTAAGTTTTTCACGTGAGAGGCAAACTAATTCTCCTTAAAATTTTATTTGAAATAAGAAAGATGTATTAAACTAATTCTAACTGCAGAATTTCAGTTGGAAGTACAGTATTTTTGGACAGGTGTTATTATTTTTGAAACCGTTATCTGGAAAATTGAAGCTGATTTTTTTGAAGAAAAGGTGAAACAGGCATTCGCTTTTTCAATTATAATTTAGTATGAGTGAAAAATCAGTTTATTGAATTTTCTTTTAGCTTTAAATTTGCAAATTACATATATTACGTTGATTCGTTCATGCACGTTCATAGTTTGTAATTCCGTTCAAGTTTCTAGAGTGAGCGTGGGAAGGGACTGGAAAGTAACACATAATTTTACGCGATTCCTATTCCCTAGCGAGCGGGCCCCGAACCACTTTGTCACGTCGCAAGAATTCCTTAGCAATTGCAGATAGCAGGAAGCAGAGGTAGAGTTAATTAATTCGGGTGAAAAATTAATTCAAATTATAGTCCAAATAACAGATAAGGGAGGTTAATTCGTGGTGGTGAATCAAGTGCAATAAGAAGAAGATTCCGCAAGGCAGGCATGGGATGGAAAAATTCCGTTGAACCCAATCCAATCTCATCTCATCTGAGTGGTAGCAGAGAACCCAATCTTCTTATTCCATCCATCGAGAGTTAATTGAGGTGCAAAATTAAGTGCAACTATGAAATATCCATAGGAATAAGAAAAAAGAGCGTCCCGGTGGATTTCCAACTCCACTTCGCAAATTAATGCAAAGTTTACTCCAAATAGCAAACGGCGAGAGGTAGAGTTAAACCGGGTGGTTGTATCAACGGCACACCACACTTCTTTCAATAAGAAGAGCGTCAATTTCATGGGATGGGTGGTAACTTGCAAAAGTCGTGGCATAGGTTATATTGTTTTGCAATCACTGAACCCTCAATTATGAAGTTGTTTATCTAGGTAGTGGAATAGTTCGGACGATAGTTTTTTTGTCGGAATTTGGTCAATTAAAATTCAAAAAATCAGGTAGTTGGAGTGTTTGGAATCTATTTTTGATAGTGGAAATAGATTTAGCACTATCAAAAACTCTTAGGACACCCAAAATACTAAAATTTAACAACTGTAAACAAAAATCTTTGTCAAATTCTAGGCCAAAACACTGTTTTTCTAGACTACGCGCTCAATTATAAATTTAACTTTATTTCCTCTATCAATGTGATGCAATTATTTATTTCCGTGGGAAGAAATAATGGATCGGTACGTTTGGGTATCACAATGCCACTATCTATGGACATGCTGACGTGGATGACTCTGAATCACCATTTTGTTTGCAAAACCTATTTGTTTCACAATTGTGATTTTGAAATATTCGGTGATTTTTATTCTACTATGTCATCTATTTTTATATTCAACTGTAGTGTCACGAATTGTAAAATTTGTTTATCTTTGATGATGAAATATTATGTCATTGTTGATGGTTTTTTTAATAGTCTGTCACTTAATTCTTTTACAGTATCTGCGATATTGGATGATCTTCATTGCAACACATTTTATGAAATGTAAACTTATAAAATGTAGGGAGTTTCATACTAAGAAATAGAGAGTATAAAATGGTTTCAATGTCCATCTAATTTCTTTTGTTTTTTTAAATTAAATTTAATGGATGAAAATATAATTTACTCATTTTTGAGTTTGGACTTTTTTTGAGATAATTTGTTTCTCTTAAAAGTAACTTTCATACCCAATATTTTTCTATAACGTTTCAATGTCAAACATAGTAGATAATAAATGATAATAAATCCTTTTTAAACTAATTAATATACATCTCATGAATAAAATCCAATTATTTATTTAATTACAGATCAATGAAATTAAAAACCTTTAAAATAATTTATCTAATTATAATTTCATCTCAATGTCTTTAATAACCAGGAGTGAAATGGTCTATGGAGATTCATATTGCTTTGGAAGCATGGGAAATATTTTCCTTCATATCTTTTATTTTTTAATTTTAATTAATTAACTTTATTGTTAGTAATATTTTATGTTTATTACCACTTTCTTGAGTAAATTAACAAAGCAATAAAAAATAAAATAAATGAAACTAAGTATTTTGAAATAATTATGTATCTTTTACATCAAAATTTTATTTATAAATCATTATAGATATTTTCTTGGAAGAGTTGATTTCAACATATCTTACAACATTTTAGAATGTTTTATGTTGCAGTTTATTACCTTAAATCTTAAATTTCACATTATTAATATAGTGTTATAAATTATGAATCATAATGATAGTACAATGTTTCAAACTAGGAATCAGAGTGCATAAAATGATCTCAAAGTCTAAGCATAGTAAATGAAAATTCCTTACTCTTTTTTAATGAAAAATTAATGGATGAAAAAAACCATTTACTCAGTTTTGATTCTGGACTTTTTTGGGATACATTATTTTTATTAAACGTGACTTTCATATTCAACCACAAACTGAGTATCTGCTAAACCGTATTAAAAATAATTAATTTACACCTCATGAATAAAATCTGTTACTCTTCTATTAAATATCAATGAAATTAAAAAATATTAAAAAATATTAAAGACCGTTCATCGAATTTATAACTTTCCCTCAATGTCTTTAATTCATGTAGAAGTGAAATGGTCATTGGAGATTCATATTCCTTTGAAAGCATGGGAAATTTTTGTTTGATTGCTTGTTAGACATTGTAGCAAGAAAGATTCAATTTAACTTTAGCCTTAGTCGAATTGAGTAAATCGAACTTCCATATCAACATGACAACTTGCAGGTTGTTAACTAATGTGACATGTCTCTTGTCACTCAGTCAGATCAACAAATTTGAGTTAGTGGGCTTGGAGTTCTGTCATGCATGTGTGTTTATTGCTAAATTTTACAACTATTTTCAGTTCTGCTTAGTTTACTCACCTCTAACTATTGATAGAGTTTTAAGGTCATTTTTGCAGCAGGATAACATTTTATCTAAAATATCTATTATTTAACTGATCAATCATCCAAAAATATCTCATGCATACATGGAATTCAAATTCCTCGGCTGGAGTGTTGGCGTTAAGGCTAATGTAAAATTATTTGTATACTAATGGAGTGTACAAACTTTTTCATACAAGAAGTTGATCAATCTTTGGGAATTGTGAAAGGAAATAGGGACCTTTCCTATTGATTAGGAGCTTGAATTTGCTCAGTATTTTACAACAAAATAGGAGGCTGGAGGAGGAAAAAATTGGCTAAGTGTTGGCGAGAGGTTCTCATTCAGTAGGGAGAATAGTATTAACTTTGTAGGTGGTGCTCGGAGTTGGAGCATGCAATTGTAATAGTTTCTCTATTCAATTGATTAATTCAAAGAGGCTTGAGGGTTTTTTCCAAGTTGGATTCCCCTAGAAATCATGATGTACTTGTGGTTTTGATTGTTGTATCTAAATCGTGGTTTCTATTTCACAGATTAGTAGAGCAGAATTGTGTCTCTTGTTTTCAGTTCGAAATTTTAAAGAGTTGCAATTTTTATCAAATTTCTACATTTCTTTCATTTTTAAATTTTAATCAATTAGTCCATGTGGTGTGGAATATAATTCCTATCCAACTAAATAGTTATACAATGAGCTGGTGGTCACTATCCAAAATATAATTTTGTCCAATAATTGTGATTGGTCTTCTTATTATTATAGATACTTTTCTTTTATTTGAAGAGATGAATGTTGAATGTTGGGAATCTCTAACAAATTCTTCATTGGTTTTTTATTTTTTGTATTTTGTGTGTATGTTGCAAATTTGCATAATATTAAATGAAATTGGAGGTATAGTATGTTAGCGGAAATCTTTCTTCCATCTATGTTCCAAATTAGGAAAATAAGAACATAAAACTATCTCAAAGTCCAAAAGTAGAAAACGCAAATACCCTTACTCTTTTTTAATTAAATTTAATGGATGAAAAAATTATTTACCGAGTTTTAAGTTTGAACATTTTTTGGAATTTTCTTTTTTCTTAAAGTGGCATTCATATTAATTTTTTTTTATATAAAATTTCAACCTCAAACCTAGTAGAGGCTAAACCCTATCAAAACTAAAGACAATTCATGGAATTTATAATTTTATTAATCTTTTACTTAAATATCAATGAAAATAAAAATCTTTAAAGACAATTCATGGAATTTATAATTTTATTAATCTTTTACTTAAATATCAATGAAAATAAAAAGTCTTAAAGATAAGTCATGGAATTTATAACTTTCCCTAAATGTCTTTATTTCCTGCACAAGTGAAATGGTTAGTGGAGATTCATATTCCTTTGAAAGCATAGGCAATTTTTTAATTTTGCGTAGAATAGAATTCCTATTCAAATAAATAGTTTCTTTTAGTGAACATGTGGGTACTATGCAAAATCTAAGTTTTTTCCATAATTGTGATTGATCGTTTTATTACCGTGCCTACTTTTCTTTGGTCTCAATAGATGAATGTTGAATGTTGGGTATCTCCAACGAATTCTTCTTTATTTTTTTCTTTCTTTTTTCGTGTGTATGCTCCAAATTTGCATAGTATTAAACGAATTTGGAGGTATATATTTTTTTCTTTTTCATGTCTATGGTGAAAAATTGCAAAATATTAAATGAAATTGGAGGTATAACATTGTATCAGAAATCCTTCTTCCCTCTGAAGAGATGAATGTTGAATGTTGGCAATGTTTAACAAAATCTTTATTGTTTTTTCCTTTTTATGTGTATGCTACAAATTTGCTTAACATTAAATGAAATTGGAGGTATAATATATTAGATTAAATCCTTCTCCCCTTTGAAGAGATGAATGTTGAATGTTTGGAATCTCTAATAAATTCTTCATTGCTTTTTCTTCTTCTTTGTGTATGCTTCAAATTTGGAAAATATTAAATGAAATTGGAGAGTTAGAAATATTTAATTCCTACTTGTCTATGGTTGTAATTCTCCATTTGAGGAGTTTGTTCCTACATAATAGGAAGTAGCTAGAATATAGTTTCTCCTAGTGTAGTGTGCGGTTGAGAGAATCTCTCAACCACATTACTGTACGTCCAAGATAGATTTCGTATCTTGAGACTATTGCTTTTATAAATATGTGTGTAATTTCCTTGATTCACAATAGAGAATTTGATTAGAGTTTGCAGTGTGATATTTTATCTTGGTATCAGAGCTTGGGCCTCGGACCCTCGTGGGCTGAGGGAAATAGAGTAAGTGTGTGTGTGTTGTATTTTTTTTTAATTTGGAAGGCAGCCTGTCACTGCATGGTTGGTGGCGCTGCGTGGGTGTAAGAGTCAATGTTCGAGTCGGCTCAACCAAGCAGCATTATTTGAAAACCATGCTGCCTCTCGTTTTGCTGCTGCAATTGAATGAAGTGAACCGTCCTGTTCATTCGGGCTGTCTCGAAGCGACTCCCGACGTCGATCCAGTTGCCCAATGTGGTCATCTCAGTGCTCAGGTCATACTCCGTGGCGACTATCATGCCATTGGGCAGAGCCGTGATGCGTGTGGCAGGGTAAGCGAGAATGGGCATGTGCGGTAACTAAGAAACATATGATTTGGATTAATATGATTATCAATGTTTTGTAATTTTATGCCAATGGAAATGCCCTTACCTCCACGCCAAAGAGGAATGGAATATTCGTGCCAATAGACAGAAAAGGAATGGATATAATCATGTGGGACAGTTTGGTGGAGGTCTGGATGCTGCAATGTTCTCCCTTCAGGGTGAACACTGCTGTTATAAAAGCACTTGTTGATTGTCGAGTTTGTGGAGATCCAGTCTTCGGTTTGCTTTTGTAGAATTTACTGATAAGGAAATTGTGCCGAGCCAGCGTGAAGGCTGTTGCAGCCGTGAAACAATAATTCACTCCCATAACAATATTATGCGATTTCCATGTCGAGTAGCATGGGATTGGGCGTAGGCGGCGAATTCAGAGTAGGGCGATCTGGAGGGTTTGGAAGGATGGAGTTCCTCACGATAATAATCAGCCTGGTGCTTGGATTAGCCCGCTTACTCTTGCTGCTATGGCGTCGTCATCAACAAAGCCGTCCAGCTGAGGAGGTTCCTGTTGTCAATACAATGGTCAGGAAACCTAGAACTCGGCGGATGCGAAGGCATCATGTTGGAAGCAACTCATCTTCAGCTTTCACTTCAGAAGAGACACTTGATGGGGAGAATGAGGAGGTACCCGAAACCGAATATTATGTTCCTAAATCATCTAAGAAAAAAGAGCATGAAAAGACAAGAGAGGAATCCAAATGAATTTATTAACTTGGAGCCAAATGTGAGTATTGAGAACGTTCCTATCGACCTGAATGAAGATTTGAAGGTCAACTTTGGGAAAAATGCAATTGCTGTTGCATAGGTGAAATTGATGGCTGAAATTTGATTGCAAATATAGAATTTATATAGAGCATCAATTGCTCTATATATTTAGTTTGGTGGGCATCGATTACAGAGAGCCAACGAGAAATCTGCCCACGCGCACAAGTTCTACCTTTCAAGGAGGTCGTGGTATCAACGAGGCTGTCGAGTTTATTGAGCAATGCCGAAATGATCAAGCTCAATTGCTTGTACAGTGCATGTTTACATGTTCAATGACGTCGGCAGAGTAGTGATCTGCTGCCAGGAGAATTCCCGTCGCACATATGGTTGCATGAAAAAAAAAAGATGGGTTGCTGAATCAGAGAGCAGGGCAGATCTGCGTAATCAGCTAAGAGTAAAGTGATTGAATTGAACAGTTTAGGCTCAGGCATATTAAAAACAAATCCATAGTTGCTTGTGAATTTTTTGTCGAGTTGCAGCTGAAGAGGATTGGATTTCCAATACTGTGGACCGATGGAGTCTGCGAATGGAGGATGCTAGTGTTGATTTATGCAAGTGTGAATAGATGAGTATTGGTATGGAGGATTGTTGGGTCTTCCGCAGATATCAGAAGAGGTGCAGAAGCACGTGGAATTGCTGGGAGGCTTTTAGCTTCTTGTGTTTGGTGTAATAATCATCTTCGGGCAGAGACAAAGAAATTAATGTGAAAAGTTTATGTCTTTTTTTTTTTTTTTTTTTAGTTTCTTAGAATCATGTTTAAAGATTATTAAGCTTTATTGAGCCTAGCTAACTCAATGTAGGTAAAGTTATTCTGTTAGAATTGGCCAATCTAAAAAATGATAGGTTAAGCATGGAATTCAAAGAATTTATTTGACAAAGACAAGGATGCCCAGGATGTAGGAGAAGATGAGGTAATGAAGCAGCAATAATGTTTATGGTGGACAACAAAGTAAACGTTTGTTTGAGTTAGTGTGGATTTGTGGAAGTCAACAACAAAGTAATCTACCCTTACTTACTGGGAAGTCATTGTAATTTTAATCAATGCTAGTAGCCTAGAAAGTGTCATTTTCAGTTCCCTATATCCAATAGTACCCTAGTCCACATAATAACTGATAATTTTGTGTATTTAATAAAACTAGAGAAGTCATGTAAATTAAATGATGTGTACAGGACGATAGTCGTGAACCTGTGATAAACATAAAGACACTTTGTGATACATATCAATTAAAACCATAAAAAAGTGCAATGTCTGCCTGGAAATCTAATGAGATGTTGTTATAGGTAAAACTAATATTGGAACCATTTCAAGACCCTCTTTCTCACCATAATTCCTACATCTTGGTATGCACAGATTAGGTCACAAACTGGATAGAGGGAGAGGCACTTCCAACTACAATGAACAAGCAATAGCATGATTCCTTCATGAGGGAATCTTCACCATATTTTGGATACCTTGGGAGATAGTTATGGATGGAGGAACCCAAATTACATCAAGGTTCTTTGGCGTTAATGGATAAATATAAAATCAAGCACAAAGTTACCACAACATATAATCCACAAGCCAATAGACAAGTGGAAGGGACAAATAATATTCTTGAGACCATCATCACCAAAATTGTTTTGTCACATCTCAAGGATTGACCTAACATAGCTCTTGAAGCTTTAAGGACCTATTATATTAGATGGAGAACAATACCATGGCTTATGAATAACACATGCCTAAATAAACCATAACATATTTAATATGACACTGGTTCATATAACACTTTCTTTAATTAATTAATGTAATTAAAAGGGAAAGGGGACATAACTACTTTGGATATAAAATGAACTTTTAATTTATGCATACTACTAAAAAAACCGATAAGCATTATTATTTTGTAAAAAAAAAACAAGCATTAAGTTTTCAATTGAACTAATTCACCTTATGATAATCAAAGAGTTTTTAAAACTTAAGTGCCATACTATACAAGTCATTTCAATTCTTATTCTCCATTCCAATATGGGAGAGATGTTGTAATGTAATGTTTAAATTTTTGACTAAGTCAAATTACATTAAAAAAAATAAAAAGATTAATGTAATGTAAACATTTTAAACCAGTCAAAAAAAAATAAAAATAAAAATAAAAAAGAGAATGATCCATGGTATTGAGAGCCCATGAGATTTATGTGGGACATATGGCCTATTTAAAAAGGGAAATTAAACCAACCTAGATCCATCTTAACTCCGGTTCTACCAAACACATATAAACATCAAATTTCTTTTCACTCTTTGCATATCAAGAAATTTGTTTAGACCTTTAATAAATCTGAAATTAAGATGATCTAAGTTAATACTATACATTTAATATTCAAACTAAATATTAATTTAATAAATCTGAAATTAAGATGATCTAAGTTAATACTATATATTTAATATTCAAACTAAATGTTAATTTAATAAATCTGAAATTAAGATGATCTAAGTTAATACTATACATTTAATATTCAAACTAAAAGTTAATTTAATAAATCTGAATTAAAATGATCTAAGTTAACACTATACATTTAATATTCAAACTAAATGTTAATTTAATAAATCTGAAATTAAGATGATCTAAGTTAACACTATACATTTAATATTCAAACCAAATGTTAATTAAAAATAAAGTGACACCAGAGAAAAGTTAGCAGATTTCCGTTAGTGCACACGTGAATTATTATATCTGAAAATTTGAAGCGAATTTAAAAAAAATAGTGAAAAATGCATTTAAACTTTCAATCTAGTTACTTTGAAAAATCATTTTAATAAGTTTATCTTGAATTAATTTGTTTGCAAATGCATGCATTAAAACAAATACGCATTATCCTCATGCGTGCAATGAGTTACATATAGGTTGTTATTCCGTTGAAGTTGAAGTTTGTAGCGTTAGCGTGGGCAGAGACTGAAGAGTAACAGTTTCATATTCGTAAGCGAGCGGGCCCTGCAACACTCCGTCACGTAGCTCCACATCAGCATCAGTTGGAAGTGCAGTCGGCTGGTGTTTCATTTAGACTTGACCGCAGTAATAGAAGGTTGTAATTGGAGATAGCAGGCAGGAGAGGTAGAATTGACCGCAGTAATAGAAGGTTGTAATTGGAGATAGCAGGCAGGAGAGGTAGACTTGACCTCAGTAATAGAAGGTTGTAATTGGAGATAGCAGGCAGGAGAGGTAGAGTTATTACGCCGATAGGCGTAACCCCCTGTCGGAGGTGGGCTCTTTCGTGATTATGGTAATTAATCTTTTCAATCTGATGGTCTAGATTGAAAGATGCTGGCATATTCTGGTCGTCGCCAGTGAATCAATGGATGAAATTCAAAACGGTAACTTCCTTGCATATCTAAATCAGGGGTTTAAACCATACTTAAATTAAATTTTTACAAAACATGTTTAAAAATTTACTGCGCCTTTTATTGACCGCCACCTATCCAATTACGAAATCCTCCCATCCCATAACCACCATGTTGATAGGCACGTTGCTGATTACAAGCTGTCCCTATCTCCGACGTGTTGCTGATTACAAGTTGTGCTTGTCTCCTTGTAGACATGTGGCGATAGAAATGGATATGGGGAATTTAACAGTTACGTGAAGTGGGCATTGTCATAGCCATCTGGAAACGCATGCGAGGCACGGGCTTATAACTGTCGGTCCCATCATTGCCAGCGGCTGATGGAAGGCGCATCGACTTATAGGACGCTGAAACAGGACTTTTTACATTTATTCTGTACTTTAATTGATCTCCTGGAGTGGCAGAAATTTAGATAACGTAGATTACAGTGGAGATTTTCTCGATCTTTTTCAAGTTTTCAGGCTATGTCGACAAGTGCAGCTGTGGCTTTGGAGCTTTTGCGCGTTCAGAAGGCCTCCAAAGCAAACGGAACGGTCGTGCTTTGCAGTTCTTGTTTGGAATTCGTCCCTGGAAAACACCAGGCCAAACCGAGATGTATGCTTCCTTTTGCAAACACCTCACATCTTTCCTGCGTGATATTTTCAGATCGACTCGTGCAATATGACATGCCAAAGGAAAAGTCATGCCGGCTCCTGCGTATGAACGTGGATGGAAGAACGTGTTTAAGATGCAACCCGGATATATGACAACCATTCTTGTTCAGTTTTCGCTTTTGGATTCTGAACAACCTTATCCCTTCAATGCCAGTGTTGAACCAGGCTATGTCTATCACTGCCATGTAAGTCCGATTTTCTTTATTCAAAGATCAATCATTCCATTATACCCGAATTTCTGGATTGCTGAGGAAACCGTTAACTGATATGATTTCGGTCTGCATTTTTGCAGATTCTGGATCACGAAGACAACGAAATGTTGAGGCCTCTCAAAATCCGGTCTTGAATGATATGATATGAAGTGTTTTAATCATCATGTCCACGAGGCCAAGCACCCCTATAGAACCCACGAGGCATAGATAAAGTAGGCCAAGCAGCGAACCCAGGTATAGATAAACAGGTAGCCAGCAAAGAAAAGCCTGCACAAACACGGAGTCTAATTTTTTAATGCAATTTTTATTATCTTTTCTTTTTCAAACAAATTATTCAAGTGGTTCACTTTTATATTTCAATGTAATTGATTTGGATATCTTTATAAGCTTAACATTTCATAATGGTAATGCCATTCTATGTCTACCACTTCTTAAATGCAGTAACTACACCTTCTGTCTGCCCACTCCAAAGACTCTTTTGGGTATCATCCATAATTTGAGGCTAACTACTTTTATCTGAGCATTAACATCTTTGTTTTCCATTTTATTTCAATTTCTATGTACAATATTTGTGTATGGTCATATGTAGGAAACCTCAGCACTTACAAAACACGGCAACAGTTACGTTAGGGAGATATAATATGACAATTATTATTTAAAAAGCAGTGAGTTTAGCGCATAATCAGCATCATTGCTATGACCAGTCTTCTCGTCCGTCGAGTGAATGCTTTTTTGATAGGCTGAAATAATCGGAGATATAAATGGTAAGCAAATGTGAAATTGAAAGCGACTTGCCTGTAAAATGATGAAACTGAATTCGCTCTGAAAGTACAGAGCATTTGTCTATTCCTTCTGTTTGTTTCATGCTTTAAAACAAGTTAATGGTTTCATGGCCCACAGTATATTTTTACATATTTAGATGCCATGTCGAGGATCACTATTGCAAAGTTAACGCTCGGCTTTAATGGGCGTGTAACTGATTTTCGTTTAAAACGATTCCTATTCTACAACCACTAGATTCCTATTCTAAAACGATTCCTATTCTAAACTTAAATGGCATGAATATTTATTCATTAATGGCTACACACTAAATCAGAATATTTATTCATTAAATGAATTGCAACGGTAACGTAAGGTCAATCGCTAGCTCCAAATTAATCATAATTTTGAAATCCAGGTTCACAATAGATTTATGAAGGTCGATCTAGGACCATAAAATTTTTTGAAGCTTCGTTGATATTGAGTGTATTTCATAGAAATGAATCTATTTGAGTGTATTCATAGAGATAAGTCTGTTACAATAGATTTATGAAGATTAATGTAGGACAATATAGTTTTTTGAATTCTCGTTGATATTGAGTGTATTTTATAGAAATAAGTCCGATATTGAGTGTATTTCGCACAAAAAGTCCAATATTGCCCAGACCGACCGTTGTGGAACATGAATAGATGCCACCGGACATCTTTTGTCCAGGTGGCCTTCGAGGGTTGGCCGATTTTTTTAAGTGAAAAACCTTATTAAGCCGATGAAATAAAATTTTAATATTTTAATATTTAGTATTATTAAGATAATTATTATTATAAAAAATATTATTATTATCATTTTAAAACAACTATTACAATAAAATTATTATTATAAAAAATAAAATTATTATTATAAAAAATATTATTATTATATTTTAAAATAAAACATGTGTTGCTTTATAAAATATGGTTGTCAATGTATAAAATTTTAATATTTTAATATTTAGTATTATTAAGATAATTATTATTATAAAATATATTATTATTATCATTTTAAAACAACTATTACAATAAAATTATTATTATAAAAAATATTATTATTATCATTTTCAAATAAAACATGGGTGGCTTTATAAAATATGGTTGTCAATGTATAAAATTTTAATATTTTAATATTTAGTATTATTAAGATAATACTATCTACATTGTAATATTAATATTATTAAGAATATTAATATTCTTAAAAAAAAGTTATTAACATTAATATTGATAAATAAGAATAATAATATTTCTTTTGTAATAATTAACAATATAATTATTAATAAAAATAAATTGAAAGTTTAATTCACTCTAACAATATGATTAAAAATATTAATGATATTATCATTAATGAATTTAATATAAATAATATTAAGATTACTTTTAATAATTAATAATATTTACATGCTAATCATTTTAATTAAATATGGTTAAACATTTCCAACACACTCAATAAATGTCATTCATTCTCACCAATGCTCAATAATAAGCAATTTTTCTTAGCCATAGAGATCCATGGGTAACCCTCTTAAACCATAATAATCCATGGTGAGCCTTAATCTCTATGGCTAACCCTCTTAAACCATAATAATCCATAGTGAGCCTTAATTATAATTAATAATTATAATAATTAAAATGATATCTAAAATAATATATAAACAAATATAATAATATCTAAATAAGTATAATAATGGTTTAAGTAATTATAATTCTCTTTTATTTAAAATTAAAAAAAATATTGAGGCAAAAAAAAAAAGTATTCATTTTAACCATATCACTAATAGTATTACTGATATTAAAATTAATATTGCTAATAGAAATATTATTAATATTAATATGAATAAGTAATACCAATAATATTTACATTCTAATCATTTTAATCAACTATGGCCAAACATTTCCAACATAGTCTCATTCTCACCTATGTTAAATGATAGAGAAGTTTACTTAGCCATAGTCAACCATGGTCTCATTCTCACCTATGTTAAATGATAGTGAAGCTTACTTAGCCATAATCAACCATGGTTAACCTTACTCAAGCATGGTCATCCTTGGTCAACCATTGTCATCCCTCTCACCCTAGAAACCCCTTGTTAATTAGCGTTAGCCATACTCGATCAATCTCATCCATGATCAAATGTCACATTCTGAAAAATATTGTCTCAATATGAAAATCACGCATGGCCAACCATGGTCATAGTTGGTCCAACGTCGCATTGTGACAACAATTGTCTCAATGTTTAAATAAAGCATGGTAAACTATGTTTATTCCCCTTGGTTTATAATACTAATAATCATGTGACTTTATCAACGATTTTTATTTAAAAAAAATTGATTCCTAAGATTTATTATTCTCTTTATTAATAATGTGAGTTATTAGTTACTTTATAATCTAGATCAATTTATTAGTTACATTTAATTAATTAATAATTTAAACATAATAATAATGATTCAATTTAATATAGAATAATTAATTCAATTAATTAATCTAATTTATAAAAAATTATTTTCGTAATAATATTAAATATAACTTATACAAACAATATTAAAAACAACTATTACAATAAAATTATTATTATAAAAAATATTATTATTATCATTTTAAAATAAAACATGTGTGGCTTTAGAAAATATGGTTGTCAATGTATAATCATTGTTGACCAAGATTGATCATGGATAACCAAGGTTGATAATGATTGACCATGTTTGAGTCTATAAAACATGGTTGACCATGCATACACAAGGTTGACCATGATTGAATGCGGTTGACCATGTTTAAATTTAGAAAACATGGTTAACAATTCTTGACCATGTTTGACCATGATTAACCATGATTATCATATTAAGACAATCTTTGTCATATTGTGACGTTGGACCAAGGTTCAGACGATGATTGATTTCCATATTGAGACAATCTTTGTCACAATGCGAAGTTTGACCATGGTTGACCACAATTGATTTGATAAAATATGGTTGACCATGGTTGAATAATATTAAACTCAAACAACTAGTATTATAAAGAAAAAGTATATAAACCCTAAGATAAATATTATAAACAATAAAATAAACCTAATGGTTGATATGAAAACCACCCATGGCCAACCATGGTCATAGTTCGTCCAACGTCACAATGTGACAACAATTGTCTCAATGTTTAAATCAATTCCCTTGGGTTCACCAATTCCTTTGGTTTATAATTTCTTGGGTAATATTTTTCTTGGGTTCACCAATTCCTTTGGTTTATAATTTTTTGGGTAATGGTTGTCCCTTGGGTTCACTAATTCCTTTAGTTTATAATATTAAACCCTTGGGTTTATTAGTTCTTTTGGTTTATAATATGAATAATCGATCAATGTCATCCATGATCAAATGTCACATTCTGACAAATATTGTCTCAATATGAAAATCACCCATGGCCAACCATGGTCATAGTTGGTCCAACTTCGCATTGTGACAACAATTGTCTCAATGTTTAAATCAATTCCCTTGGGTTCACCAATTCCTTTTGGTTTATAATTTGTTGGGTAATGGTTGTCCCTTGGGTTCACCAATTCCTTTGGTTTATAATATTAAACCCTTTGGTTTATTAGTTTTTTTGGTTTATAATATGAATAATCGATCAATGTCATCCATGATCAAATGTCACATTCTGACAAACATTGTATCAATATGAAAATCACCCATGGCCAACCATGGTCATACTTGGCCCAACGTCGCATTGCGACAACAATTGTCTCAATGTTTAAATCAATTCCTTTGGGTTCACCAATTCCTTTGGTTTATAATTTTTTGGGTAATGATTTTCCCTTGGGTTCACCACTTGCTTTGGTTTATAATATTAAACCTTTGGGTTTATTAGTTTTTTTGGTTTATAATATGAATAATCGATCAATGTCATCCATGATCAAATGACACATTATGAGAAACATTGTCTCAATATGAAAATCACCCATGGCCAACCATGGTCATAGTTGGTCTAACGTCGCATTGTGACAACAATTGTCTCAATGTTTAAATCAATTCCCTTGGGTTCACCAATTCCTTTTGGTTTATAATTTGTTGGGTAATGGTTGTCCCTTGGGTTCACCAATTCCTTTGGTTTATAATATTAAACCCTTGGGTTTATTAGTTTTTTTGGTTTATAATATGAATCATCAATCAATGTCATCCATGATCAAATGACACATTATGAAAAACATTGTCTCAATATGAAAATCACCCATGGCCAACCATGGTCATAGTTGGTCCAACGTCGCATTGTGACAACAATTGTCTCAATGTTTAAATCAATTCCCTTGGGTTCACCAATTCCTTTTGGTTTATAATTTGTTTATAATATGAATAATGGATCAATGTCATCCATGATCAAATGTGACATTCTGACAAATATTGTCTCAATATGAAAATCTCCCATGGCCAACCCTGCTCATAGTTGGTCCAACGTCGCATTGTGACAACAATTCTCTCAATGTTTAAATCAATTCCCTTGGGTTCACCAATTTCTTTTGGTTTATAATTTGTTGGGTGATGGTTGTCCCTCTGGTTCACCATTTCCTTTGGTTTAAAATATTAAACCCTTGGGTTTATTAGTTCTTTTGGTTTATAATATGAATAATCTATCAATGTCATCAATGATCAAATGTCACATTCTGACAAAGATTGTCTCAATATGAAAATCACCCATGGCCAACCTTGGTCATAGTTGGTCCAATGTCGCATTGTGACAACAATTGTCTCAATGTTTAAATCAATTCCCTTGGGTTGACCAATTCCTTTGGTTTATAATTTTTTGGGTAATGGTTTTCCCTTTGGGTTCACCAATTGATTTGGTTTATAATATTAAACCCTTGGGTTTATTAGTTTTTCTGGTTTATAATATGAATAATCGATCAATGTCATCCATGATCAAATGTCACATTCTGACAAACATTGTATCAATATGAAAATCACCCATGGCCAACCATGGTCATACATGGCCCAACGTCGCATTGCGACAACAATTGTCTTAATGTTTAAATCAATTCCCTTGGGTTCACCAATTCCTTTGGTTTATAAATTTTTGGGTAATTATTTTCCCTTGGTTCACCACTTGCTTTGGTTTATAATATTAAACCCTTGGGTTTATTAGTTTTTTTGGTTTATAATATGAATAATCGATAAATTTCATCCATGATCAAATGACACATTATGAGAAACATTTTCTCAATATGAAAATCACCCATGGCCAACCATGGTCATAGTTGATCCAACGTTGCATTGTGACAACAATTGTCTAAATGTTTAAATCAATTCCCTTGGGTTCACCAATTCCTTTTGGTTTATAATTTGTTGGGTAATGGTTGTCCCTTGGGTTCACCAATTCCTTTGGTTTATAATATGAATAATCGATCAATGCCATCCATGATCAAATGACACATTATGAGAAACATTGTATCAATATGAAAATCACCCATGCCCAACCATGGTCATACTTGGCCCTACGTCGCATTGCGACAACAATTGTCTCAATGTTTAAATCAATTCCCTAGGGTTCACCAATAACTTTGGTTTATAATTTTTTGGGTAATAGTATTCCCTTGGGTTTATTAGTTTTTTCGGTTTATAATATGAATAATCGATTAATGTCATCCTTGATCAAATGTCACATTCTGCTAACATAATATGAATAATCGACACGTCATCCTCATCAAATGTCACATTCTCGACAAACATTGTATCAATATGAAAATCACCATACACAACCATGGTCATATTTCTGGTCTAAACGCTTCACATTTAAGCAACAATTGTCTCAATGTTTAAATCAACTTCTCAGTTCATCAATTTTGTGGTTTATACTTGGGTAAGGATTTTCTTGCTCACCAATTCCTTTGGTTTATAATATTAAACCCTTGGGTTTATTAGTTTTTTTGGTTTATATATGAATAATCGATCAATGTCATCCATGATGAAATGTCACATTCTGACAAACATTGTATCAATATGAAAATCACCCATGCCCAACCATGGTCATACTTGGCCCAACATCGCATTGTGAAAACAATTGTCTCAATGTTTAAATCAATTCCTTCGAGTTCACCAATAACTTTGGTTTATAATTTTTTCGGTAATGATTTTCCCTTGGGTTCACGACTTGCTTTGGTTTATAATATTAAACCCTTGGGTTTATTAGTTATTTTGGTTTATAATATGAATAATCGATCAATGTCATCCATGATCAAATGTCACATTCTAACAAATATTGTCTCAATATGAAAATCACCCTTGGCCAACCATGGTCATAGTTGGTCCAACGTCGCACTGTGACAACAATTGTCTCAATGTTTAAATCAATTCCCTTGGGTTCACCAATTCCTTTGGTTTATAATTTTAATATGATTTTCCTTGGGTTCACCACTTGCTTTGCTTATAATATTAAACCTGGGTTTATTAGTTTTTCTAAGTTTATAATATGTAATAATCGCAACGTCATCCTTGATCAAATGTCACATTCTGACAAACATTGTATCAATATGAAAATCACCCATGGCCAACCATGGTCATACTTGGCCCAACGTCGCATTGCGACAACATTTGTCTCAATGTTTAAATCAATTCCCTTGGGTTCATCAATTCCTTTGGTTTATAATTTTTTGGGTAAGGATTTTCCCTTGGGTTCACCACTTGCTTTGGTTTATAATATTAAACCCTTGGGTTTATTATTTTTTTCGGTTTATAATATGAATAATCGATTAATGTCATCCTTGATCAAATGTCACATTCTGACAAACATTGTATCAATATGAAAATCACCCATGGCCAACCATGGTCATACTTGGCCCAACGTCGCATTGCGACAACAATTGTCTCAATGTTTAAATCAATTCCTTTGGTTTATAATTTATTGGGTAATGATTTTCCCTTGGGTTCACCACTTGCTTTGGTTTATAATATTAAACCCTTGGGTTTATTAGTTTTTTTGGTTTATAATATGAATAATCGATCGATGTCATCCATGATCAAATGTCACATTCTGACAAACATTGTATCAATATCAAAATCACCCATGGCCAACCATGGTCATACTTGGCCCAACGTCCCATTGCGCCAACAATTGTCTCAATGTTTAAATCAATTCCCTTGGGTTCACCAATTCCTTTGGTTTATAATTTTTTGGGTAAGGATTTTCCCTTGGGTTCACCACTTGCTTTGGTTTATAATATTAAACCCTTGGGTTTATTAGTTTTTTTAGTTTTTTTTTATGATATTAATATATAAATAAATATTAAAATATTAAATATTATTTTTATTATTTTTATATTAATAAATATTATTAATATATATTATATATATTTCAAGTTAATTTATAGTATGTATATAGTTAATATTATTAATATATTAATAAATATTTTTTATATATAATATTAATACTTATTACAATATTAAAAATATATATAAAATATTTTTGTATATATTAATAATATTATAATATTACAAATAATTATTATTAATAAATATTCAAATATTTATTAATAATGATTATTTGTAATATTATAATATTATTAATATATATTATTTTTTTTTAACAAAAACGGTTAGGAGTTTATATTAATGCTGACTCATAATCTCAAATCTGATTACAATTTCAGATGTACAGGTCTACTGGCGCCATGGCCAGGCCGACACCTTGTTTTCTTTGCTTCCCCATGAGTTCATACATTCAATTTTTCGGTTCACCGCTTCTATTTTTCCTCCCTTAAACAAACAGACAAACTGATTCAATATGAGCCTGTAATACATAGGACAGAATTTTAAGGAATGGGGTCTCGGCGTTCACTTCCCTTGCTGTTGACGACTCCTGGAGGAAGGCTGACTGCTTTATTTGCCTCCGTATCAGCTTCCTTGTTATTGTCTCGCATAACATGATAGAAACTTAGTCTCTGAAAAGCCTTTGATAGAGTTCTAATTCGTCTGATCAATCTTGACAGTCTTGTATCTGAGGGTGAGGAGTTGTCTACCATGATTTTAATTATAGACTGAGAGTCTCCAAATACAGAGGCTACAGTGATGTCAAGCACTTTTAACTGTTTGAGCCCTTGGAGCAGCGCCAGAGCCTCGGCCTGGATGCTGGTGGTGAACCCCACACCCCAGGCGTAGCAGAGAACCATGGTGCCTGCAGCATTTTTTATCACACCCCCCGCTCCAGATCTACCCGGGTTCCCTTTCGCAGCACCGTCAAAGAAAAGATGGTAGTGCGCCTTCGATAGACAGAATGACTTGAGGTCGGGCGCGGAAAGTCTGAGCTGCCACTCCTGCAGGGGATTAAGCGTTCTGTCTGCAACAATGAGATGGAGATCCAGATGATCTCGCCAAACAGCTTCGTTATCCCTCCATTCCGCCCCCTCGAGCTGGTTCCCAATGCAGTCTTTGAGCAGGGCTTTGGTTTTAACCCAAATTATCTTGTGTGCGTTCCTCTGTTCTCGAAAGATCCTCCGATTCCTCTCCAACCAGATTTTCCAGCAGAGCAGCTTGGGGAGGATGTTCCAGGCTCGCTTGAGATGCATATTCTTAGAAGGTCCTCCAGGGTATAGATGCCACCAGAGGGAGAAAAGCTCCGGAATATTATTAGGGAGATCAACGTACTGTATCCACGGGCCTAAAGCTTCAGTCCACAGGTCCTTGGAAAATCTACAGTGAAGGATCAAATGAGAAGCCGTCTCTTCGCTTTCTTCACACATTGAACACCGAGAAGGACCAGCAAAGCCCCTTTTTCTCAACCTGTCCGAAGTTAAGATCCTCTGATGGCATAATATCCAACAGAAGTGATCGATTTTGGGCAGAGTTAGGTTGGACTAGATTCCTTTCCAAGAAGATGGATCTGGAGGAACATGAGGAATAGATGTGATCTGTTTATAGCCCTTTGAGACAGAGTACTGCCCAGGGGTCGAACCCCAACCTCTGACATCCCTTTTCCTGCTTCTCAGTGGAGCTTTGCCATTAATATTATCTAAGAAGGAATCCAGTTCATTAATCAGATTCTGAGGCACATCGAAGTTTATCCAACTGTGCCAAACTCCATTATCCCAGATGGATATATCCCACAGAGAGTAATAACCAACTCTCTGCATCCAATCTTTCAACAAGTGGAGAGACCGGTCCTCCTCCAAGGGGTCACATCCCATTATCCGATCCTCCCAGATTCGAATATTCTTGCCATTGCCTGGTATCCAATGAGCGTTTTGTCTGATGAGAGGGGAGGATTTTGCACATAGCTTATGTATAACCGAGTTTGAGATGGCTATGGGCTGATCCAGACACCTTGTTCTCTTGCCACAGAAGTACTTCTTCCACAGGGCTAGCTGCGCCCACCCCGGATTAGGGGCTATTAATCTCCAAAGAAACTTTGCACCTAAAGCCACATTTTGGTAGCTAAGACTCTTCAAATTCAAGCCTCCCTCCTCTTTGGGCAAGGCAATTGTGGCCCAGCTTAATAATGGAATTTTTTTTGCATTATCCTTCCCTCCTTTCCAGAAAAATTTTCTGGTCAAATCCTCCATTTTCTTTATTATTCCAGCTGGGGCCAATAGAATAGCAAATTGGTAAATGGGGAGACTATTCAATACAGCTTTGATGAGCACCATCTTCCCGGCCAGATTCAGCCAATTAAAACCCCATGCACGTATCTTAGCTTCAAATTTATCCAACAGGGGCTGCCAATCTCTATTTGTAGCGCTTTTATGGAAAATAGGGAGGCCCAGATATTTGAATGTAGTCCAGGAAGAGGAAGCAACGAAGCCAAAGCAGCTGGAGATGGCATGTAATATGGCAGCAGGGGTGTTCCAACAATAGATGTGGCACTTACCTTTGTCGAGACTACTTCCAGAATTATAGCAATATTTATTAATAACCTCTTTGAATCTTCTGGCTGAGATCAATGAAGCAGCTCCCAGCAGAAGGGAGTCATCTGCGAACAACGCATGATTAATATTCTGAACTCCTTTGGCAATGTTCAGGCCTAACAGCTCTTGATCCTGAAGTTTTTTGTTCAAAAGAAAACTAAGAGCCGAGGCTTGGAGCACAAAGAGGAGAGGGGATAATGGACACCCCTGTCTCAAACCTCGAGAAGCTTTGAAGAACTCCGTGGCTCTGCCATTCACCAGAGGGGCGATCCAAGGCTCGCAGATACAGGCCTTGATCCAATTTATGAATTTGGAACCAAATCCAAATTTTTCCAGCACTTTCAGCAAAAATTTATGTCTTACTCTGTCGAAAGCATTTTCCAGGTCTAGCTTGACTGCCATACCTTGCTCTTTGCGAGCCACACTGGATTGGATTGCCTCTTGGACCAAAATGAAGTTATCCACTATGTGTCTTCCATTAATAAAGCCTCCTTGATTCTCAGGTATGATCCCAGGGAGGATGGTTTTAAGTCTGTTGGCTATTACTTTTGTGATCAGCTTATAGCCTATATTGCAGAGAGATATGGGGCGAAATCTGTTGAAGGAGCTGGCGCCTTTTTCCTTGGGGATGAGGACCAAGAAGGCAGAATTAGTGCTCCCCCCAATTTTCTGGCTCCCTTGGGATTAATATATATTATTAATAATATATATTAATAATATTATAATATTATATTATATTATAATATTTATTTAGTAATATTAATAATATTATAATATTACTAAAAATCATTATAAATAAATATTCTAATATTTATATTATTCTAATAATAATAATATAACCAACTATAATATAATATATATTATTAGTTCTTTTGCTTTATTAATAATATAACCATCTATGATATATTAATTTATTATATATTATTAATATTTTTTTATATTAATATATATTACATATATTATATATATTTCTGTGATTTTAATCATAATTAATATATTTAACATATTAATATTCTTATTAATATATAATATATATTTTTCAAGTGAATATAATAAATTTATTATATATAATATTTATTTATTATTATTAGTTCTTTTGCTTTATTAATAATATAACCATCTATGATATATTAATTTATTATATATTATTAATATTTTTTTTATATTAATATATATTATATATATTTCAAAACAATTGTCTCAATGTTTAAATCAATTCCCTTGGGTTCATCAATTCCTTTGGTTTATAATTTTTTGGGTAAGGATTTTCTCTTGGGTTCACCACTTCCTTTGGTTTATAATATTAAACCCTTGGGTTTATTAGTTTTTTTGGTTTATAATATGAATAATCGATCAATGTCATCCATGATCAAATGTCACATTCTGACAAACATTGTATCAATATGAAAATCACCCATGGCCAACCATGGTCATATTTGGTCCAACGTCGCATTGTGACAACAATTGTCTCAATGTTTAAATCAATTCCCTTGGGTTCACCAATTCCTTTGGTTTATAATTTTTTGGGTAATGATTTTCCCTTGGGTTCACCACTTGCTTTGGTTTATAATATTAAACCCTTGGGTTTATTAGTTTTTTTAGTTTATTAATAATATAACCATCTATGATATTAATATATAAATAAATATTAAAATATTAAATATTATTTTTATTATTTTTATATTAATAAATATTATTAATATATACTATATATATTTCAAGTTAATTTATAGTATGTATATAGCTAATATTATTAATATATTAATAAATATTTTTTATATATAATATTAATACTTATTACAATATTAAAAATATATATAAAATATTTTTGTATATATTAATAATATTATAATATTACAAATAATCATTATTAATAAATATTCAAATATTTATTAATAATGATTATTTGTAATATTATAATATTATTAATATATATTATTAATAATATATATTAATAATATTATAATATTATAATATTTATTTAGTAATATTAATAATATTATAATATTACTAAAAATCATTATAAATAAATATTCTAATATTTATATTATTCTAATAATAATAATATAAGCAACTATGATATAATATATA
This sequence comes from Pinus albicaulis, assembly GCA_034641835.2. Taxonomy (NCBI): domain Eukaryota; kingdom Viridiplantae; phylum Streptophyta; class Pinopsida; order Pinales; family Pinaceae; genus Pinus; species Pinus albicaulis. The sequence goes on along the minus strand of CM076577.1, from coordinate 339,237,184 downwards.
TTATTAATATATTACTAGTTCTTTTGCTTTATTAATAATATAACCATCTATGATATATTAATTTATTATATATTATTAATATTTTTTTATATTAATATATATTATATATATTATATATATTTCTGTGATTTTAATCATAATTAATATATTTAACATATTAATATTCTTATTAATATATAATATATATTTTTCAAGTGAATATAATAAATTTATTATATATAATATTTATTTATTATTATTAGTTCTTTTGCTTTATTAATAATATAACCATCTATGATATATTAATTTATTATATATTATTAATATCTTTTTTATATTAATATATATTATATATATTTCAAGTTAATTTATAGTATGTATATAGTTAATATTTTTAATATATTAATAAATATTATTAATATTTTTATAATATTATTAATATATATAAAATATTTTTGTGATTTTAATCATAATTAATATATTTAATATATTAATATTCTTATTAATATATAATATATATTTTTCAAGTTAATATAATAAATTTATTATATATAATATTTATTTATTGATATATAAATTAATGTGATGGGTAGTGGATATAGGCCTATCGGCGTATATCAACCACATTGGTGAATGTGGTTGTAAATCTATTTTATATACGCCTATCGGCGTATTTCAACCACATTAGTTTTTACTAATGTGGTTGTGCTAGTTAATTAACAAATGAATAATACATATATTGTAATTCAAACGTCAAAAGTATCCATCATTCCCAATTACTTTTATACATCTCATCATGCCTTAAGTGGGAGGTTTCTCCCTCACTAATGAATAAAAATGCCGGTATTTTGCGAGAATATGGTGGAATTCTTTTTTGGCAACCTGAAGTCAACTTAGGGTCTGTAAAGTAAAACTTACCGCTAAAAAATGGTTCCATTACTGAGAATAAAACTCAATCATTTGATAAGGATTTTTCTTTTCTTACTACTTCAAAATATACTGCAGAAGATTATAACACTTTTAAATCTCAAGTATTGTAGAAATTACTAGAGTTGGGTCCATCATTTGAGGGAAAAAAAACAAAACATAGTACAAAAGAACCAATGGAAGCTGTGCAAAACAAGATGATCTGAGTATATAGAAAAATGATTGACTTGAGGGAAAGTCAATAGGTTGTTATTCGAGCCTGTTGGGTGCTTCATGTTTTTGGGAATCTTTGACCAATTTGGGCTAGAAAAGACTTGCAGAAGTAATCATCAGAAGAAGAAAAGGATAATGGTAAAAGATACTGAAATTTGAGAATAGAGACGATGAAATTGTAGGCGAAGATAAAAAATGCTTACCTTGGGAATTAATAAAGTCATGGAAGAAGGATCTAAACATTGGTTTTGAAAGAATCAAGAGGATATGGACCAAATCACTTGGATTTCGTCAAAGGGCTCAAAGTGGACCAAATCAACGAAGCAAGATTAAAAAGTGGAACAAATCTATAAAATTTGTAAGGATTAAGTTGAGAAAGGAGGATAGGAAAAAAAATGAAGAGATTCTATTAGATTGAAGCCTTAAAATTTATGTTTTTATTATGATTGTAATCTAGTTCTTCCATGATTCAATCTATATTACTGTGAAAGATATTACACATTCTTGTAGATATGTAATGCAATGGTTCGATTTTGATAATTAAATAAGGTGTTGTGGGATATTGTATTATGTTCTATAGAATGTGTGTTGGTTTGTTATCGTATATTTTAGAAATTTTTATAATGCTATTATTTTCAACTATTTTATTTTTGTATAATGCACGTAAACTTCTTAGTATCCTGCATAGTTAATTAATTGATGAAAAATACATGTTGTAATTCAAACCTCGACACTATCCATCATTCCCCATTATTTTTAGATGTCTCAACATGTCGTGGGTGAGATATTTCTCCCTCACATAGGAACGAAAATGTTGACATTGTGATAGACTACGAAAAAATTCTTTGTTGGAAACTTGAGTTTGAACCAAGATTTGTAAAGTAGAACCTTCCTCCAACATAATGTTTTAGTGTAGTGTATTATTAAGACATATTAGTTAGTGTTATTAGTCATTTATTTATGTTTATTTATATGTGATAACTAATGCTAAAATAATAAAATAATAATAATAACACACACAAAATCTTATGGATATGCAATTTTATCTAAATAATATCATAAAATATCATTAATGTTATTTTTCATGATTGATGTTTTTAATTTACTTTACTCATACAATTTTTCATGTGACTAGGAATAACGTGTCAGGTATGAATCTAGGGGGTCAGGTAAGACTAGCAGAAATAGCTTAGGGGATAATGATACAAAATATCTAGACCTAACCTTGTTTTCGAATAATATTGAATTGAGCACCAATATTTGGCTCCTACTAGGGATGATGCCTCCTCGCAGGGCAACAAGAACAACAGACCTGGTGCTTTCTAAACCTTACAAAATATAATCATATAAATATAAAAATGAATTTGAATGTGCTATAAATAAATGCATTATTAACGAATTTCCCTGTAATGACCTCTTTAAAAGATTAATATTCAAGCCCAATGATAAAGCTAGAATCTTATCAGTTAGTTAACTCATTTTATCTTTTACCTTTGTCTCAGAAGTGTGAGAGGTGCAAGAAAATTTTATTCATTGTATGATGCATCGTGGAAACTAATCAATAAACATATTAATGGCTACTATAATGTATGATTTTTTTACTATTTTTATTTTTCCTCATTTGATGATATATGTAGAAAATTCAACATTGCCGACTAATGTGCACATAATTTCATAGAGTTTAGCACCGAATTTGCAAGATTCATGCGTACATATTCAAATTTTTATGAATATCAAGCATATTGAAATTTTTAAAATGGGAGAAGTATCATTTTCAATTTCTACAAAATTATTACATCATTTCATTGATATAAGAGAAATAAGATGTTTCAAAACCTTTATTTTATAACAAGGAGGAGGAACAAAAGTTTCTAGTGCAGAACAATTCAAACCCTAATAAATCCTAGGGAAAGAATGAAAATACTTCACATCTTAATGTTTAAACTTACCAACAACAAGAAATGAAATATAGGTTAATCACATGAGATACAAGTATAAAGGTTGATGAGCTCATTTTTTATTTACATATAAGACATTTGTTCATATTTCCATTCTATTAGGGTAATTATGGTAATGATTTAAGGAACATTGACCATATAATTATATGTGTATCATTCTTCATAGTGGAATTTAAAAAACATATAGAAATTATGCATGCTTACAGTTATTGATTTAGATATTGTAGAAGTTATGGTACTGGTTTAAGATTACAGGGATGACATTCATCTCAAAGTAAAGTTCAACTGAATCTATGAGACTAGTTATCAGAGATTTTATTTCCATTTTTGTTCAAGTACATGATTTTTGTATAATTAGACATGGCTGCACTACTACCGAGCATCCATAGCCCTGAAAAAGTCATACACTATCCTAGATAAAGAAATTTCATCACTTTTTCGTTCACACATAAGCATGTTTTGCAGAAGATTCACTTTTATTTAATTAAATATGTAACATATCCAATTAAAAATACATGTAATAAAGTTAATAAAGGAAAAATATTAAAAAAGGTCAAGGGGCATGTATTCGAAGTTGAATCTTTGGAAAAAAAATAGTGATGGGGATCACTTGTAATTAATTTATAACTATGGAAATTGGAAAAGGCATTGGAAAATGAAAAGAGGCATTAATTGACATTTTATTTATGAAAATAAAAGAAAATAGGAGAAAAGGAAGATGAAAAGTAAAATATTTTCATATGAGGAAAATTGAAAGAAAAATGAAGGAAAATGAAGAAAATAGAGGCCTGATGATACAAAGGCTTTTGAGGATCAGTTCACATCTTTTGTTGGTTAGGATTTTTTTTTTTTTCGATTTAGTTTGGATCTCTCTCTCCATTTTATCTCTCTCATATTGTTAGACACTTATAATTTTCTTGGATAATCCTTGGATCAATGTGGTATAATTTTTATTTGGAGAAAGAAGGAAAAACAAAAGAAGAAAAGCGCAAGGGGGCAGTGGGATCAATGACTATAGCTGGATTTATTTCCAAGTATCGAGTTGCAAGTATGATTTCCTTACTATTTTTGGTATACATGGCATGTGCATGTGGTTATCTAGTTATGATCTATCATTCCCATGGATGATTTCCTCGATTGACAATGTTTTATCCCTAAACATTCCATTTCATGGATAACCATTGTGTTGTGGGTTTCCCACTAGATTTTTTTCTTGTTGGTGCTCATGTTCCTTATGGTTTTGGGTTGCTTTATTAGTTCCTATAGCCTTGATTTGAAAAAAACTCTGGAATCCCTGGAACATCTTCGGTTGATTTATTACTCCTGGAAGCCTTGGTTGGAAAAAAGCTCTAGATCCCTTATGTTACATGCCATTTTTTTACCATGGAAAATGACCGTCAATCTAGATCTTTCACTATCCATAAATGTATTCCAAAGCATTCCCCTGCAAGGACAGAATCTAAAAGTTCCTTAAGGAGATGATAATTTTTAATTACTAGATCTAGAAACCTACTTTTAGTCTCTTGTGCATTTTCCTAGTCAAATTCCGTGCATACACAAATTTTACCATTATTCCTAGCACAAAAGTGCGTTCTATATTCCACTATAAATCGTGTACATGAATAAATGAAAGTAAAAATAAAAATTGAAATATAGAAGGCTTGTTGGGAAAATATTTCCCAACTAAAAGCTTTTAGGTGATGCTTATTTGATCCTCATCCCTCTATTCTTGAAGATAATTCCCATTCTTTATGGAACCCTAATCCCACCATTAGAGGATCTCATTCTTAGGATGAGGATTTCAAACATCCTCCTCTTGGCCTATAAATCAAATACAGATTGGAGGGTTAGGTGGAGATATTGAAGGTAAACTTATGCTACGGAAATAAGGCTAGAGAGCTTGTCATCCAAGGAGAATATTGGATATCATTGGAAGGAGCCATACTTTATTAAGGCCAAGGTTGTGTAACTCCTTTATTCTTGAGATTAATATAAAATAATTTTTCTTTGCACCGTATTGTTCAATGAAATTGATATATTATGCATTTGCTTCAATTTTTCCATTGAAATGATATTAGGTACCAGTTCCCTTGATCATTGGTATGATTTGTATTGAATAATTGATCTATCATATTCCTTTGATCTTTTGTTGTTAATATGTTTTCACATCTACTTTCTAAGCATTTAGCAGCTGCATAAAACCATGTGATGATCTTCATCATGAATTTCTTTTAAAAGGTATGGATCTCATATATTAGAATTCTTGTTTATGATTAAATAGGAATGAACTCAGAAATATATTTTCTTGCTTGCTTTTTTTGTTACTAGAGTTAGTCATTGAATTTAGGTAGATTTCTTCTGTCAGCATAAGCAATTATTTTTCCATGACAAATTGGCGACCATACTAGGGAATGCATCATTCTTAATCATCTCCATGTTTTTACTTTTTAAACTTTTCTTATAGCCTTGTTTGAGTGTATGCAACATAGTGAAAATTTGTATTTTGTGAATTTTTTGGTTGAATTTTTATTTTTCCTAATTTTTTCTCGAACTTTATGTTCAATCTTTAACAATAGAGCACAAATATGCAAACTTGGCCCTTATCGATACAACATATGTGCACTTAATCTTACTATTTTCATGTGTACATGCATGATATTTTTGAAAATTTGAGTTTTCCTTTCACTAAGTCCATTTTTTATGTTTTTCATGCTCCATTATACTTGTTTCCACCTTAAAATAGTCTCTATAATCTCAATTGAAGGTTGTGAAGGAGTCTTCTTGAAATTTTTTTTTTTTCATGAATTAGGGTAAGAGCTTCATCTGGTGTTTTGTAGATCTATCAAATGAAATATTGGTTCTTGATTTACTGTATTCTTGTATTTTTTCTCTTAAAAATATGATATTTAGTTTTTTTTTTTCCTGTTTGTGAAATATTTTTTCGTTAATGAAAGGTAGAGTTTTCCAGGAATAATTGTTTTGATGAGAAGTGCTTCCTTTATTAAACTTGAAACGAAAAGCCATTCTTCTTTAAGTATTGAAGTTTTTCAGAATTACACTTCAGACAACATTAATTTCATAGCATTAATTTGAGGAAATTCATTTTAAGGATTTGATTTGTTTGTCCATGGATTTTGGAAATTTTGAGTGATTGATTGTCAAAGGAATTATTTTTTTTTTTTTTGAGTTATTGAGCGAATTGAATTTTTGAAGGTTAATTTATGAATTTTGGTCATTTCAAAGTGAAAATTTTCATTCATGAAAAGGAATATGGTGAGATTAGGAGTTTTTTTTTTCTTTGAAAAATTGAAAAGACTCTCTCTTTCCGCTAATTGGGAATTCATTGAAGTGAAAATATCTCAATATCTTGTTAGATTGCATTCAAGTCTTAAGTTAGGTCATAATATCATCAGTTTCACATCCATTTATCCATTTAGTAAATAAAAAATTTAAAACATAACGTGGAATACGAAATTGATTTAAATTTCCAAAGCTACAAACAAACACTAGAATATTGTGATAGGGAGTAAATCCATTTATTACAATTTTTCTTTGGGAAGCTCCTATAATAAGGGAATTAAGCAGGATATCATATCAGACCCATTGGATTGATTGAACCCAATTCAATGGTTGTGGTAGAGTGAGTTTCATGCATTAAAAACAATGTCAAAAGGTACTTGGGAGTCACTTGAAAGTAAACCTTAGATTAACCATGTTGAGGAAATTTCAAGGGGATTGAGCTTTCTTACTCAACCCCTGCGTGGATGTATGATCTACGATTGTCCCCCCAGGTTAAATTGTTGTATGTGGTAACCTTAGATACCATAATATTAGGGATATTTCCCAAGGTGATGGTAGAGGGGAAGTATTTGTTCTACCTAGAACATATGTTGGCTAGACTCACTTGGACCCTTTTGGAGCATATTATTTACTCAAGATGAAATAAGTAGAGTTAATTGCACCATATCATGTTCATTAAGTAGGTTTTCATAATAATTGGTTCCACATACTCCATATTTATTCATTTTTCACATTGATTTCTACAATGTTGGATTTCATCACTAAGTAGTGATTTCACTGTCAATTTTTTTGTTGCATGGTTTGAATCTTTTAATTTACTAGCTATGAAATGTGCGAAAAATTTGAATCATTTCGCGCGGTTATTGACCGCACGGCTCTGTGTTTTGTAGAGCTCCACAAAAATTTCCGACGACGGAGAAAATTACACAATAGTTCGGCCGAACTTTTGATAATAAGTTGGGCGACTATTGTGACGGAGTGTAGACCCCAACTTCTGTCATCGCCGGAAAACATGGTTATTTGAACTAATGCTGCTAATAGTTCGGCCGAACACGCGCGTCACCAATTACGCGGAGCCAAGCTGCGACGGTTGCAATTTTGAGTCCCAAGTTAAAATCCATGAAAACTTATTAATTAACTGTCGGAACCAAGACAAGCATTTTCAGAATTGAATCTACTTTCAGGAAATATAAATTTTATGGAATTTCGTAAACGTTTATTAATTTTAATTATTTTTCTAATAAAATGAGTGCAAAATTTTTTTGAGGGTCATCGTGATTCAGTGAAATCAAAATTTTGTGTCTCCCAAAATACATTGTAAAAAAAATTGAAAAAATTATGGGGCATTACATTGGTCCGTTGACTCTAATGGGTAGCTTTTAGGTTTTTAGTTTATAACTTATATGTTAAGAAATTTGTTGCCACACAAAACATATCAAAAATACGCAGTTTTTCGTATTAGACCAGTTCAAAAAATTCTAGTAATTATGATATGCATCCATTGGCTTTGTAAATATGACGAAACCAAAGTAGACTCTGTCTAGATTGTTGTAACACATTTTGTTTTTTCAAAAACAAGAATTTTCAATGAATACAACGTTGCCACATAACATGACTACTTATGAATTCTTTGATTGTTTAGAAACACACACTCAAAGAAACGCTAAGTTGACATATCAAATCCGCATAAAAAAATTTCAAAAAATAAGTAATAGAAAGCTAACAAAATTTCTCACAACTTTTATTTTTACCGCAAAATGAAATTCTACACGGAAAAATTGTTATAGTTTGCGGAAAGTTGAAGAACCCAAAAAAATGAAAAAAATTTCTCAAAAAAGGGCAAAAGTGCTTGACTACAGCCGCTACTAACGTTTGATAAATTTTTTCTTTCATTTTTTATAAACCTTAGGTGTGGCTTGTGAATATTATTTGAATTATTAATAAAAAAATTTCATGGATGATTCACCGAGGCATTCACATAGAATGCAAGGTTTACCCTCTAAATATACACCTAGTTAATTGGAAAAGATTAAAGATAAGAAGTCAAAATAAACAGGATCCAGGACATTAGACCAAACTGAAACATCAACTATTATAGAACCTAAGACAGTCAAAACTGAAGTGTTTCAACCTCAAGAAATAGAATCAGGTTTGATTCAGTCTAGGCTAGAAGTTATTAGAATTATTCAATGAGAATCTGACACTAGCGAAGTGTTAGATGCCGAATTAAGGGAACGAGACATTGAAGAATATGAATATGATATTTTTGAATATGAAACACATTTAGCTACTATATCCCCTACTCATGCACCACCTTCACCATAAGGGAAAATAATAATTACAATTATTCTACCTCATGGTCTCATTAATATTGAAGATATTACAACAGAAGAGGAGGAATAATCAACATGCATTCTTATTTCTACATGTGAACCAATAGTTTTTCCAACACTTCGTTTTGACCCTTTCCATCCATATCCTTGGTATTTCACACCCTTTAACTATTCAGGTCAACGTATTCCATGTTACCACACTCCTTATTACTTTTCACTGTGATGAAACTTGTCAGGAATTCCTTCTGGGAGTCAACCTAATGATACATCTATGTTTACAAGCTCTCCAGAGACATTATTTTATGGTTGTCCTTCGGTTCCTGTTGGGTACCAGTGACTTTCTGGAAATTTTTAAGGAGCCCCTCCTTCCCCTCAAATTTCTACTCTATCATCTAGTGTATCTACTTCTACTATTCAAAGAATGAATTCCATGCTTGAAGTACATTCGGCATCAAATTAATATGTTAACATGGTATCTGGTAATATAGGTTATCCTCAAGTAACCCTAAATGGTGTATATTATATTAATGGGGGAAAACCACGTTATCGTCCATCTGGAGGACAACCTATTGTCGGGTCATATCCTATGGTTAGAGGGCAACCTTTCGTTGAAAATTATTAAAATTATGGTCAAATACCTCAGGTCAATTGAAGTCAACCTGTTGTTTCTCAACCCCTAATTGGTGCTCCTGACCCAAGGATGAATAATAGTTAGAACCTTTCTTTTGTTCAAAAACCTATTCAAGTTACTCCACAAATGCTAGGTTATCAACCTATTTAGCATAATGGACAATTTATTCCACAAATATATGTTCAAGGTATTCCAATACAAGTCCAACAACCTATCTAGGGGATTCTGCAAACACCTGATCAACAACTTGTCCAAGGGATTCCACAAACACATTTTTAGAAACCAGTTCAACAATTTGTCTAGGGTAGTCCTAAAACACATGTTTAGTCCACTGCTCAAACATATTCTCCAAAAATGGTTTCAAGTTCACCTCAAACACCAATCCCAAGACTATCACAAATGATGACCCAAGTTATGCCTCAAATATTGATTCATCAACCTACATAGGTTATCCCTCAAGAATATTCTTGTCAAAGTAGCCATAATTTCTAGTATACAACACCAATTCGTATGGGACAACCTAGTATAGGGATTATGCAGACAATGTATCAAGGTCAAAATTTTCATGGCCAACTTTTATAGAGTGAATTGTTTCAAGTTCAACCTTTGAAAATTCAAAAATTAAAGGGGAAATATTGTTTGTGTCAAATGGGTCAAAGTCCACCTTTTCAGAGTCAATCATACCCGGGTCATATTTTTCAAATTACATTTCAACCACAACTTAGTATGTCTCACCTTGGTTACCCTCGAGGAGCTCAGATGCCATATGCAGAAGCTATTCCAGAATATCTTGGGTATCCTCCTCCAAGGGTTATACTTAACCCTCAGGGTTATCAAAATCCAAAAAAATACCCCAGCTGACAGTTATTGTTTATCACAACTTTATATTTTCCATATTCATCTTGGCTAACAACTGATCCTATCTACAATTATCCATTTTGGCTGGTGAATCCTACTAATTTTCTAAGTTATATACCCAATGTTGAAGGTAAATCGGGAAAGGAACCATCAAATCACGTTATGAAATATCATCCCTAGTGTGTGTCAAATTATTTAATTGATGATTATATTAGATTACACCTTCTGAAACGAACTTTAACTGGTTTGGCAACAAAATGGTATGTTTAGTTACCGCATGCCTCTTTCCATAATTTCAACTCCTTATCAACAACATTTTTGATGCATTTTTAGCTACCAATTCGACATGAAACTGGTACTGAACTTTTGAATTCCCTAAAAAAAATCAAAATCTACCTACATTTCATATCATATACATGAATGGAGGCATAGCCATCATTCAGTCAAATTTTTTTTTTCTAGATCAAATTTTGGCTGAATTTTTCACAAAATCATCACTTCCCCTTATTAAGGAGGATGTTTCTAAAGGAGGATTGTAACTGAAGAGTAGGAAATTTCTCATGTTGAGTACCTAAAATTTGTCTATACACAGTGTGGCACTTTATACGAGAAAATTCGAAATCTACCTCGCCCAACAATTTCAAATCAGCTAGACTCCACCACTAAAGGTTCTCACGCCTCTAATAGTGTCATTACTTTTGTCAATCATGAGTCTAAGGTAAACAACAAAAAATATAAAAAAAATTCAAGCTTTGGATATACAAGATTCACCTAGTGAAAACATTTCTCTAGAAACTACCTCTGAAATTAATGGCGTAGACTCATATATTAGCAAGAATCAATCATCCAGAGGTAAAAAGAAGGGGAAAGGTAAAAAAATAACAAAATTCTTTTAAAAAAGAGAAACGAAAAAAAATTAACCCTCTAAAACAAAGAAGGAACCTCATTATCCTTGTATTATTTGTGATGAAGATCATTACACAAAGGAATTCCCACATCGGGCAGAGTTTACCAAATTAGTGAAAAGTCTCCTACTCCTGTTTTTTTGAAAGTCATTTCCCATCTCAAGATAGTAAAATGGTTTCAGAAAATCCATCCTCTTCTTTGACATCGGAATATATCATGATCATGTATTCGCAAGTGGTGGTATCGACAAGATCTAAATATTACATATCTAAGGGTCCTATAGTAAATGGAAATGATACTACTCCATCTAGTCAAACTTCCACTTCAATTCCTCCACCTTTTGAAACATTACAGATTGAAAAACCTAATTCAAACATGGTAATTCAACCACCTCATAAAGGTGTTGTTCTAAAATAAGCTTTTAACCCACATTATAGGGTTTCTCAGGACTACAACATTGTTGAAGATCTAGTGATGTATCGTTTAGCCATTTTGGCTCTTGAAGTGTTGTAAACATGTGCATCACAAAGGAAATTACTATTGTTAGTTATCAGAGCAATTTCTGATCAGGATTATAGCCTTATCATCTTTGATCATAAAATTAATATACATAGATTCCCATATCAACTGGGATTCCAAATATTGGTTTTCTTCAAAACCATACATTTTTTTCATACAGTAATTGATCAAGGACTTCTACATGTATCATGTCTATTTCTTTGTGGAAAGCCTTCGATTCTCTAAATATAAACCAATATCCTACCACTCTGAAATCCTTTGATTGAAGAGGTTTTCGTCCTTACAGGATTTTAAACAATATACCCATAGAATTATAAGGGAAGACTGTCACAATCGAAGTTGAAGTCGTTGCTGCCTGAATCAATTACAACATTTTAATGGGTCTAAGTTATACCTATGCCATTTCTATAATGTTTTCATCACTCTTCCACATGATATTATTTCCTCATCAAGGGAAAATAGTGAAATTTGGTCATTTATCTTACTATACTTTAGACCCTAACTTTACAGGTAATGTACCTTTTGTGGGGAAAATTATTACTTCTTATGAATATGTTGGTGTCAGTTTTTCTCAAAGATTCATCACTCATGGGAATTTTTTCACTCCCTCCAGCTAAATTTTCTTCTAACATTGCCTAGGTTAATATGATGTCATCAAGTACGATGGAATATTATGATCCATGGGTTATGCCTTTAGAATTTGAATTGATCTCATATGGAAATTAGATGACCTTAAGCCCATTCAAATTAGCTTATCAGGAAGTTAAAATGTTTTCTGATCCAACACCCTCTAAAATTGATAGGGTGAATGTGATCACTAATGATTATTCTCAATCATCTTGGTTAGAAACAATATCATCTCCTGATCCCTTCAATAAAAAGATTCCAATAAATGAAATTATCATGGAAATTAGGAATTTAGAAGAAATTCCATCAGAAGATTATCAACATCATTCATATTTTCTCCATAATCTTGAGAAAATTGAGAATTATTTTTCTACCATATTTTTTCTTGATATTTTAGATAATTTTGAATGTACTATGTTAATTCTTCAATATAAATCTGAAAATAATTTTGGAAACTTATCTACAACCACTGAAATTAGCATATCATTGAAATATGGAATTATGTAGAACATTCACATAGGTGCTTCATTCTCACTTGAATAGATTCAAACTTAAAAATACCTACTTCAATAATTTCGTGACATCTTTTCCTGGTCTTATGAGGAAATGCCATGAATTGACATATCAACACTTAATCAAATGCTAAACTTGAGAGACAGAGATTATGTCCACTGCATCCACGAGAGGTTTTTGCTATAAAAGCCCAGGCTGAAAAACTACTTAAAGTAGTTGTTCCCATGATTGATTAGGTTTCCCATATTTTTCTAGTTAAAAAAAATAAAGGCACCATCATAGTATGCAAAAATTATAGGGATATTAAAAAATATTGTCCCAAAGATAACTATCCTACCCCCTATATCGACCAAATCATTCACGATTGCGCTGGTAACAAAATATTTTATTTCATGGACACATTTTCCAGTCACAACCAAATCAACATAATCCTTGTTGATCAACATAAAACCACGTTCATTTTTTCATGGAGAACCTTTACTTAAAGGAAAATCCCATTTGGATAAAAGAATGCCAACACGACCTTTTAACGAGTCATGCCTTGTGTCTTTCATGATATGAATCATATTGTAAAACCCTACTTTGATGATTTACCATCTCATTACTGAAATGTGAAGATCATCCAATGCATTTGAGAGCTATCATTTTCATATGTAGACATTACAATATCTGCTTGAATCCTCAAAAATTTGTTTTTTGTGCACAATCTTGTCAATTTCTAGGATTTGCCATTTCTGTTAGCACATGAAATTTTTTGGAAAATTTACACCATGGGCATACACAGTTTGGTATGCAGATTTTCAAGTTCATTGATGAAAGTCAGACAAACTAGAAATGGATTTTTTTAACTTTATAAAATTTTATTCAAAGTAAAATTGATTTTATTTGAGATATAGAATTAATTGATTTAGTTCTATATTTTAAATAAAATTAATGTTTTAGTAAGCCTCATGCATGATCTAGTTCTTGGTGATGATCAAAGGATGAAATCAATGGTTCAAATCAATTTCAGACCCCTTCTATATTTTGAAGTTTAATGAAGGAAGGGGTCCAATAAAAGGATGTTTTCACAAAAAATTTAGTATCAAAGGGTCTTTAACATCTTATGATTATCTTTATCAAAAGAATATCCCGAGGGCCATCACCGAGCCATCGAGACTAAACAATCACAACAGAAGGATCAAGAGTCAACACACCAGAGCCAAGGCACAAGTCAAGAGTCAAGGGGCCCAGCGGACAAGTGCCAAGCACCAAGGAGAAGGGGCATGAGTGCATTCCCCTAATCAAATATATCATGTATACGTTGCCATACATATACACCAGATAATTTATATCTCCAATGCATGTGGCATAACTCCCCATGACCAAAAAATAAAAAATGAAGAGTTGCACACTTATTAAAAACCCAATCTCGCAACTATAAAAATGCTCCAAGCCGAGAACATAGTAGTTAAATCATTTACTGGACCTTTTTCTTATCCATCATTGAGGTTTTGAAATTTTTCATCATCATCATCCTTCCTATTGGGGTTTTGATTTTCCTGAAACATATCGGTCTCCTCATTGCCATCGGGGTTTTAAACATTAACATAACCACCACCATTGTTGTCATTCATATGAGAATCCATCTGTTGAATTATACCAGAATTCACATTTTCACCATCAATGGGGAATTTTTTTCAAGCCTTCTAACCAAATCATCCTTCACACCCTTACTTGTTATGCTTCGCCATTTGAGTTTGTCCCTCAGTTCTGTAACCTTCCACTACTTTAGAGGGTGATTCCTCAAATCCGTAAATGGCGTGGTAATTTTCTTAAAACCCATCTAAGGAAAAAAATCGAGGTAACAAATCCAAGATCATGGCGAGCTAGAGGAATGTGTGTGAAGATGTTCACTAGATGTTAAAGGAATTCATCACTGAAACAAGATCTCGTAGTTGAGAATGTATTCATAGTTTAGATTAAAAATGTTCAATTGCAATCATGTTTCAAGGAGGAATATTATAATAGTCAAGTAGTAGAAAGATGAATTTGAAGCTTCTCAATCTCAAAATGGTGATGGAAAGAATTGTGAATTGGATAAATGGTGAACGAACTCCACCTCCAGGTTATTATCAATTAAATTATAATAAAATAGAGATAATTAGAGTTGGATAAATCAATCCTCATTTTCTCCTGCATCTACAATTATGTTTCTCATTCAGTAATGATCTCAGCATTTTCTAGAATGCATAGAAGCATATTATTTTCACCTGGAGAGTATTTTCAAGTCAGGAAATTCTATGTACGATGGGGATCATTTCTCTAATGACGTCCTTACTATATTTTTTTCAGATTTAAATGAGACTATTGGTGTACTAAATCCATAAGAACATCATAAGAAACATATCCCTCCTCATATTAAGATAGTGGAGGCTCAAGGATTGCTTACCCAAGAATTGAAAAATAGGATCAAATTTGAAACTAGAAATAGTAGGAGTAATATGGATTACTTTGAGGAAAATGAAACACTATTGCCACATGAGCATAATATTTGAAACCAGACACTTGTTTCCCATAAGAATGTGAAGACAAGGTCTTTCAAAATTGGTTCACTTGAATCTGAAACTAGAAGCAAATATTTAGTGATCAATCCTATGAAAAACTGATGAAGTGTAAATATGACAGGGTAGGATCATAATTAGTTCAAACAAAAGAAGGTTTGAGAAACATGACTATGAAGGAATCCTTTTCCAAAATTATTTCTTCCACTTCCTCCACTTTATTTGGGACTTCCTCCAAGTAAATAGCACAGGTGGACATGACAAATGCAACTCTAGTTTGTAGATTTTTAGCATTCGCAACCTTCCAAGTCTCCTTGTTCAAACAAAACTTTTTCTTCTCATCCATATGCCAGCATTATGTTTTCTTGTAGCTCAAATAATCTAGAATGTCTTTAGGTGGAGAAATCTCATTTGTGTTTTAATGAAAAAAATGTTAGGGTAGGTGTCAAGTCTTATTAAGTTGTTAATTTGAATTAGGATTTGAGGCTCATCGAGCCTCTTATTGTGTAAATTAGCATTTGTAAATACTTAAAAAAGGGTTTGAATTTTTAGCCAGAGAGGCTACTTGACTATGTATATTTTCCTGATAGACTTATGAGCTAAATGCAGCAGTTACTTTCTTCTGAAATTTGAGATTCACCACAGTGTTTATGTTCAGTATGTGTTTCCTGTATATCACTTCCATTATTATATTTTTCTGCTAAGTATTGTCTGAGAGTAAGTGGTAAGAATTTATCCATGTTAGATGCTCCTTTCACACTGATGATGCTTGTTATGTGTTAAATGTTACTTTTACAGAATTCATCTTCATTTGGTGCTATGCTTAATAATTAATTTTTGTGCCCTTTCTTCTAAATATACACTAGATATTCCTCCGTTGATTGATGCCTTTAGCATAGTGGGCTTTCTTCTCTTTTCCATCTCTCATTTCATATTATTTATCTGGCTAAACATAACATCTACTTTGCCTCAAATCTGTAGAAAGAAACTGACCTTCACTCCATTGCCCAATGGTACTTTCTCTCTTTTTCTTTTAATCAATAAACCCGAAAGCTTATCATACCTAGCCTAAGATACATTTCATACTCCAATCATCTCCTTTGATTAACCATTTTCACTGGAGAGATCCCTCTCCGAGGTTGGTAGGGCTAGATACCAAGCCAAAAAAGGTCTGAGGTTACCTCATTCGATTTCCTCCTCAACCTAGGAAATTGCTGAGTGATAACATTTTAGCGCCATTGCCGGGGAGTGAAGGTAAAATATTTCCTGGGATTAACGAAAAATATTAGCTATGATTACAGATGTTAAAACAGTTATCTGACACAAGAAGGTTGTGAATATTTCACCTGGAAACTCCACTTCCAAAGAATCCAAAAATTCAGAGTTTCATGGCATCTCCACTGTTCAAAAACCAGTATCTTGAATAATTTCTTCGCGATTTAACTATTTTCAAAATGGATTCAACTTCTAGAAGGTATGCTCCTATGAATCGTTTTCACATTCCTGGTTTTCCAAATCGAATTCCTTGCATAGATTGGAAAATTTATCTACCCAAATTCATTAATTGAAATGAGGATGAGGCCGTTATACATTTGGTTAGATTTCACATGCATGTATGTAAACTAAATATTGAGTTTCCTGAGGATTGATTGATGAAAAAATTTATGGCCACCCTTGAAGACAAAGCAAGAACATGGTATGAAGGGTTAAAATCAAGAAGCTTAAGTTATCTTAAGTATTTTCATAGAGTTTTCTTTGAGCATTATGGAAAGTCTTATTCATATTTATACTTTTTCAAGATTTGTATCAAAATTGTAAATATATCATTCAATACCTTGAAAGCCTTGATGATATATAATGTATGGATGATGAGGAGATATTAGAGGCACTTCATGATTTTAGTTCTTAACAGTAAATAGTAGAGAATAGTTTCCTTGGCACACATGATTCTTCTCAGTATATAGCAGCCTCTACTTTGCTTGAGGATGAACTATATCATCACTTTGATAGTCAAGTCACACCCTAGGAAATAAATCAAGAACTTGAAGTAGATATCCATGTTCCTTCTCCCAAGATCAATGATAACAGTCAACAACCATGTCAAGTATTAAGTGAACATGAAGAATATCATGGTGGTCAATCAATTTTTCATACCAAATTCTTATCTCCTAAATAAATCATTGAACAAAAAACTATTTTGAACTTCTTAAATGACATTCCAATCATTTTTAAGTCCCCATCCTTGGTTCTCACAAATTCAGAAATTTTAAAGGTACAAAATAAAACTTTGGTCAAGATACATGAAGAGTCATTTGAAGAATTTCCAATCACACAAGACATCACTGTCTCAAACGAAGCCTTACAAGAACAAACTAAGTCTGCCACTGATTTTGATCATGACGATATCGAACAATCTAATGCCATAAATTTCGAGAATGATGTTACAAATGAAGGTATAGAACAGGGACAGATTGTAGTTGTAAATGAAGAGGATGTTTGTCTTTCTGTTGGTATTCAAAATCAACTTATGTTTCATGCTTTTGAAGATCCACTATCCAACCAGTTAGAACCATGAGGAAAAGTTGTTTTTACAACAGTTTTGGATCATGGAGGTCTTTCCAAATGGAAATTTAAGTTTCCATATTTCAACCTTTTATTTCTTTCTAAAGGAAGTATAAACAATATTATTCTTTATAGTCATTTGATTGACTAGGTTTATTGGAAATTTCATGTTTCTTGAATCGACATTTATATTACAGCTGTTAGAGTAGGTGTACAAAAATAAGCTCATAGGAATGAGAAAGTTCAGTTTTCAGTTCTCAGTTTCAATTATTAGTTTGCACAGTTGTTGTATTTAGTTTGAATTTTTTTTTCCAGTTAGAGAGCAGGTTACATGTCAACATTGCATGGCCGAAGGAAAATATGTCAAAGTTTGCAAAGTGCCCAATGGATAAGGCATTCATCAATGATCTCCCAGAGGTCTACAGTTCTAGAAACCTCCTTTGGAGCCATATTCCCCAGTTGGGGCCGATGTTAGAACATGATAAATTTTGGAAAATTTGCACCTTGGGAAAAAATTCTTTTGTATGCATATTTTTAGGTTCATTGGTGAAAGTCAAACAAATCAGAAATGATTTTTTTTCCTTATAAAATTTTATTCAAAGTAAAATTGATTTTATTTGAGATATAGAATCAATTAATTTAGTTATATATTTTAAATAAAATTAATATTTTAGTAAGCCTCATGCATGATCCACTTATTGGTGATGAAAAAAGGATCAAATTGATGGCTCAAATAAATTTCAGACCCCTTCTATGTTTTGAAGTTTAATGGAGGAAGGGGGTCCGAAAAAAGGAGGGTTTCACAAACAATTCAGTATCAAAGGGTCTTCAAGGTTTTATGATTTTGTTTATAAAAAAAATAGCCCAAGGGCCATCACCAAGCTAACGAGACTAAAAAATCACCACAGCAAGACTGAGAGTCAACACACCAGAGCCAAGGCACAAGCCACGAGTCGAGGGGCCTAGTGCACAAGTGCCAAGAACCAAGGATAAGGGGCATGAGTGCATTGCTCTAATTAAATATATCATGTATACGTTGACATACATATACAAAAGATAATTTATATATCCAATGCATGTGGGATAACTCCCCACGAACAAAAAATAAAAACGCAGAGTTGAACAGTTTTTCAAACCCCAAGATCACAATTTTCAAAACATTCCAAGCCGAGATCATAGCTGTTAGATCATTTACTGGACCTTTTGCATCTCCATCATTGAGGTTTTTACATTTTTCATTGTCATCATCCTTTTTATTGGGGTTTTTATTTTCCTGAAACATATCAGTCTCCTCATTGTCATCAGGGTTTCTAGCATTAACAGAACCACCACCATTGTTGTCATTTATACCAGAATCCATCTGTTGACTCCTACCAGAATTCATATTTTCACCGTCATTGCAGAATTCTTTTTTGAGCCTTCTAACCAAATCATTCGTCACACCCTTAGTTGTTATGCATCGCCTCTTGAGTTCATCTCTCAGTTTTGTAGCCTTCCACTCCTCCAAAGGAGGATTCCTCAAATCTGTCAATGGCATGGTCATTCTCTTAAAACCCCTCTAGGGAAAACAATCCAGGTAAAAAATCTGAGATCGTGCTGAGCTGTATGAATGTGTGTGTAGTTGTTCACTAGATGTTAAAGGAATTCACCACTGAAACAAGAGCTCTCAGTTATTAATGTATTCAGAGCTGAGATTAGAAATTTTCAATTGCACTCATGTGTCGAGGAAGAATATTGTCACACTCAAGCAGTAGAAAGATGAATTTGAAGTTTCCCAATCTCAAAATGGCAATGAAAATAATGGTGAATTGGATAAATGGTCAACGAACTCCAGCTCCAGGTTATTATCAGTGAAATTATAAGCAAATAGAGATAGTTCGAGTTGCAACAATCAATCCTCATTTTCTCCTTAGTCTACAACTCTGTTTCTCATTCAGTAATGTTCTCAACATTTCCTAGATGGCATACAAGCATATTCTTTTCAGTTGGAGAGTATTTTCAGGTTAGGAATTTGTATGTATGATCAGGGTCATTTATCTTATGAAGGTCTGACTTTATTTATGTCAGACTGAAATGAGATTGTCGGTGTACTAACTCCATAAGAACATCATAAGAATGATAGTTGTGCTAGTATTGAGATAGTCAAGGCCCGAGGATTTATTACCAAAGAATTGAAAAATAGGACCAAAGTTGAAACTGTAAATAGTATGAGTACTATGGCTTACTTTGAGGAAAACAAAGCACTATTTCCACATGAGTAGAATATTTCAAACCAGACACCTGTTTCCCACAATAATATGAAGAAATGGTCTTTCAAAAATTTTTCACTTCAACCTGCAACTTCAGTAGCTGATGAGGATTTCCATATAAATAACCAATTGACTGTAGTATCTAGCTAGTAGAAAATCTTTTGTGACTATTCCCATGAAAAATTTATGAGCTGGAAAGATGACAGGGTAGGATCATAATTAGTTCAAACAAAAGAATGTTTGAGAAACACGACTATGAAGGACTCCTTTTTCAAAATTATCTCTTCCACTTCCTCCACTTTATTTGGGATTTATTCTAAGTAAATAACATAGGTGGACATGACTGATCCAAATTTTTTTTCTTCAGATGTGTCAAAGAATTACATGTGAAATTTGCAGCTTAAACAAGAAAAATTTAAAGGAATAAACATAAGATGAGATAAGCAATTAACATCATGCCAGAAGACACATAATTGATATTAGAGTTTGTGCGGGAGGGACTACATCTCCGAGCCCTGCTCAAATAGTGGGGAGGCCCTCTTTCATTAAGTGGAAAAAAATGAAAGTACAAGTATAAAATGAAAAATTACACCCTTATACCTCCATAGCTGAAAGTGCCTGAAAATTGAAGACCTCTGATGAAGAAATCGACAACACCATTGGATTCGTGGAATCGAGAGGTGCAGAATCCATATAAAATTTTCTTGAATCTGACAAAGCGAAAATATAGACCCTTTGGAAAATGGCTCAACTCATGGTTCTTCCCCCCTCCTGAACAACGCTCATGGTTCCACTGTCTTGATTTTTCTGCCTGCTCATGGCTATCTAGGCACACTTATGAATTATAGGTTTAAATAATAAATGGTTAGGCGGACTAGTCACTAGCCAAATTAGTTAAGATCGAAGGTTCGAGGGATGGGGTGGGGTGGTAAAACCCTGCCCCATATATATTAAGGCATAAATCATTTTATACAAATTCGCGCATTTTTTTTTAACAACCCATCACATTATTTTTTAATGGCAGGTTTGGCATATTATGGGGGGCTGGGCCCGCATGGGTCGACCCTCCCGAACACTTCATTGGAACCAGATCCAAATACAGAGTGTGGTTTGGGTGGTGGGGTTAGCAACCCCTGCCCACCCATTTAATGTGGTGTTGGGATATGTATGTGGTGGGTACAGGTTCCACGAGGGTCACGACCCATCGAACCCTTGTTTTATATGTTGTTTGGATATGTGGGGGTTAGTAGGGGTTATGGCACGCTGACCATTAATATATATATAATGTATATATATGTTGTTTTAACCATGGGGTGGTAGGGGTGGTGGCCCACCACCCATTTTTTTTTAATTTTTTTTTATTTTTGTTTAACAACCATGTCACTTTTAAAAAAAATTGAATTTGACCATAGGAGTCAAATTAAAGAGGCCACAATTTTTCTCAGAATTTGGCCGAAGCTGTCCGTAATCTGGTGGCCACAAAAGGTCAAAATTGCGCTTTCCTTAATCCTGCCCAGTCATCAAGTCAACCCTCAACTTTGACTGATCCTAACTCCTTCATACGGACTCATATTTGAGTGTCTTCTGTGCTGTTGGAATTAGAAAGAGGAGATCTTCGACTTGACAATACATTTTCCATATTTCTAACACTTTGATTTTTTAGCCTTTGTACTTAAGCCACTTTTACTTGGACCTGTTCTATCCACCTGGACCATTTCTCCCCACAGAAGAACTTTTAGACCCCCAAAAGCATTAACACACTAAAAGCCACACTTTCAATCTCCTGCATGAAAAACTAGTACATCATTTGCAATCATGCACACCACACATGACTCAACAACCCCTCCTTGCCATGAGTTTATAGCACACACTCATTGGCCAAAGATTACAAAAAAACAATCAGTACCTCAACTACTCATAAGGAAAGGCCAAACCGTCATCGTTGCATTTCAAAGTGATGATAACACACCATCACATTTATATTTACTTGCAACGTATGAATTACAATGATGGCCATAATAGGCTACTACCTCTAAAAACCAATTTAATAACATAGACCACTGCAAATGTGGTGGATTCATTTTTTTTGTCTAGGTAAATCCTATCTATGGACACAGAAAATCCCTCTAGCCCTATAGTGGGTCTAGGAACTATGGGAACATACTAACATCTAGCTTCCTAGATTGTAAATGAAATTCAGAGCAAAGAAGATGGCCTATCATGTTCTGATGTTATGTTGTCTTCTTTCATTGAAGCTTCTTGATCTGTTGTTCTCCTCAATTTTGATACACGTTGCTGTCAATGTTCGATTACCTGTACAGATAGTTAAGACACCACGACAAGCGTAAAATCATGACAAACATAAAACAATTACAATCTATCTAACTGATCAAGGAATGCTAGGAATCTCATTATATATGTAAAAAATAATGGAAGGTAAACATCAGTTGCATTTTATTATCATAAAGACATGGGGAGTTTACAACCAAGCCTTGATGTTGAAGCTCTCCTTCGGTAGGTCAGTATCCAAGCATGTTTGCAACACCCTCATACACAAAGGTCAAAAATCTCACTATGTTACCAACACACAAAAACAATCACACTCTGGATTATTCTCCCGAAGCTATAATTGCTTCTCCTTTCTATCATCACTAAGGCTATAGAGCTGAAGGAGGTCTCCTTATATAAAAATGGAGGAGGAGGTTATGGGCCCTCAAATAATGGGAAAAGAGCTTATCCTTTGTATTAGTTCCTATTTCTTGGGAAAATTAAGCCCAAGGGGGAATTCCTCGGCCATATCCTCAAAACAAACTTCCAGCTCGTCGCCTCGTGAAGCTTCTACTCATGGAAGCTTCACTTCTATTTAAAAAACTTTCCAAAAGAGGATTGGCGTGGGTCCAACATTAAGGCATAGCACTGATCGACATGAGCCTCAGTGTAAATATATGCTATCGGCGCAGGTCAGGCACTAAGAGAAGGTACCAATATTAAGACCCATGTTGTTACAGTGGTCTTTCAGAAAATTTGTAAAGGGAGATGATTTTACAGACAAAGTGTGGCTCAGGGGTATGTATTCCATGCTTGGGAAGTACACAATGGTCACTGTATGGGTCCTCCAGGATCAAGGAGAGGGCATTACAGGGATAGTCACAAATTATTGTGTAACAGATTCCCCCCTAAATTATGAAGTCTGAACATGAGTGAGGAGTTAAATGCTTTACAAATACATGCAAGGAACCAAACACTATTGTCAGGAGACATGCAAATCAAGCATAAATACATATACATAGCTAAAATCTCTTATTAAAATACATGAATCAATGTTTGGACATACCCATTTGTAAGAGAGACCATGGTATGGTCGCAACCATCCATCTAAGAAAGATCTCATAAAGACTCATGGTATGGTTGTAGCCATCCATCTAAAAGAAACATGTATCCGATCATGGACAAATCATATCGCCTCGCAACCTCGACTCTAGAGAATAAAATCCAGGCTCTTCAACTCCGTCACGACCCAATCAAGTACAATTTAAAGCATGCGAGTAAATGAGCTGAAGTCGAACATGTAGGAAAATCACCTGATTACTAACCAATGATGAAATTTGTTAACAGACGCGAGAGAAACCACCAATAATGACAATGGTTCTCAAGGTACCAGTAGTACAATCTAGGGAATGTGAATAGTGAGCTGAAGTTGAACACCCATGAAATCACCCAATTGAAGGCCGATTATGTGCACCTATCTTAGAATGCGAAGAACTTTCCATTAGGGCATGCAAGCACTAAGGTATGAGAAAGGAGTCTCTAGATCAACTTCCTAGATAATGAGCTGAAGTCAACATGAAGCGATCCATCAAAGGAGGGTCATAATGAATACCACATCATCGACATGAAAAATAGGATGTAATATGAGTGTTAATCATGATTGGAACAGAGGATCAAGGAATGTACAAACTGCAGAAGGATCTGCTCTTGAACATATCGATTACACGACTATGGGATTTGGAAGCATTTGACTTAAAATAGGATTAGAGGTCATGCTGAAAAGATTGGTAATCGAATGAGAGGCAAACAGATTTCCCAAAACCATGGAGGCAAAGTGATAGAATGAAGATATCGCAACCCGAGACGAACTGCAAATACGTGTCATTTTCAAGAGTGACATACTGCCGACACAACTAACGAATAAATTCCATTTTCCCCCACCATTTATGACGAGTACCTCTTTATTTTTACACAAGATTGAAGAGGATACCATATGCTTTTCATAGAAGTTTTTCCTTCGGAAAAATCCATCCTAGTACATTTTACGAGCCCTAGGAATGAGGAGCTCGGTTAACATCATGGTGATGATGTATGATGTCATTTAGTTTTAATGTCATTTAGAATTCGACAAATTTTCATGTTTAAAGAGTTTGAAAAGAAGTGAAAAATAAAACTCCAGCAGTCCCTTTTCATAGGTAGTCTCATAGATCCGAAAAGGTAGAAAAGAATATCTGGGAGAACCTCTTAGTCACGACAGGCTAAGGTATTCATTTTTCATAAATAATCTATCCCAGCCTGAAAAGGGGGTAAACATATAATGGGTAGATATCCTTTCACAGCCATTTAACGAGTTCAAAATGACAAGATTCTTGAAAATATTTTCAATTTTCGAGACTTAGAAGAGAGCTAAAAGATGACTCCTCCTTGAGGAACGAGTGGTATTACGGGTAGAAAATGGTTCTGGTGATGTTGGAACTGCTCAGAACAAGTAAAGGTTAAGAGGTTGGATAACAAGACCACTCATTGCAGCGGTTCCCCATGAATGGGTAAAACATCAAGTCAAGGAATATGATCGTCCAAGCATACGGTGACGATGGAATGAGAAAAACAAGGTTCACCTAGCAAAATAGGCTGATAAAATGGAAATCACGAGGGGTAAAATAAGACTGGTTTCATTTTTACACAAGATTGAAATCAGGAAACACTACTTGAGGTTGTTTTCATTTTTACAAAAGCTTGAAACTTTGTAGAAAACTATGCTTGAAACCGGTTTCATTTTTACACAGGCTTGAAACGGAAACAAACTATGCTTGAAAAACAGTGAAAAACAGGCATGCCCCCAGCATGGTGACCCAATTCAAGGTACATGCCCCCCAAGCTTCAGTCCATATGAAAGGAATATGGAGTGAAGGTTCAAATTATAAGATCAAGAGAAAGACTCGACTGGGATTTTACGAGATCGTATCAAAGACTCGAATTGAGTAGGAATGTGTTTCATTGTTTTAACGAGGTTGAAACATTAAAAGAGATATCCTTGTGAGCTAATTAATTTTTTTGCGAGGTTGACATAGAAGATGAACTATCATCAGACGAGCTTGTTTCATTTTTCAAGGAGCTTGACACAAGAAAATGAACTATGCGTGAAAAAACTGGTTTCATTTTTTAAGGAGCTTGACACAAGAAAACGAACTGTGCTCTGATGACCTTGTTTCATTTTTTAAGGATCTTTGCACAAGAAAATGAATTGTGCTCCGATGAGCTTGTTTCATTTTTTAAGGATCTTGACACAAGAAAATTAACTCTGCTCCGACGACAACTCATCATGTTGAATAAGAAGTCATGGCTTCTAAGAGGTTCTCATCGGATGGGAGAACAATATCTTGGAAGTCGCGATAAAATGCCCCCAGTAGATGGTACCTGATGGCACCATCACTGAATGAGGGAAACGAACAGGTGGGCACATAATTAACCCATGGAAGGGAGGATACATCTGGTAGATAAAGATTCGGAAGAGATGATAGTGGGCCATCTGCCACCTCTATACCAAAGAATGAAAGTTGATCAATGGTAACGATCTGACCTTCACGTGGAAAAAATATCACCCAAAAGAGGGAGGAGAGAAGTGCATCCATGGCATAAGCATAGTCACACCCCCAGGAGTAATTTTAAATATAAGGGGCCTGGAACAAAGATTATGTCGATAGAGATGGTTTTCCCTCCCAAATTGATCATCAACTTTGAAAGGATCCCTAACAGTTGACTGGTTCCTCTGTTGAATGAAAACAGATTCCGAGTAACAGGCACAAGCAGTGGAGAAGAAAATTCTTGCCAAGTAGTTGAAGACACAACACTAATAGACATGCCTTCATCTATAATCATGCTAGGTATAGGCACATCAAAATTCTACACCATAATCTCAAAAGGCACATAAGAAGGAAGGCAGTATCCTGCAAATTGAATCCAATCGAAGGAAGTGACCAAACTACTTGAAGGGGGTACCATTGAACTGAGATGGTCATCCCTTGGTGTTACTAGAGCAAGAGGAGCATCCTCCTAGACCATAAACATGGGAGTAGGAAGAGCAAATTCTTGAGTCACAGGGATGCGAGTACCTTTCTCCAAGTACGAGGAATCTGAAGAAACGAGAAGAACATGACGGAGATGAGATCCACTCTCGAAGGAAAAGAGCTAATGAACCATAGGCGGGATCAGATCAACCGGTTCCTTGACCAATGGTTGGTTGGGAATAGATTCGTGAATTTGAATTTTCAAGGGAGCAGGATCGACCAACAATGAATCTTGACTGATAGTTAAATGAACTAGTGGAGGACTCGAATAAAGCTTCTTGTAACGAACTGGAAGGTAGGGTGCAGAAACATTAAGGTTGTCCAACACTCTCGTGGCTTCATCCATGAATCGGAAAAGGTGAATGGGACAATTCCCTTCACATAACTTGCAGGGATTCATAATCTTACCTTGTTTCTTATGAGCCTTATCATCGCTAGTCGAATATGTGCCACCAACATGACTTCTAGAAGCCAAAGGCAATGACAGATGATCGTTGGACCATGCTTCAAGTACCTTGGGAATGCGAGGGAAATCTCGAAGAAGATGGTCACCTCTGCACAACATGCAAGGTAATTTTACTTTCTATGGAAGGTTGGATGGTTTATCAATGGAGGGTGTCTGAGGCGCAATAGCTGCAGAGCTAACCTCTCCTTTATCTGAATTCTTCTTTTTCGTCTTATTCTTCTTCTTCTTAGCCACCTGTTTAATATAATCCAAACTTTCACCAGGCGAAGTAGAAGAGGAGGATGAAGAAACAAGTGAAGAAGGGGAGAGGTCCACCTTAGAAGAAAAATGATGTTTTTCAGATGGAGGGGATGGTTGTATAGTGAGAGGAACACTTGAGACCAAAAATTTCGAGAATAACCAATCCGACAATCCAACATTTAACCTAGGCAGGGACAATGTTGCCATATAAGGAGCACCAACATTCCCAAAAGTAGGAAAAGGACCAGGAGTCCCTTCAGATGGGATTCCCTGGTTGGTAAACTCTAGAAACGTTGCCATTGGAAGCAACCTTAAAACAAAATACTAAGGAAGATCATTTTAACCAGGAATATTTCGTGAGCAAGTAATATTTTAAGACATTGAAACAAAACTCCATCGTTTCATGTTTCAAGAGTCGAGAAACAGGAAAAAGGTGACTCTATCACTCTCACGTTGAAATGAGTGTGAAAGGACAAGTGCTCGATGATATTTTCACTTTTAGAGAGTCATGAAAAGACCAAAATGACTACTCAAGTAATATAAGAAAGAGGGTGTACCAAGTTTCCCTGAACTTCCATATACACCTTGGTGATCAACTAAAAGAGAAATGACCAAGGACTTGACGTACGTGCAGGTAGTCTCCTCGAATGATGTGTTCATTGTATCACAGTCATTAGACGACAGACTTAGTTTCCTATGGATAAAGTATTGTAACCTATGAGAGTCACCCTTTATATACTTGATGGTATAGGATAACAAGTCCATAATAGCGCTGTCTAAAGCCAGGTGGTGAATGACAGCTACTAGGTTTAACGACGCCGGAACACGTCACTAGCCTAAACCTCTAAAAATGTTTGTGTTAGGTTCCAATGCTTCGTTAGGTTAATTAAATGAATTTTAAGGTTGATCTTGAATTATTTCAAGGCCCTACCAAATTTCATTTGATAATCTCCTATATGCAGCTATATGAGAAGAGAAATATTTCAATTCGATGAATGCTATCTAGCTAAGGGAAGAGTCTCAAACAATGATGCAACAAAGGACAAACAAAACTTTTTCCTAACTAGATGACTTTTACTATCCAAAAGTAATCTAAAACATTCAACGACATGATTTATGCAATGTAATCTATGCAAAATTATATTATTGAAAACTATGAAATTGTAATCTATGCACAATTTCTTTGTTCTTTTGAAAGAATCAGAATGCACTCAATGCATTTTTTGAAGAAATGAGAATCTACTTAATGCATTCTTTTAATGAAAGAGAATGCGCTCAATGCAATTTTTAGCTTTCAATCATCAAACAATGTAATCTAAGTTCAATTATGGATCTCAAAAAAGACTTTTCAATGAAATGTGATCTAATGTATTTTAACGAAAAATAAAACTCTGAGATGAAAACTAAATGAACGCAAATTTCCTTAATGGAAGGATGAATGCAAAATGGATGCAAACAAACACTAAGAATGCAATAATTGTTTTAAACACTTTGTAATGAAATTACTCAAAAGGCTACAAGACATATGAGGTCAATCACAAAGAGGATTTCCAAAGCGTGATCTCAAAACAGGGCATTCATTCCCTTTTACATCAAGCAATCATAGAAAGAATACTTTTCCGTTGAACAATGAGCAATGAAATCTATGCTCACAATTGAACAAGAGGACCAAATTAACTCAAAAGACACTTGATACTTGAACACTGAATCAACCAAAAAGAAAAAGGAAATCAACTAGATATGTCTCACCAAGAAAGGGTACTAACTCAATAAGTAGGGTGATGTCCTATGAAGCATGCAACCAGGAAATTGATGCACAGTCCTAGAAAAACTAGGATGTAAGGATGCATGTCCGAGTAGGAAAAAAAAAACCAAAAAACGAAACCAACAAGCCAATAAAACCCACTTGAGTGAAGGGGAGAACATGAAAATCATACAGAGAAAAGGACTAGAAGGGAAAGACACACTGGTGAAGGACTTAGGGAAAAACCTTAATTTTTGACACAACCTGAAATTGGCACGACTTTTGTGGGTGAAACTAGCACCAATTAATGCGAGTTACTAATTGAAAACTAGTGCCAATGGCCCATTAGCACGACTTGCTAACTAAAAACTAGCACCAATTGGAGCAACTGTTAGACAATAAAAGTGCCAATTCCAGAAAAAGAAAAAACAAAGAATTTCTCCTAACCAAGTCCAGACTCACCACTTCAAGAAAAAACTAAAAGATCGTAATTGATGAAAAACATAGCAAAAAATAGGGAAAAGGTCGTTCAACTAAACTCATCGAATGACGAAGACCTCAAAGGGTGAAAAACTCAAAGGGAACTCCCCAGTGGAGTCACCAATTTGTTGTCCGAGTAAATCTTCTCTACGGACAGAGATGATCCCTCTAGCCCAAGAGTGGGTCTAGCAACTACGGGAACATACTAACATCTACCTTCCTAGATTGTAAATGAAATTTAGAGCAAAGAAGATGACCTAACCTATTATGATGCTATGTTGTCGTCTTCCGTCGAAGCTTCTTGATTTTTTGTTCTCCTCAAGTTCGATACACACTACTATCAATGTCTGATTACCTGTATAGACAGTCAAGACACAACGAAAAATGTAAAATTACCACAAACGTAAAACAATTAAAATATATCTAACTGATCAAGGAATGCTAGAAATATCATTATATATGTAAACCAGAATGGAAGATAAACATCAGTTACATTTTATTATGATAAATACAAGGGGAGTTTACAACCAAGCTTTGATGTTGATGCTCTCCTTCGACATGTCCATTATAATATTCCAAAAATTTAGCCTTCATCTAAATGGAATATTATAGTTGGTTTTATCACTAGGTAGGTGAATAAATGGGTAGGGAGTCCCATTAACCTCTCTAAAAGGAATAATAACACTCCTAATATGAAAGGAGGAAGAATAAGAAGCTAGATTGAGCACCTTTGGGTGTGAACATGGGTTGGATCATGTTGATTCAGTTAACTTTGACCAAATCAACAGCGCTGTCTAGATACATTGAATCTCCTTGATCAACAACACAGTTTTAGTGGAGGACAACTTACATGAGATTGGTGGAAAATATGGATGAGACCGAATGTGAAAAGTTTCACTTTCTATATATGGAGAGGATGGGAGCCTTTGTAACTCATGATATGAGATTATTCTTTTGATATTGGTTTCTTTAGACTTAGCTTCCTCTTGCTATTTAGCAGGGTTGCAGTGATGTTTAGCACTGGGTGTTCTCGAGCAGGAATCCCACCTCTTCACTTAAGAGGCCTCTTGGGATAGTTTTTTACTGCATTTCTCCACATCCAAGCTTGAGGCCAAGCATTATTCTTCATCTACAGCATTATTTTTGTAACAAATAGTGCTGTGTTGTAGGGTGTTGTAGTGGAGGTTTGATAACACCACTTCTGGGTCTGTTTCTCAGTAGAGGGAGCCTTCCTTCTCTTGATAGATTAGCTAGGAATATTTCTGGGCTCATTTCACATATTGGCAGTTGGCCAAACTATTCCTCATCTCCTACAGCACAGTCCCTTGCAGGAACTGCGTAATTTTTCATAGAGCTACAGCAACAGGGTTTAAGCCCTTGTTTTTTAGCTAGTTTCCTAGGGAAAGGTCCAACCCCTCTCTCAGAAAGCTAGAGGAAGGGATTATCATCCCTCTATTATATTATTTAGCTATATTTATGTAATTTTGTAGTAAGACTATGTTATTTCAGAGCTGAATAGTCATATCTTCTCTTTTTGTACTCAAGCTTTCACGAAACCCTTGCCAGGTTATCTTTATAATGTATTAAGGGGGCGAGATCTTTATTTTATTAGCATATTGTTCAATAAAGTTCTAGATCTATGATTATATATCCTATTTTTGTATAAACCCTCATAAAATTATGCTATCATTTGCCTCAAAAATTCTGCATAGCTTAAGTCATTGGATTTGGCTATTTTTAGGCTAATTTGAGGTGAGGACGTTTGTTTAACTTATCAAAAGAGATTTGTTTTTGTTCCTCTTTTGTATGTGAGGGACTAAATCTATATGTTAAGGTCAAAAAGTGTTATTTCTTCCTGTTAAAATGTAAATCTTTGGAAATAATGTTTTTAGGGTCAAATTGTTGCATTTTCCCCATTTGGAAGGATGTAGAAGAGCTCCTTTTTGCTGTTGTTACTTTCATTTGATGGAAATTTGTTTCTCAACACATTTTATGATTTAATTTCTCTCTGCTATTCCAGAATTGTGCTTATGAACTGCTAAATTCCCAATTTGGGATATTATAGTGGTATCAGAGCATAATCTTTGCTCAGCCTGTGGAACTCAACCATTATGATATCAAGAGAAGAAGGAGAAGAGAAGATGTACAGAAAAGAGAAGACTCCATTATGTTGAGGAAAGAAGGAGAAGAGGATCTAATATCTTCTTCCTAAATCTATTCAGAGCATAAAAGAAGATCTCAAGGAAATGAGAAGGGAGATGGAATCTCCAGAGGAGTTTGGATCTAGAGCCAGATCTAGATTTGCACATGATAGGTGTGAGCATGCAGCTACACCCTATTACGCACAACGCGGTCAAATTTCCACATCTATAATGAGAGATATGGAAGAAGGAGGAATTCCTAAGAGGTAAAATCTTAGTGATTTCCTTCAGGAGTATGAATCTCAAACCAAAAAGTTTAGAGATCATATCACTTTTCAGGAGTTTCGCAAGATCAAGGTGGAGAGGAGTAGACATAATGATATGGATAGATTTACTCTATCTTCTTTTGATGGGTCACCAACATGTTCAGCTAGAGCTTGGGTGGAGGAGCTACACACCTATTTGTAGTAGCATCAAGTTTCCGAAGATGAATCAGAGCTGTAGCATTGCACTTTGAAGGTAAGACCTATGCTTGGTGGATTTTTGAGTCATTTTCATTGAAAAATTCCAATATTTCTTCTTATGCAAAGTTCACTAAGAGATTAGTGCAGAGGTTTGGTGGGAGGAATTCTAAAATACTCTTGGTAGACCTAAACAAGCCAAAACTTATGCATGGGTTGGAAGAACTTAAAAACTCAAAACCACTTCAGAAAACTGTTGGGAAAGCTCACATCTTGCATAACACCTTGATAGAGGAAAAATCTTTGTCTCATACCTTTGGACAAGAGGGCATGCAGGTTCCTTTTTCAAAAGAGGATCTTCTTATTGAGTAGGAGACTCCTATTCATATTGAAAAGGAAGATAAGGATGGAGGCAACATCGTTGTCACATCTAGAGCATATCTAGTACCTCATCCAGAGGAAGGAGGAGCACATGCTCCAACAACAGGAATGCTCGTTTCACTACAAGAAATTCCCCAGGATCTCACATGTGGAAAACAAAGCACAATCAATGAGAAGCATAATTATGAGATAATACTATTGAAAGGAGAAGGTAGGGAGGAAGGTCAGCATCATTTGATGAGGAGAACACACCCCTATCTATTTTAGAGTGCTGGTGCAAAGAAGAGGTAGACTGGTTTGTACTGTGAGGGCAAGGGAAAAGCTTCTCAACCATATGTAAAGTCTACTCTTGACATGTATGTCTCATTACATGGAGGCATTCCACCTGGGAGGCCACCAGATCTGGAGTTTATAAGAGAGATCTTGCCATGTGGTTCACCCCTCTTAGATTCCGGAGAGGTGAAGACTTTGGAGGAGTCTAGTACAATGCAAAGAGTTTGGGATAGACTCAAGTAGGAGGGGGACATGCTTCCATTTTCAGCATCACCCACTCTCACTACACATACTGCGCTGACAAAAGTTGCTACAATGATGGAGGATGAAACCTTCATGGTGAAAGGGATATGCTCCATGGATTTGGAGAAACATAGGGTACTTCCTTTGAGGAATGAATCCTCCATGCATTGGAGTAGATGGAGGCCACTCATGCTTACATTGGCCAAGATTGAGAGATTATTTTTGGATGGAGGCTTCTCATGGGAGGCCAACTTCCAAAGATCACTACTTCCTTTTGAGCATGAGCAGTTGGATGATGGGCATGGCAGAAAGTTGGAGGATGAATTTGTCATGAGGGATGTCAAATGAAAATATAGCAGCATGTGGAGAGCTTCACATTGCATATCATTAGTGTTGTCTCTTGGGAGGATTGATCCATTTTGGAGGTCTCAACTCCTGGTAGAGTAATCCAAGGATCTTGGTGTTTGCATGATTCTTGATGAACCGAATGGAGATGATAGATATATGGTAGATGATTTGGTCATCTATTCTTATGACAGGGTCTTCTTGACTAGAACTTCTGAGCTGAAGGAGACGCTGCTACATGTAGCACATGAGGAATTATTTTCCATGCACTTTGATGCATATATTTCCTTGGCAGAGGAGTTCATTTGGGAGGGCATCCAGCATGATATATTTCCGCATATGGAGATATGCATAGCCTGGATGGTGATAGAGAGGATGTCACATCCACTTCCATACTCTTTGGAGGTGAGGGAGAATTTCCAGTTGAGCCATTTCGGCTCAAGGTCCCAAGTACATGGTAGAGAAGGTATAATTCCACATTATGTTTTGTACTTATTTACTTTATATGAGAAACATGTTGTACCAAGAAGGTTTATATATTCTTGAATATTGTATGATGATGTACTTGAAGCCATTTGCAGCCTTGAGATTGGATATCTTATTGGTGGTTTGTGGGGGAAGCCACATGAATTTTGGTGTGCACCGTTGACACCACTTTGTACTTTCATGTTTCTATCTTATAGAATGATTGTGGAAAAAAATAAGTGGCTAGGAGAGAGCTTGTTGTTGTTTGATTTGATGCAGGAAAATGATGCACTACGCTGGTTCCATGTGTGGGACCTTAATCCACTTTCTGGTTGTTATATGACAACTTATTTCTATTGGGTTTTGCTTCCACATATTGCTGATATTTTTATGTTCATGGGGAGCTTTGTTTAGAGAGTGGGATATGAGTTGGAGATGCCCATTGGGAGTATGATTCTCCCTAATTTACATGATGCACTTTTCAGGAGAAGAAATGGGTAGCCCATGATTGCCAAACTACATCTCTTTTCTTCATGTGGGAGGAGCCATTTGGAGAACTTGAGTTTTTGGAGGAGGCACTTCATGGCTTATTTTTTTTGGTGGCGTAGCTTGGGCCACTCTTGGAGGTCATGAAATTTCAGCCCAATATAAACAGTAGCCCCATACTTACCATAAATGGGGAGAGAAACCACTTGGATGGGAGGATCCAATCTCTCCATGCAGGCCCAACACATTGTATGAACCGAGGGTTGAGGATATTTTTGATGAGCTACCTAGAATGGCTCATTTCATTTGGATGATAGCATGGGCGAGGGAGTAATTCATTGGGAATAATACTCCCCATGTTTGTCATCAATCCTACCTTGAGGAGGCCATTTGAAAACAAGGAGGTTTCCACTTACACCTTCCACCTTTCTATGATGTGAGCCATGTGGTTTTGCATACTTGGGAGGTAACATTGGAGGGTAGATTTGTAGAAGATTATTTTGAGTAGTGGTGGGGACTATTGATGAGGAGGCCACAAGAAGAGGAGGGGAGGAATTTTTCTCCACCTTTACAATTGATTGAGGATAAGCAACATTTTGGAGGCGAGGACTGTAATATTCCAAACATTTAACCTTCATCTAAATGGAATATAATAGTTGGTTTTATCACTAGGTAGGTGAATAAATGGGTAGGGAGGTCCATTAACCTCTTTAGAAGGAATAATAACACTCCTAATATGGAAGGAGGAAGAATACGCAGCTATATTGAGCACCTTTGGGTGTGAACAGGGGTTGGATCATGTTGATTCAGTCAACTTTAACAAAGTCAACAAAATTGTCTATGTACAATGAATCTCCTTGATGAACAACACAGTCGTAGTGGAGGACAACTTGCATGAGCTTGGTGGAAAATATGGATGGGATCGAATGTGAAGAGGTTCACTTTCTATATATGGAGAGGATGGGAGCCTTTTTTACTCATGATATGGGATTATTATTTTGATATTGTTCTTATTAGAATTGTCTTCCTCTTGCTGTTTAGCAGGGTTGCAGTGTTGTTTAGCACCGGGTGTTCTCGAGCAGGAATCCCACCTCTTCCCTTGAGAGGCCTCTTGGGAGAATTTTTTATTGCATTGCTCCATATCCAGGCTTGATGCCATGCACCAGTCTTCAGCTATAGCATTATTTCTATAGAGAATAGTGCTATGTTTTAGGGTGTTGTAGTGGAGGCTTGATAACATGACTTCCGGATCTGTTTCTCAGTACGGGGAGCCTTCCTTCTATTGAGAGATAAGCTAGGAAGATTTATGGGATAATTTCACATCTTGGAAGTTGGCCAAACTATTCCTCATCTCCTAAAGCGTATCCCTTTTAGGAACTATTTCATTTTTCATAGAGTTGCAGCAGCAGGGTTTAAGCCCTTGTTTTTGAGCTAGTTTCCTAGGGAAAGGGCCAACCCTTCTCCTGGAAAGATAGAGGAAGAGATTCTCATCCCTCTATTGTATTATTCAGCTATATTTTTGTAATTTTGTAGTAATACTACATTATTTCAGAGTTGAATATTCAGGTCTACTCTTTTTGTACTCAAGCTTTCAAGAAACCCTTGCTGGGTTATCTTTATAATGTATTAAGGAGGACATATATTTATTTTCTTAGAATATTGTTAACTAAAATTCCTGATCTATGATTATCTATCGTATTTTTGTATAAACCCTTATAAAATAAAGCTATCATCTGCTCAAAAATTTTGCATAGCTTAAGTCATGGGATTTGGCTATTTTCAGGTTTATTTGAGGCCAGGAGGTCTGTTTAACTTATCAAAAGAGATTTGTTTCTATTCCTATTTTTTATGTGAGGGCCTACATCTATATGCTAAGGGAACCAAGTGTTAGTTCCTCCTATTAAAATGTAAATCTATGGAAATAACGTTTTTAGGGTCAAATTGTTGCATTTTCCCCACTTGGGAGGATGTAGAAGAGCTCCTTTTTGTCACGGTTACATTCATTTAATCGAAATGTGCTTCTCAACACATTTTATGATTTAATTTATCCCTTCTATTCC
Source organism: Pinus albicaulis (assembly GCA_034641835.2). NCBI lineage: Eukaryota > Viridiplantae > Streptophyta > Pinopsida > Pinales > Pinaceae > Pinus > Pinus albicaulis. The sequence continues at coordinate 339,200,946 of CM076577.1, read as the reverse complement.
AGTATTGTGCTTATCCACTGCTACATTCCCAACTTGGGATATTCCATCCATATCCAAGCACGTTTGCAACACCCTCATACACAAAGGTCTAAGATCTCACTATGTTCCCAACACACAAAAAAAATCACACTACACTATTCTCCCGCAGATATAATTGGCTCTCCTCTCTATCATCACTAAGGCTGTAGAGCCAAAGGAGGTCTCCTTGTATAACAATGGAGGAGGAGGTTATGGGCCCTCAATTAATCGGAAAAGAGCTTATCCTTTGGATTAGTTCCTATTTCTTGGGAACAAGAAGCCCAAAGGAGAATTCCTCGTCCATATCTTCAAAACAAACTTCCAGCTCACTGCCTCACAAAGCTTCTAGTCACGAAAGCTTCACTTCTATTTAAAAAAAATTGCAAAAGAGGATCTGTGCGAGTCCAACATTAAGACAGAGCGTCGATCAGTGCGGGCCTCAGTGTCATACACTGAGAGAAAGTTCCAACCTTAAAAAACATGTTGTTATAGGGGTATTTTAGAAAATTTGTAAAGGGAGATGATTTGGTAGACAAAGTGTGGCTCACGGGTATGTATTCCATGCTTGGAAAGTACACAAAGGTCACTGTATGGGTCCTCTAGGATCAAGGAGCGGGGATTACAAGGACAATGAAAAATTACTGTGTAACAATTTGTTGAACATGATCACCTTTTGGCTCCTCTATCAATGCTTCTGGAGCATGGATCATTGGACACATGGCTTGTTGCTGTCCCACTTCATTACAACGACTACAATGATTCGTTTTCCTCCAAAATTTCTAGGTTTCCTTGCGGCGCTTTCACCTGGTGTCCTTCCGATAAGTGTTCATGGAGCCCTCACTACCGCTAGACTATGAGGAAAGGATTTCGACATTTGTCATTGGCTGGTCACGAGTTGTATTGGAGCTTTCTCCCATTTATTTTTGGTGTATCCAAGCCCTGTACGATGCGGAAATACCTTGACTTCAATGGGGTTTACACTGCCTTGGCCATGGATGTCGAGGCATTTTTCTTATAACCCAAGGGATAGAATTGATCTTTAAGTGCAGCGATGAAATTTGACCATGAGGAAAGAAGGTTACCCAAATCACTGCTGCGTTGAATTTTTCTCTCACACCATATGAGAGTTGTGCCGTTCAGTCAAAGAGAAGCCAATTGAATCCTTTCCTCATCCTCGACAATCCGCTGAATCCTGTAATAGAATTCAAGCTTCCTAATCTAGTTTTTAAGTCTCTCTGCATTACTTTCACCATTATACATGGGAAGATCAAATTTTACATCTAACTTAAAGAAATTTTTATTAGCTGCATTTACTAAATTCCTATGATGATGGTAGAAGAGGAGGTGGAACTTTCACTGACTGGATGAGAAGAAGTTGAATTTCCTCCATTATCTCCATGCACTGAGCCTTTTCCTTCTCAGGAATTCTTCCTTGCTTTCTCTAGTTTCTCAAGTCTACAGAGAAATTTCTTGACCCAGTCTACCATGGTGTAGAAGGTCTTGCAGAATTTGATCTCTTCCTCATTTCGAACATCATCATCCATGTTACTTCTCTGATGTTCACGTCCCGCTTCAGGATCAAAATACCTTAAGTGTCCCTTCGCCTCTTCGTAGCCTATCTATAGCTAGCATACAAGTATGTAATTCACATCTACAAACACTTTCTCTTGTACCACTTGATCAAAATATTTTTCTTGAGATGTGTCAAAGAATTACATGTGAAATTTGCAGCTTAAACAAGAAAAATTTAAAGGAATAAACATAAGAAGATAGAAGAAATTAAAATAATGCAAGAAGACATATAATCGATATCAGAGTTTGTCTAGGAGGGACTACGTCTCCAGGCCTTGCTCAAATAGTGGGGAGGCCCTCTTTCATTAAGTGGGAAAAAATGAAAGTACAAGTATAAAATTAAAAATTACGCACTTATACCTCGATAGCTGAAAGTGCCCGAAAATTGGGGTCCTATGATGAAGAAATTGAGAACACCATTGGATTTGTGGCGTCAAGAGGTGCAGAATCCATATAATGTTTTCCCGAATTTTACAAAGTGAAAATCTAGACCCTTTGGAAAATGGCTCAGTTCATGGTTCCTCCCCCCCTCCTGCACAACACTCATGGGTTCCACTATCTCGATTATTGTGCTCGCTCCTGGCTACCTTGGTGGACTTATGAATTTCAGGTTTAAATAATAAAAGGCTGGGTGGACTCCCCAAGTGAGTCGCTAGCCGAATTGGTTGAGATCAAAGGTTGGAGAGAGGGGGTCAGGTGGTCAAACCTTTCCCCCTCTGTATTAAGGCATAAATGGTTTTATACAAATCTGTGCATTTTTTTAAAAATCCATCACATTATTTTTAAATGGCAGGAGTTAATGTCTAAATATGCATTCTTCCATCTGTGATCAAAATCACTCTTTTCATCCTCATTTTTAGGTGTCCCGCTCTGAAGTTTTTTTTTCATTCCATTAGGTCATGCTAAAAAAAATATTCACTGATGGTAGTCGTTGTCATAAAATCTCACTCTCCCTCACAAACTCTCATTTGCTGGCCCACCTTCATTTCTTGCTGAGAATATATTTTTTTTTTGAAATATAATTTCACTATGTGTTATGTCAGTCAAAGTCAATCATGGAACTTAGGTCATTCAAGGTCCCATTAGGTCATTAGGTTTCAATGTTCAAGATTTAAAAGTGTACCATTTAATCTTAATAAGGCTATAAAAATGTGTGAGAGTGACTCAATAAACATTTCATTTTCATCTACGGAATATTATCAACATGTAATTATGATATTTTTAAATTTGTAATTTTGATTTTTATGATTTTCATATCAAAATGTCATTTTGATATGAAAACATAAATGTAATTTGTTTTTAAATTTTTATGTAATTTTATGATTTCTATATGTAATAATTTCAATACCTAGCTTCCAACTAAAAAAATACATGCCAAACTAAAAGAGAAAAGTGTCAAACTCCAGCAACTCCATCCAGCAATTGAGAAAAAATCAAATGAAAGGGTAATCAACAAATGTTTCAAAAAAGTGAAAAAGACATTAGAAAAGTGGGTTTTTAAATTCAAATTCAAATTAACTTTTACATTTATGCCTAAAAGACATAAATTAAAATTCATTTTCTTCCTCCATGTATCAAGGTAGCACTCCAAGAGACAAAAATTTCAAAATTCTAAGCGAAATTGGAAAAAGGGCAGAAACTGAGGGCGCAAATCAGTTGTTGAGGACACAAATCAGTTCAAGGGGGGGAAAATTAGTTTAGGAGGGTGCAGATGTATTTTTGATGGTGGCAATGTGCTGAGTAGGGAACAAATTAGTTGCTAAGGGCGCAAATCAATTGTTGAGGGTGAAAATACATTGCTAAGGGCGCAAATAGCTTGCATAGGGCATAAACGAGCAGCAAGCCCAGAAAAACATCCAAGTGATCAAAATTGTCTTCCAAAGCTCCTCCAGTTAGTAATTCACCTCTAGCAATACAGTAAGAGGCATTTTACATCACAAATCACCTTCTTAAGTTATATGTGTTGAAGTTTTGTATGTTGAAGTTGTAATTTGGTGTTTTCTTGAAGTGAAATCCTAGTGTTTCTCCCTTGCACTCATAAAAGCCAAAATCCCATTTTCCTTACACTCAATACCATCTCTACACTATCAAAACTCATTCCCTAATCCCTGCTATCATAATCCCTCTCCCTAAAGTACTAATTCCTAAAACCCTAAGCCCTAGGTATTATTTTGACCTAGGCTCCTAAATCCCAATTCCCATCACTCTTTCATTCCTATTTCCTTCCCTATTCCTCATATCCCTAAAAAATTACTCCCTATACCATCCCCATATAAGATATACCTATCAAACATATCCCTCAATTTTCCTTTACCATCTCCCTTTCCCATTTCCCTTCCCTAATCCATATGTTTTTAACAAGAACACCATGGCAACATAAGACGAAAACACATCATTCATTGAAGGAGAAGAAAAAGAGATAAGGAGGTCACATATATGAGGAAGAGTGCTCATAATTGAGCTTGGTAGCACCAAAGAAATATTAGCTTCTCCATTGACTATCACATGCTTCAACCATGTTTCCTAGTATGTTTTTTGTGAGAAAATTTAGTGGGTTAAACACCACCCCATGCTAACTGGAATTTTCATATTAGGACTCCATTATAATCAAGTTAAATTAGTTGGGGTCACTTTTACCTTATCTATTGTTGTCATTTTGGATGCTACAGGGATCCCAAATGTTGGGGAGAAATGGTTCAAGAAAGGAAGGTTGAAGAAATAGGATTTTGACTTCTTCCTAAAACTAAGACACCAAAATCAGACAAAGAGGTTCTTCCCTTTTTCACACCTTATGGATAGATATGAACCTATGATGAAGATTATAATGAGATATTTCTCATGTGAAGGAAGAATTTCAAGGCTCTATTCCTATCACATCCAACTCTTGATGCATTTCACTAGGGTAAGGATGCTTAATGTGCCCTATTATCTTTTCTAGAGTATAGAGAAGATGGCATACATTGCCTAGAATAAGGGTTATGAGCAGCAAATGAAAATCCTATTCCATGATTCTCTCATAAAAATCATAGTCACCCACCATCTCAATCAACTTAATATTCCATGGAGCACCTTCATACAAAACTATATATTCATTGAGCCATCCATTCAACATGAACAAAGTGTCCCTTCATCATCTCATGCCATGAATCACTCATCATCAACAGATCAGTCCCCTTCACCTCCTTGATCTCAATCTCACCAGGATCATTCATCTCCATCTCATCATGATTTTGGGTCACCTAGCAAGATAGATGACATTCAGCTTAAGTAGGCTAGTATGGTTGAGGTTGAGCCTTTGAAAGAAACCTACTAGAGAGGATATAGACATGTGTTTTCTTCACTTGGAGTGAAAGGGGCCATGCCTTCTACATCAACACAACAGGTGGATAAAGGTAAAGAGAAGGTCATTCAGCCTGTCATTAATCATGAGGAGGAAAATCATGAAACAAAGCATGCATTTTAGTTGGTTGACCTAGATAAGGATGACAATGATAAAATAAAAAATGCTACTATCAAAGGTAAGGATGCCATTATTATTGAGCTTCATACTAATATTTATAGGGCTAGATTTGTTATACACTTTCTTGAGAAAGAAAATGAGAAGTTGAAGACCAAACAGGTCATTGATGAGGTGAAGTACTTCACTACTCAAAGGGAGACTCAAAATACCAAAGCCATGCTAGATGAAATAGTGGAGAAGTATGGTTTGATTTATGGTGAAGAAGAATAGGTACCAAGGAAGATTCCTAGAACTATAGGGCTGAAAGGAGCTCTAGCTCTAGAGAGATAAAGCAAAGCTAAGCTACCTCATCAACTAACCCTAAATGAGCATCTTTCCATAGAGATAAATAAGAACAGGGAGCCATGGATTGATAGAGCCAATCAACACTTGGAGAAGTTGCTAGAGAGGGAAAATGAAGATAATGACTTCTTGAGGAGGAAGGTCAAACTCCATGCCCCAAAAGAGAAATTTTCATTGGCCAAGCTCAAAAGAGCCATTTCCAAAATTGAAGAATTGACCAAGGAAGAGGAGAAAAAGTTGGACATCCTTGATAAAGCTTCCTTACAAGATCAAACACACCATCATCAACCATTCCAACAATTTTGAGGAATTTTTAATTTTTTTTCTAAATCTGGAAATATATTTGTTTTTTGGGACAATTAATTAGCAGAAAATTGGACATTTGTGCAACACCCTAGGCGCTACACAAATATTTGGCACACTTTTTGAGGAGAAGGAAGGTATATTCTCTTTCTCTTTTTATAACACTGTTCCAATGCAATCTGAAACTTCAGGAACATCCTTTATTTCTACTAATTCACAATCTACATCATTTAATCCATAATCATTATACAATATGAAGGACTCTAAGTCTGTATGTACAACGTTTATAGGATGATTATTAGGCCTTTCCTTACTTTTTATCATGTATTTAATTTTAGTCTCATGATATCGTTTTCTCATTTGACCGAAGATAGGAATGGTAGCATAGGAAAAGTCCAACTATAGTGTACCTCTCAACTTAGCCCCCCAGGATCTTGACAAAAACATATGGAAACGTGGTGGAATATCAGCAACTACCATGTCCATAAGGACATTTTTGGCTAGAATCTACTGTAGGGAGACAACTAGATATTTTATTGCACCAAAGAAAAGGACACGACCAGAATGGAAAGAATGGGCAGGTTATGTCAGGGCCAAGCTTCTCCATGATAGCTTTAGGCATGAGGTTGTGGGAGGCCCCGGTGTCTAAAATAGTGTTATGAAGGATGAATTGATGAAATTTAAGACTCGATTAAAATGGTGGGACCTCACTATCTTCATGGGATTTGTATTTATCAATTTTGACTATTTCAGTAAGAGGAATAGACACCTTTAACATCAAAATTTCTGACTCTAAATTAAAAAGAATAGTTTTATCTACCCCTTTTATGATAACATCCCTTTTCTCAACATGATGTTTCGGTGCAGCTTCTTTTCTCTGAATATCCCTTTCTTTGACAGGTGCACTTGTAGAAGGATGATCGCTTCTATTATGATTCGGAGCTAAAATATCTTTACCCTTATTTTGAACTTGTTTTGGTGGTTCTTTTTTTGGCTGAACTGTCTTCTTCGAAGGTGGATTTATTGGAACATCACAACCTCTTAAGGTACACTGCCTTTGCTAGAAACTCAAGGCATTGAGTTATCCTCCCTAATAATCATCAAATTCTACTTCTAACTCATGATCATTTTCCATTATGAAATTTTTATCATTAGGTGAACTTGTTTTTTCCACATATTTTTCTACGTCGGTGAGAAAGATGGGCTGACCATCGGCTGTGAAAATAAGGTTCTCCTCTACTATTGGTTCTTCCTCTTCATCACTCTAAGCATAGTTCTCTTGAAGTAGTGTTTTGATTTGATATTGTTGCTATATTTCAGGAGCTCTTTACTCTCTCTGATTTATCCGCAACTGAGGTTTCTACTGATGTCCTCGAAAGTTCGGATTTTTGTTTTGTGCCTCCATCTGTCTATCTAAAATAGACATATTATCGACCATTCTCTCCATGGTTTTAAGAAAAGTATCAAATTTAGTGTCTGATGAAGTGGAAGGTTCCTCTCTTATAGTCACTTTGCATTCAGTTTTAAGTTTGGTATTTTTAATCAAAAGATTAGCCTCAACAATCACTGAATTTTTGATCATCTCTTTAAGGGTAGTGGGATTTATTTCTCTCAACGAGTAGGCCATATCTAGGTCGAAAGCATCACGATAATGCAGAAGGGCTAATCCAGAAGGTTGTTTAATTTCATTTGGGATAGATTTGTAGATTCTTAGGTATCGAGAATTGTAATCAGGCATTGATTCATTAGGATTGCACTTCAAGGAATCATATTCAGCAAGGATTTGTAAAGGGTTTTTCTTCTGATCCCCCCTGGCTAGGAAAGCATCAGTTAGTTCATCAGGAGTGCTAATATAATTAACTACTAGGGCATGAAACCAAACTTTAACTTCACTGTAAAAAAATTGTGTGATGATTTGCATCTAACTCCTCAAGATCTATGAAGGTTGTGATTTTTTCCATGTGTTGATGGGCAATGATTTCAGAGTTTTCATCGAAGAGGAGAAGCCTTTGGCCATATCCTTGAGGTAGATGAGCAAGATTACCAGGGAGAACTAAAGGTCCAAAACGAGCCATAATTCATGTTGAATGTGGTGGAGGGGGTGGAACGAGGGATGTATTAGTCTGAGGAGGTACTTGATGGGGAAGTTGAGATGATGATGGAACAGATGATAAAATAGTAACTTCTTGGGAAAGTTGTGGTAGTGATGTTTATCATTGTCTTTTATTCAGTTTCATATGTTAGAATTTATTTTATTATTTTTCACTTCATTTCTATGGTATGATATCTTTCAAGTTTGATATTAATAATGCATGCTTTCTCATGCTCTGTTTTGGGGAATTGATCATAGTTTGTCAATTTTCCTCTATCAAGGAAGAATACATCTCCCATTCTCTACCTAGATTCTCTTCAGTCTCAAAACCATTCCATCACAATAATATTTAAGTGATAATCCTTGTGCCTACCTTGCCCCATTGATCCATGCAACCCTATCTCATTTTCCCTGACCTAGCTTTCCTTGACCCAATTCCTTCCTCCAATGATTCGCTAACCAAATAAAATTCAAGCAACCCACTACACTATATATCTAGCCAAAAACCCTAATTTCTCCAGCTCTCCTAGCTGTGATCCTTTTGGAGAGAGCCCTCTTTGGCTTGATAGGGCTAGCTATCAAGTGAAAATCATGGTCTTTGGTTACCTCTGTTGGGATTCCTTCTTCAACCTTGGGAATCTGGCGGAGTGCTAACAGTAGGTTTGGTATGTTATGGGGGGGGCAAGATCGCATCAGGAAGCCCGCTCAAACCCTCCACCTACACCATATCCAAATGCGGAGTGTAGGTTGGGTGGTGGGGTTAAAAACCCCCGCCCACCCATTTAGTGTGGTGTTGGGATATGTATGCAGTGGGTACGGGGTCCACGGTGGTCACGACCTGTAAAACCCTTATTTTATTTGTCATCTGGATGTGTGGGGTCTGACATGGGTCATGGACCACCAAAATTTAATATATATAATGTATATATATATATATATATGTTGTTTTAACAGTGGGGTGGTGGGGGTGGTGGCTCGCCACCCCATTTTTTTAATTTTTTTTGTTTTTTTTAATAACCAAGTCACTTTTAAAAAAATTCAAATTTGATCGTAGGATTCAAATTAAAGAGGAAACAAATTTTCTTGGAATCTAGTCAGAGCTGGCCAGATTTTGATGGTTGGAAAAGGTCGAAAATGTGCCTTCCTCAAGCCTTCCCAGTCACCAAGTTAACCCTCAACTTTGACTGCTCCTAACTCCTTCATACGGACTCGGAATTGAGTGTCGTCTGAAGTGTTGGAATCATAAAGGCGAGATATTTGACTTGAAACTATGTTTTTGATATTTATGACACTTTTATTTTTGAGCCTTTGTACTTAAACCACTTGTACTTGGACCTGTTCGATCCACTTGGAGCAATGAAAAATTCAGCTCAATTTAGTATAATTTTAGCATTCAGAGCCTTCCAAGTCTCTTTCTTCAAAAATAATTTTTTCTCCTCATCCATATGTCGGCATTATGTTTTCTTGTAGCTCAAATAATCTAGATGTCTTTAGGTGGAGAAAGCTCATTTGAGTTTTAATGAAAAAATTATTAGGGTATGTGTCAAGTATTATTAATTTGTTAATTTGAATTGGAATTTGAGGCTCATCGAGCCTCTTCTTGTATAAATTAGCATTTGTAAATAGTTAAAAAAGGGTTCGAATTTTCAACTAGAGAGGCTATTTGATTGTGTATATTTTCTTGATATATGTACAAGCTACATGAAACAATGCCTTTCTTTTGAAATTTGAGATTCATGACTGTGTTTATGTTCAGTATGTTTTTCCTGTATATCGTTTCTATTATTACATTTTTCTTCTAAGTATTGTCTGAGAGTAAGTGGTTGGAATTTATTTATGTTAGATGCTCCTTTCACACTAATGATGCTTCTTATGTGTTAAATGTTACGTTTACAGAACTCATCTTCATTTGATGCTCTGTTTAGTAATTAATTTTGGTGCCCTTTCTTCTAAATATTCCCTAGATATTCCTCCATTTATTGATGCCTGTAGTGTAGTGGAATTTCTTCCCTTTTCTATATCTCATTTCATGTCATTTATATGGTTGAACATAACATCTACTTGGCCTTAAATCTGTAGAAGGAAACCATCGTTGACTCCATTTCCCAATGGTACTTTATCTCCTATTGTTTCAACCCATAAACCATAAAGTCTATCATACCTACCCTAAGATACATTTCAACTCCAATCATCTGCCTTGGTTGAGAGTTTTCACTAGAGAGAGCCCTCTCTAAACTTCGTAGGGCTAGATATCAAGCCAAAAGAGGTCTAAGGTTACCTCATTCGATTTCCTCCTTAGCCTAGGAAATTATTGAGTGATAACAATGTCCAAGGAAGGCATTGGTGTTAAACCACTCAACGATGAGGCTATTCTGAATCTGCCTCTTCCTTCTAGCTTGTGCCAAATCCAAAGTTCTTGGATATTACTAATATCTTCTGCTAGCAAGCCTATGAAATTATTGCTACCTGAAAACTGGAACCTGCGTCTGGTCTTATTTTCACATGAACAACTTAAATTATACAACATAAGATAAGAATATTCCCTCTCGGCACAAGTTCTTGCTCCAGAACTTTCTCTCCAACATTTGTAAAAATCATGTAGCCTCATTACTAAAAGAAAATTGATCATCAAAAACATCAAAATGGAAATCACGAGGTTGAAGAAAGGGATAAAATCATTATTATAGCCATAAAACTAAGAATTTCCCGAAATTTCAGACTCTTATTGATGAAACTCTATTATTCTACTCATATAAATGAACAAAGAAAGTATCAAAAGTAAAGGGTAAATGCAATCTATTCCAACCAAGTTGTGACACAAACATTCACCAAAGGTGGATTCATGCGCCTCATGGGCCTTCACATATATCAACGATTTGGATTATCTCTTCACAACATTTCTTATCGAGCGATACCTAGGGAACGACATGGCAGGATTAGTGGTGAGAAACTGTGCACCAGCTCATATGCAGATCACCATTTTCCCATAAGATGAGTGTTTTAGGTAAACCAAACCAAAAAATTGTGGAAAATAGGCACATGGTGCAGTCATATTTGATAAATAACAACCTCCCTTTGAACAATTTTACAAGTTCCTCATATTGACTACACACACCAGCAGAGGTCACCGTCTCCTCTAGATGAATAAAAGTTAAGTATGCAATAGCGCATAGCTTCAATCCATGGATATGATATGAAATAAATAATAATTAAATAAAAATAAAATAATAGTAGAGACATAAAATTTCACAGAAAATGTTTCTCAAGCCTGAATGTATTTAATTTTTCACACAATAATGATAATAATACAACATATAAATACATCAAGAATATGTCTCAAGATAATGTGTCTATCTTGGACACACGATCACTCTGGTTGAGTAAATATCTCAACCACACACTAATCTAGGTGCTGAACTAGTTGGAGAGAATCTCTCAACCAACTAGACCTAAACAAACTCCCAAGTTTGAGGAACAGTCACATTGTCCAATAGACAGGTAGGAATAAATCCAATTTTTATGATTTTAATTGTTTTTGATTTTTTTTTTTTTTATGTGAGAGTGAGGCTAAAATTATCCTACATGCATTTTATTTATAATTTGAAAAATCCAAGTTGTAGAAATCATTGGTATTTGCCAAATTATTATGCGATTTTCCCTATAATTAGATAGAAACCATCAAAGAGGATTATCTTCCATATGAATCACTCTTTCTTATCAGTAATTTGCACCCTTGATATGGATATATTATTGCGTATCCTCAAACCCAGAATTATCTTAAACCGACCATCTTTGTATTCTATACCAATCTCAACAATACACTATTGCTGGAAATACACTTTATTTTTATGGTTTGCGTTCCATATTTAGACGATATTTGACTCATGAGGAAGTCAAAAATGAATTAAATTACTGTCATTCTAGAGCCTTTCGTGGTCATATCTTAGGTTTTTCCAGTTCCCAAAAAATATTGCGTGCTCAGAATTTCTTTCCTTTGATGTTCAAATGTTGTATAACTGCGGTCTAGAAGTGCCAAAATTCCCAAATTTACCATTGCAAAATGCCTGAAACTACATCTCCTCTTCACCCAATCATTGTTGGTGGTCCTTTCTCCAAATGGGGCATCGATTTCATTACATGCAATCCTGACTCAGATGGGGGCGATGGGTATATTATCCTAGCCGTGGATTATTTTACAAAATGGGATGAGACAATGCTTGAATATGAGGATGATGGAAAAAATACAACCATTTTCATATTCAATCATGTGATTTATAGGTTTCGATTTTCACAAGCCATAATCATGGACAATGGTAACCATTTTCAAAACTTTATGATGATAGAAATTTCTGCAAAGCTAGGCTTGTGTCATGACAATTCAAATCCATATTTCCTGCAAGTGAATGACCAAAGGAAAGTCATAAACAAGGTTTTGAATACCATTATTAAATGGATTTTCGAAATTAATAAATGAAATTTTCATATGATTATTTTTCCAACCTTGTTGGTGTACCATACCTCAACAAAAACTTTGACTGGTTTTACTTCCTTCCTGTTGGTTTACGGTCTCGAAGCAGTCTTGCCTATTGAATGTGAAATACCATATTTGAATCTAGAAATTGAATTATTACGAGCCACTTCTATAGAGCAGGAAAGTTTTTTATACTTAGCAGGACTAGATGAGAGTCGTCGTGATGTTGCACTAGTTAATGAGACTCATAAGAAATGGGTTAAGGTGCATTTTGATGAAAATTTAAATCCTCGATCATATTCAGAAGGTTACCTAGTATTGGTTTATGATCAAGAACATGATAAATTAGGTGTCCGTAAATTCGAGCCCATGTGGCATGTTCCTTTTATTGTAAAATGTGTACTAGAAAAAGGGTCTTATGAGCTAGTTGATTATGATGGAATTTCTTTAGGAAAGCCTAGAAATTGTCTTATCCTAAATATATACTATGCTTAATTCACTCCGTGAATAATTTATACTTTACTGTATCATATTTTTTATGAGTGTGCACCAATTTTAGCAACATTTTATTATTTTCTGCTACTTCTCCTCATGATGTTGTATTACACTTGATTTGCAGATGTTAACACTCCCTCAAACTTACATTGGCTTTGTCGATGGCGCTAGTCGTAGTACTGAGGATTTTCCTTCTGAAACTTGGGTTATTTATTCGTCCACTAGTGAATTAGTTAGTATTCATGGAATATGCCATTGTCAAATAACGAATAACATCGCAGAATATAGTGTAGTTATTGAGCTATTATGTGACGCAATTTGATTTGGCATTCGTCCATTGATCATTATCTTAGATTCTCCACTCATACTATTCCATTTAAATAATATCTATTCAGTAAGAAGTTCCACAATGTAAAGATTTTTTTCCCAGGTTTCTCTCTTGGAGAGAAAGTTTGATTACAATTAATATCAACACTTTTTAATACATTTAAACACATTAACTGATGCATTGGCTAATTATGTGTTCAATTGATATTTGTAACATTTGTAAGAAATAAAAACAATATTCATCCACATATTGAATAAGATAAACTGAGATAATAGTAGTAGTTTCCATTAATCAAAATGTTTGTAAAAGGTGGGGATTTACAAAATTCCATCCAAAACATATGAGGCCCCGTGGCCTTTCTTATCCGAACATGTCGATACATAATATATATATATATATATAACTAGTAGTTAAGCATGGTGATCATGGTAGCAGAAAATGGAGTGAGCTACTCATTGTAGAAAGCGACTGATCAATAGAGGAAATCCCACTACATGCCTCTGGTAGTGGAGAGGAAAATCATCAATCTCACTGTCTGGGATGTCCAGAGTCAACCTCTCCTCATTTTGCTTGAGATCAGTCAAAGCCTTTGTTTCATCAAGGTTTGGTACCACATGGGTTGTTGGCCGATCACTACATCTGTCAAAATGATGTAATGCTACTAGTATAATTGGGTTCCCATCTGTATGATTATTTCATATAGTTATTCCTGGATGTCAAAAAAAAAATTTGAAAACACAAAAAAACAAAAATTTGAAATTTCTACCTATGTCACCCCACTACATTCTTTCTAGAAGTGGGATATCTGGATCGCTAGTGTAATACATTCTTACATATGGAAAGTCCTTTATCATGATGATTTGGCATTCCAACCACCCAAAAAACATAGGAGTGTATCTCAAAACTGGTCCATTAACACCTCCGTGGTGTGGAATCAATGATACCCACTGAAGCATATGAGGATCTAAAAGTCCTCCTTCATATGCAAGAACCTATTGTGGTGCAAGAAGGGGAATCCTCTCTAGAGAAAACAAGATCACAATGGAACTATACCCATTTTTTTTAATTTTCCAATATTTTCTCGAGTTAGTTTCCCTTTGAGATTTGTGACAACCCCTTCACACCTGATGAAAATGGTTGGTTGTGAAAACTCCATTAAAATATGAACTTGAGCCTTAGTTAGTGAATGAAGCACTTCACTTCGACACAATTGTGAAAAAATAAAGGCAATGGTTATCAATGGAAGCCTCTCAATGGTTTTGATGTCAATTCGTCAACCTTTAATTTCTCACCCTCAAAAACAATGTTTTCTTAGGTAAGTTGTTTTTGTTTTCACCCGGTCTCTTCCCATATAATGAGATATAACTACCTATGTAGGAAATATTAGTTAGAAAATAGATTTCATCTACATCTATGGTAAGCCTTTGGTCTCCTCTCAGGAAACATTGTTCCTAAAAATCCCATGCTCTTACCATCCATGTCAGTAAATCTAGATGAGCCTTCATACCCAAGATCATCGAGAATTTGTATAAACCATAGTTTCTTAAGGTTTGTAGTGTTGTTGTATCATTTAGAGCTCCGAAATATTCATCCTCATGTTCTATTTCCCTCCACTCCATATTTTCAAGCCAAAACCTTGAAAATAACAATAGAGGAAGATTAGATAAGAATGTGATAATTTTTGAAAAAATATTTCGGCAATTTATTAATGTTTTTAACCATGTGTGTTCTAAATGAGCGTATTTTATAGAGGAGTGTGTTTGCATGGTTTCAATGAAGAAAAAGTGAGAAAATCACAATTTTATGTGTAACAAAAGGGTTCAGGATGTGCAGGCCTAACGAATGGTAAATGGGCATCCCCGAGGGCAGAATTTAAATTAATAAAGCTTCCCAAAAACATAGAATCTACACTGAAATGAAGAATAAAAAAAATCAAAATGAATATAATGGAAAGATCTCTTATTTGAAGAACATAGTTCATGATTTGGTCCACCAATTTGCTCAGAATCCACCTCTGAAGTTTTTTGGTAAAAATTCCCTCTCAATGGTTCTAAAATGGTAAAAACACAAATGGTAAAAATATTTTTACTTTGTAATTTTTTATAGGCATTTTAGGCTAATCAAAATATTATTGTATGCCCCTGACCTTTGGAAAATCACAATTTTAAATTTTTTATCATACTTTTTAGAAATATGATGAATTTTTGAGTTTAAATGTGAAGAACATAGGTTTAATTATAAAAATGAATTATTTTTGTGACGCGTAAAATTTTCAATTTTTCGAGCTCTTAAAAAGTACAAAAAATTGAAATCTGGAGTTTTGTTTTAATCTGTTTTCAGACTCCCTTAACATGAAAATATGGCCATGTGCTTGAAAATTTGAACTGAAAAAAGTAAATGAACAATTGTCTATTTAGTATAAGTTTACCCCTTTTCGAGACTAAAATAGAGTTCTCTCCTGCATTATTATACTCTTTTCCTGGCTCGAGAGACGAAATTCACACAAAAGGACATTTGGAGTTTATTTATGTTTTTCTCTTGACTTCCTAAAACTAAAAAACATCAAGTTTTACTTTCTCTGGCTTGTTAAAATTTGTGTTTAATGATCTGAATGAGTTTTCTTTTCACGTCTTTTCAAACTCTTTAAATATTAAAATGACATCGAGTTATCCCTTCACTATTCTCGTAAAACATGAACAGTGCAGGAGTGGCCCATCACGATGAGACCAAACCACTCCTTCATATGGTATATTAAAAATACTCCAATGGACTCATATGAAGGATGAGGATACAGGACAATAATATGTTATCCTCCTCAAGCTTGCACAAAAATAAAAAGGTACTTGCTAGTAGTGGCCAGGGTAAACTAGGAATAAATATTCATTTTTGTATTATGAAACGAAGTATATCACTCTTGAACATGAAACTCCATCAAATTTTTCTGTGTTAGGAAATATATGTGTTTCACAACTAATCAAACATTATTGAAAGTATTCAGTTCTTTTTGGGTATTATATTTGAGTCAAATGCTGCCAAGTCAAAATGTCGTGTCACTGATATGTTCAAGAGAAGTCCAACCTCAGCTAAAATTACCTTGCAATTTGTAGGCTTCAATGGAATCGAATATTCCTTAGTTAGTCTAGGATCATTCAAAATTTTATCTTCAAAAATTGACATGAGTTTTGTGTCGTAGGCCCTCCTGCTATGGGTTGCTTCCTATTGACTTCAACTCATTATCTAGGAAGTTGATATAGAAACATTATTTAGTACCTTAAATTCTGCATTCCCTAATGTCAGGTTCCTCACCTTCGATGTTACGTTGTCATCGTTGACCTTCGATCGAATGATTTTATGAGTGTTCGACTTCAACACATATTTTCACACTTCATATATTGTAGTGGAAGTACCTTGACAACTATTGTAATTATTTTTTGTTTCTCTCACACTTGTTAATAGTTCACATCATTGGTCAATAATTAAGTGGTTTCTACCATGTTAGATGGTTAGACATTTATTGCATGGTTAGATTCATATTGTGGATAGATAGATCTGGAGATCAAGACCATAGAACTAGTTTCATCCAGCCAGGCTGTGTGGAGTTATGTATTCATTATTATACAATTAAATCCATATTTGATGGCTATGTCCATACTGTGTCTACTATTGGCATGGATCTTTGTGTATTTTCCTAATAATTCATTGAGTTATTTTTACTCTGAGTATGGGAGTGCATACTTCAATGATGATTATATATTTCATTGTAACCCTTGAATGATTTTTTCAGGTCTCCAACCATGTTCTCTAATCCAAAGTTTGACATGATAAATCACTTCAGTCCTCAAGCACCTTTTCTGACTTTGTACTTTAGGGGACAATCTGTTACATGTCATTTTTTCACCATGGAAAATGACTACTTATATGGATCTTTCGCTATACATTAATGTGTTTCAAATCATTCTCCTGCAAGTCTAGAAGCTAAAAAATCCTAAAGGAAATGAAAATTTTGGATTACAAGGTTTAAAAATGTACTTTAAGTTATCTATGCATTTTCCTAGTCAAGGTTTGCACATACACAGATTTGACCATTTTTCCTAGTGCACAAGTATACTTTGTCTTCCACTATAAACTACGCAAACGACTAAACAAAATTAAAAATAAAACCTGAAATCTAGAAAATTTGTTGGGTGGGTATGTCGCAACTGAAATTTTCGAGGTGATGCTTATTCAAGCTTGATCCCTTTATTGATGGAGATAATTCCCATTCTTTATGGAACCCTAATCCCATCATTTTAGGATCTCATCCTTGATATGAAGGTCTCAAACCTCATCCTCTTGTCCTATAAATCAAACACATACTAGAGGGTTAAGAGGAAATATTGAAGGTAAAATTATGTTGTTGAAATAAGGCTGGGGAGCTTGTAATCCATGGAGAAGTTTGGAGATTAGTGGAAGAAGCCATACCTCATCAAGACCAAGGTTGTGTAACTCCATTATTCTAAAGATTAATACAAAAGATTTTTTCTTCCCACTGCATTTTTCAATGGAATTGATGTATTTTGCATTTCCTTCTGTTTTTCCATTGAAATAATATTAGGTACTAGTGTCCTTGATCAATAGTATGAGTTGTATTGAGAAATTTATTTATCATATCCCTTTGATATTTTTTTGTTACTATCTTGTATATCTGGTTTCTAATCATTAAGGAGTTGCATCAAACCATAACGAGGATATTCATCATTAATTTCATTTGAAAGGTATGGATGTCATATTTTGACATTATTTTTTATTATTCAATAGGAATGAACATGGGAAAGGATTTTCAATATTGTACGTTTGTTACTAGATTTAGTCAATGAATCTCGTTAGATTTATTCTATCTGCATAATAAATTACATTGACATAACACCTTTGTGGGTTGAGTTACTAGTCTTGGAACCTTGGTTGGAAAAATTCTCTCGAGCGTTGTGGAAGTTGTGGGTTCAGTTACTAGTCCTGGAGCTAGGTTAGAATAAATTCTTTGGAGCCCTGAACATGTAATATTCTTAAATTATCTCCAGCTAATGGGAATATTAATTTTACTCTTAAAAATTATATTGATGAATAAATGGGCAAGGAGGCTCATCATTTGCTCAAATATGAATAAAAATCCTTCCTAATGTGAAAGGGGATCATGAAATAACTAGTTCAAGCATCCACATGTGTGAGAAAGGTCTAAAATATGTGGAAAAGGTCTAGTTTGACCAATTCAACATGATTTATCCTCAAAGAAGTGGATCTTAATCAAGCCATCTCAATGTGAATAGAGATCAATCCAGTTAGATAAAATGAAGGCACCTTGAGTATGAAAAGGGAGAGGGCATGATGATTCAGTTAAGGTTGGCTATGTCAAAAAAAATTTCTAGATACATTGAACCATCTAGATGGACAACGCAGTTTGTGTGGAGGAGCCTTTGCATGGAAGCAACCTCATAGTGGGTGGGACCTTTGGTGAGAAATATCATCAATTATATAATGAAGGTGATTGCAAGCATATGGAAATATTGGAGATTATATTTTCATGAGGTCTACTTAGACTTCCTGCATGCTTGTCTATTTAGCTAAGTTGCTACACTGCTTAGTGCAAGGGTTTGCCTGGGTGGGGATTCCCTACTCTTTCTTGGAGATCTTGTTCAAGAAATCTAAGAGGAGGTTTTTGATCTAAATTTTCCACTACCTGGTGTTGGGCCAAGCATATACCTTCATCAAAAATGCATTCCCTTTAGAAAAATTCATTATTTATTTAGGTGTGCAGTGGAAGGGGTTAAAACCCCATTTTGACGAGCTAGTTTCCCAAGAGGAGGATCAACCTTTCTTTGGGAAAGCTAGGAGTAGAATCTACAGCCATTTATTTTCTTGTTTAGACATATATTGCAGAGATTCAGCCATACAACATTATTCAGCCACAGATTTCTAGCATCTTTCTCTTGCATATCTTTTTCTGTCAAGAAACCCTTGCCGGGTCTTCTTGGATCTCTATAAAAGAGATTAGATCTCTATTTTTGAACCTCATTGAGTATTATAATAACATTATCAGACATATTTCTCTATTTTATGATTTAACCTATATTTATACTGTGCATTCTCTTATGCAGCAACTCCGACATTTTGCAGTCTTGGGGTTTTGGCAATTTTTAGTTGTTTTGAGCATGGGAGACCTGTTTAACTAAGATAAAGGAATTTTCTTCTGAAAATATTTTTCATGCATGTCCTATATTGTATATTATAAGGGACACAACCATTATTTTCCATTTTTATAGCTCAATATTCATAAAATAGCATTTTTTGGGCTAAAACTGCCACTTTTCCCCGCTTGGTGACATTGTAAAAAGGCAGAGTTTGTTGTTGTGATTATTATATTAAAGATATGTGTTTAAATAAATTATATGTTTTTATCAATTTCTTCTCTCCAACTTTTGAATACTTTAGGGTATTCTTATTGTTGTATAAAATTCCCAATTTGGGAACATTACAGTGGTATCAGAGAAACAATCTTGGCTCAGCCTATGAGCTAAAAAATTATGGAGTCTTCTCATGGGGAGGAGGATATTTTCAGAATAAATTAGAGAAAACCTTTATTTTTTGAAGAAAAGAGGTTCTCAAAACTTCTCTTTTCAAATTTGCAGGGCAAAAGCAAGGGCATCAAAGAAATGAGCAGGGAAACACATGAAGATCCCTCAACAAGATATATACAGGAGGAAGATTCTAAGTCCTCATTTTTTGGATATGAGCACTCAGTCATATCAATAGATATACCACGTTATATCATCAATTTCTTCACGAAGAGGAAGAAAGGCGATGTGCCAAAGAAAGATACTCTTGGTGATTATTTGTAGTAATATGAAGCTCAATCTAAGGAGTTCAAAGATCACTTGAATTTCCAAGGTTTTTTCCAAATGATGGAGGAAAAGAGCACAAGGAGGAAGAAGCAGGGTGAGGGTAGATTCTTTCTATCCAATTTTGATGGGTCACCTCTATGTCCAGCTAGGGCTTGGGTGAAGGAGCTAGACACCTTTGTGCAACAACATCAAGTTTCAGAATCTGAAGCCATCCAAGTAGCAGTGCTACATTTTCAGGGTAAGGCCTATGCTTGGTGGTTGTTTGAATAATTTTCTTTAAATAATTCAAATACATCTACTTATGAAAAGTTCATTAAAAGATTAGTAGAGAGGTTTGATGATATTTCATGTGAAACATCTTCTATTGAAACTATTAAGCCACATCAAACAAAACTTTTGCATGAGTTGGAAGGGTCTATAAATCCAACTCCATTTCTGAAAACCAATGAAGAGGAGGTGAGCTTGTTTTATTCTTTTCCAAGGGAAAGATCTCCTTTAGATGAAGGGCTTTCTTATCAAAAGAAAGACATGAAGATTCCTTCTTCAAAATAGGACCAAGATCTAAGGCCTCTTGTTGAAGGTAAGGCAACTTCAACTAGTGAAGGAGAGAAAGGAGAGGCAGGAGAAGATAATGCAGTAATGACAAGGGAACCTCAAGCTCCTAATGAAGAAGAGGGTGGAGAACTTGCTCCAAATAAAGAAACTCTTGCACCTTTGCAAAGAGTTCCAAAAGATCTCACACATAGAGCTCTTGGCATAACACATGAGCAGCATGTACCTTCATTGCCAAATGATGAGATCTTGAAGATAGGAGAAGGAAAAGAGGAGGAAAGGCATCACAAGATGAAGAGCATGTACCCTTCTCTATTTTATAATTGGAAAGAAAAAAGAAGGCAAGAGGACCCGTGCAACAAAGGAAGGGGCAGATCTTTTCTCCTACATTCACATCCTACTCTATGCCTTGACGCCTCTCTTCAAGGAGTCATTTCACCAAGAAGACCTCCTGATTGGGGGGAAACTAAAGTGTTCTATCAACTATATGCAGCAACAACCTATTATTTTAAAGAGGGAACCTTGGAAGGAGCCACTACAACACTGAAAACCATTGATGGAAGGCTAGGAAAATTTCTGAAATTGACCTTGCTTTCTTCCATTCATCTATTTGCATTGGGGGGAATAGATTCAGAAATTTGTGCTGATATGAGCATAGTGTCAAAAGGCTACTCCATAGATTTGGGGCAGCAAAGGATACTCCAATATATACTGAAAATTTCTGAACATAACAAAAGAATAATTTAAATGTTGCATGCAGGAGAAAAATTGTGGAATTTTTTGAGAAAGAGAACCTTTCAAGGGGAGGGTGACTTTCCTAAACTTCAATCTTGTCTTGAGAAAAACCAGCTGCAAGAGGGGCAGCAAAAAAAAGTTGGGAATAATCCCACATGTGACTTTGACATCAAGCATGTCAAGGTGGAGAGCCATCATATGACAAATGCATCATTTTAGATTTCTACAATGCTGTCAATGTTGGGAAGCCTAGACCCTTATTGGGAGTCCCAACTCTTGATGGAATATTCTAAGGACCTATTCACATGTAAAGTTATTGATGGGAAAGCAATGGATGGAAAGTATAAAGTGGTTAATGGAATAATTTATGTTCATGATCAGATCTACTTAAACAAATATTCCAAGCTCAAGAAAAATCTACTTGACACAACCTATGAGGTCTTGCTTTCAAATCCCACTAGTTTCATTAAAAAATGTCATACTATCTTAGATGGATTCACGTGGGAAAATTTTAGAGAGGAGATGAACTCTCATATGAGTAAGTGCATGGATCATTTACTGGTTGAGGAGAAACATAGCTCTTGGGAAGAGTTATCATCATCACCTCATTATTTATTGAGTGTAAGAGGGAGCTCATCCATGAGTTACCTTGCTGATTTTAAACAAATATATGATAAAAATTGTATTCCTAAATCTCATGATGTATTTATTATATGCTTTCATTTTCTTAACACTCATGTGCCGGTCTTGGCTCCAAGAGGGGGCACTTTTTCTGATGAGCTTCATGAGCCGCTTTGGGCCATGAACAATGGTAATGTTGGCCATTCTTTGGGAGATCTTGGAGAGATGATGTACTCCTCATGGCGTGATTCATCAACACCAACCATCATACACCTTCTCCAAGCATGCAAGAAGGATGGGGCAGCAAAAAAGTGTTGGGTAGAATGCTTGTCATGTCATATTCTATGGCAGTTAGGAGGAAAATTGCGCTAGTTGCACATGAGGGACCATTGTCCTTCTCCCTTATTGTATATGGCAGCTATCATGATCCTACTTATGGTCCCACATTCTGAAGATGTTCTTAATTTTTTTGGCAACATGGTTGGAGGAGAGACACATTTGTTGGGTGTGTCTTTGGGGGAAGAGAGTCCCTACTTTTTCTGCACTAATGTTCCGAGGGGAGCATGAGAAACTATATGGCCACCATTGCATACCACTTGTTTCTTTATGATGTGGACCATATGTCTGGTTGGAGCACTTGTTCTATGCCTCTCATGAGCAATTGGGAGGAGTTTTGCTATGAATTACCAAGCTGGAAGGTGATTCATTTTATTTGGATGATACCATGGAGGAGGGAGGCCTCCATTGATGATGAAATTACCCATGATTGTCATCACTTCTATATTGATAAGGCCATGGATCAGCAAGAAGGTTTCCATAAAAACCTTCCATTCTTTCATGATGAGATCCATTGGGTTTATTCACCAAAGGCCAACTTGTACACATGGGAGGAGCCATTGGGAGGTGGAATTTTTGCAGAAATTCTGAAGCAATGGAGGAGACTATCGAATGAAAGGGCCACAAGATTAAGAGGGGAGATTTTGTAGCACCCTTGCAGTTTCTTGAGGATAAGCAACATTTGGGAGGGGGAGACTGTAATATTTCTAAATTAGCTTCAGCTAATGGGAATATTAATTTTACTCTTAAAACATAGATTGATGAATAAATGGGCAAAGAGGCTCATCATTTGCCAAAATATGAATAAAAATCCTTCCTAAAGTGAACGAGGATCATGAAATAACCAATTCAAGCATCCACATGTGTGAACAAGGTCTAAACTATGTGGACAAGGTCTAGTTTGACCAAGTCAACATCATTTATTCTCAAAGAGGTGGATCTTAATAAAGCCAACTCATTGTGAATAGAGATCAATCCAGCTAGATAAAATGAAGGCACCTTGAGTGTGAAAAGGGACAAGGCATGAAGATTCAGTTAAGTTTGACTAAATCAACAAATATGTCTAGATACATTGAACCATCTTGATGGACATCGCGGTTTTTGTGGAGGAGCCTTTGCATGGAAGCAACCTCATAGTGGGTGGGACCTTTGGTGAGAACGCTCATCAATTATATAATGAAGGTGATGGAAATCATATGGAAATATTGGAGATTATATTTTCATGAGGTCTGCTTATAATTCCTACATACTTGGCTGTTTAGCTAAGTTTTTGCACTGCTTAGTGCAAGGGTTTGCCCGGGTGGGGATTCCCTACTCTTTCTTGGAGATCTTGTTCAATAAATCTAAGAGGAGGTTTCTGATATCCATTTTCCACTACTTGGTGTTGGGCCAAGCATATACCTTCAACAGAAATTCATTCGCTTCAGAAAACTGCATTATTTCTTAAGGTGTGTAGTGGAAGGGGTTCAAACCCCATTTTGAGGAGCTAGTTTCCCAAGAGGAGGATCAACCTTTCTTTGGGAAAGCTAGGAGCAGCATCTATAGCCATTTATTTTATTTTTCAGCCATATATTGCATAGATTCATCCATACAATGTTATTCAGCGACAGATTTGCAACAACTTTCTCTTGTATATATTTTTCTGTCAAGAAAACCTTGCCGGGTCTTCTTGGATATGTATAAAAGAGATTAGATCTATGTTTTTGAACCTCATTGAGTATTATAATAATATTATCAGACATATTTATATATTTTTTGAGTTAACCTCTATTTAGACTGTGCGGTCTCTTATGCAGCAACTCCAACATTTTCCAGTCTTGTGGTTTTGGCAATTTTTAGCTGCTTTGAGCATGGGATACCTACTTAACTAAGCTAGAGGCTTTTTTTTTTGAAAAGTTTTTGCATGCATGTCCTATATTGTCTATTCTAAGGGAAAAACCGTTATTTTCCACTATTATAGCTCAATATTCAGAAAATAACATTTTTGGAGCTAAAACTGCCACTTTTCCCCGCTTGGTGACATTGTAAAAAGGCATAGTTTGCTATTGTGATTGTTCTATTAAAGCTATATGTTTAAATACATTATATGAGTTTATGACTTGCTGATTTCCAAGTTTGGAATGCCTTAGTGTATTCTTATTGTTGTAGGAAATTCCCAATTTGGGAACATTACAAAACAACATAGGTAGAGACCGATTCAGTGATGGTTAGTGATGTCCGACCATGAGGTGGAATCATTGGTTGAGGGTTGAGGTGGCTTGGCCTCTGAAAGCCCTGTTTTTTTTATATTTTTTTATTCCATGAGATCCTACATTCACACTTGCAATATGGCATGGGGTGATTGGATAAAAGAGATATTTGTCTCATTCCAATCTATGGTTAGGTGGTACATGGAATTCTGTGACTTGTTGTCATTTGCGTATGCTAAAAAGTGATTTTTTCGTCTTGTGTTTTCATGAGTAATTTTATTTTTATTACATGGCCTTCATGGCTGGTTTATCATGGTGTATATGTTGTTAATTTATTGGTTATATGTTGGTTATAATAGTTATATTGACTATTGATATTGATGTGTTTTGACTGGTTGATGAATTGTTAATAAATACATGAGATAATAAATGTTATTATAGCTATTATGAGAGAGAATTATAACTTCTTGATGATTCTCAAATAATTATCATATCCCTATGTTTAAATATGAAGTCATGACCTGTAGATTACATGTTCTCCATGTGTTTGATGAAATATTTATCATGGATATGCCTGTTTAGATGAAGTTATTGACTAAGCTTTGTGTTAAAGGCTTTGTCTTTCTATCATTTATTTTCATAGATAGTTTACTCAAGTTTTGGGAAGAGAAATGGATACTAACCCTAAAAAATTGGCTCAGATTCCGAGGTTGAACGCTCATAATTGGTAAATATAGACTTCCCTAATTGGGAGGTAGGATTATCCATGTGAATGGAGCATCAAAACCACTGGCATGCCTTTTTATGCATGCGAATAGGAGTCTAGATCGCTAAAAAGGAAATTTAGCTTAAGGTTTAGGCACTTGTTGTGGTTACTTAGCTCCTGTGGTCCCTGTACATTCTCAAGAAGGTTAGTAAGGTTTCATCTTGTTGAATCCATTTTCTTGATGTGATCTAGGAGGTTGAGTCATATCATAGTAGCTCTTTGTCACATGTTTACCCCAGTGGATCGGTGAACTTGGGTAAGTGTGGGATGAGGTGGTTACATAGTGGTATCAGAGCTCCCACGTTCAACACTTGGACTAGAGGGGCATAATGTGTTTTTCATACATGAACGTTGGTTGTATATGTGTTAGTTATGCATGTGAGTGTCTATAATTTTGTTATGTATGTATTGTTAGTGTTATATTTGTCGTGCACGAGGTCATCATATGTGTTGGCTTTAGGGGTCCTGACCTAGGTTCGGAGTCTATGGATAAACCAAAAAACCCTTCAACTACTGGCCCTTTCGAGAATGATCTACTTGCGGAGACCAAGCTCTCACCCGAAGAAGTATTGGGGGGTGCTAGAATCAGGTTTCCACACTCGGAGAGAGAAATTAATGAAGTGGTCCTTGGAAAAATCCTAATTGAACCTCCATATATGTGCGAGTGAATTTATAATATGATTATATATCTTTGAACAATCATTCAAAAAATACACATAATTACTTGTCATAGATAATAAATCAGAACTAGATCTTGACCTAATAACAATAAATAGCTTATAATAGAAACATAGAGACTATATCATAGAAATAGGGTTTGCTCCAACACAAACAATAGATCAGAACTAAATCTTGATCTTACTTGAAAAAAGTCAATATTCATGCATAAACATATCAATTAGCTCTACACATTCATCAAAAAATAACCAGATAGTGCGATCTCATCGAATCATAAACATTAAGGATAAACAAAAATTATATGCATTAGACAAAGAATTCACCAAAATTGTTCCTTCTATTATATCTTAAGATTTGTCAATAAATCAACTTTCCTTAAAAAACCTTTACAAAACCTTTACAATCCCTTCCATGTACACAACCAGCGGAGTCTGCACGTAGCCAGGACTAGGTCTTCACACAAATTGTTAGTATGAATCCTTTGTCGAAGTGTACGAAGAAAGACCACTTTAGCTACGCATAACTAATAGCCCTAACATCAAATGTGGCTGCCGATATCTTCAGATCTGCAGTTAGTTGATCAAGACAAGAGATGCAAAAAACTAGATCTATGCATAGAAAGACATTAAGTAGTAAAAAGAAGGGTTTGCTCCATATATCCAATAGACAAGACAAGAACAATTTTTCAAAGAATTTTTTGTATTAAGGGCACCTGGGAGGAAAACAAGAAGATGTTTCCAATTCTCCTCAATGGGATGGGTTCTTGGAAGTCCTCAGCACTTCAGATCTGGCATTTCTCTCTCCTGTTGGTGTAGAAAACCCAGACAAAGATAGAACTCAAAGGGAGCTCACACAACAAATAATGGAAAATATGACAATGATAATGGCTCAAAGTCAGACCAAGAGTTTAGATCCAGAGTGATCTAATAGGCAACAAAAGGTGAAGAATGGTAGGAAAAATCCTCCTATTTATAACAAAATATTGGGTCATTCTAGATCTTGGTGCATGATTAAAATAATGTTAACCAAATCTAGATCCACCTTTTATGGAATATTTTATTATATTTGTTGAAGGGAAAAAGTATTTGACTTGGGTCAAATCCCTTTATTTGTTAATAATAAATAAATAAATGATTTATTTATCTTTTTAAGGAAGTGGTTGAAGGATAATTAAATAAATAATGATTTATTTAATTATTTGTGGGTGGTTTGGTCATATTTAACAAGGAATATTATCTAAATAAGATTTAAATAATTATTCCTAGAAAATAATAAGATAAATAAAGGTTTATCTAATTAATTTCTTTGTTTTGGGTTAAACATGACTAGGAATAAATTATAATAATTAAATTATGGTTTAATTAATTATTCCATGAGGAAAATCAAACAAATATAGGTTTGTTTAATATTTCCTTTTGGGGTTTCCTGTTTAGACCATAAACAACCTAATAAATGTGGTTTACTAAGTTATTTTACATAGTGAAAGCAATTTTACTTGGGGTAAAATTGGTCTTACATGGTGTACTTGGGTCCATCTAATGATAATAGGTTAGATGACCAAAAAATGGTGTAACAGATTGCCCCCCAGCGTGCGAGTGTTAGGAGCAGATCGTATGACCGAAGTACGTTGTAAGAACTCAATCACTAGACAGCAAGAGGGAAGTCAGAGAGAGAAATGTAAGGTAGACTAGTGTGTTGAAGAACTAGACCCTGAGGAGACGAGACTCGCAGGTGAAACAAGTATCTTTTTATGAGAGGGTACATGTGCTAAAGGCGGCGAGGGAGGCATACCTATGCCCGCCGAGACAAAGTACAAAAGAATAGTGTGTCTAGTAAACAAGGGACCGAACCATAAAGTAAAACCGGCAAAAACATGAGCCAGATAAGAATACAATGAGGAATCCCACATATATGTTGTGCCTGGGATAACAGCCAGGACTTATACAATAATATCTGAGTATATGAGATACAAATACAACCCAAATGCACCCTGTAAACTGGGAATGGCTCACAAAATCTGACGGATACATGCAAATCAAAGAGGCGCTGCAAGCGGCTAAGGCCGACATCATCAAATATATGGAGCTGCATCGAAGGCTGCAATGAAGAGGTCATCCAGGCATGTGGGGGTCTACCTGCAGGGCCACCCCCTCATGAGGGCTGAGAGATCTCACACACACCCGGGAATCATCAAGAGCT
Source organism: Pinus albicaulis (assembly GCA_034641835.2). Lineage (NCBI taxonomy): Eukaryota > Viridiplantae > Streptophyta > Pinopsida > Pinales > Pinaceae > Pinus > Pinus albicaulis. The sequence continues at coordinate 339,172,914 of CM076577.1, read as the reverse complement.
GCTGCTGCATCACTGAACCATCAAGTATATGGATCTCGATCATGCTGAAAGGAGCTGGAGTGGAGAAACAATCAAGTCAAAGGGAGATGAGAGATCCCTTTGCCTGATCTGAGGCACCGAACAAGAGTGGAAGCTGGAACCAAGGTACACCGCCCTCTAGACCTGTCTTCTGGAATGAAGGAGCTGATGTTGACAGAAGGAGGTCTTCCATAGGTGAGGCAATGATAGATCCTCAACTAAGGCACGAGAGAAAATATTAGAGCGACGGACAGACTAATACCAATGATGATGGTGGAATGGAGGGGACTGAGTAGCGAATGGATGAATTCCCTTGGTAGAGCATAAAGGGCATGAATGGCATGGCAGCGACTGACACAATATCATCAGGGATAAGGGACAGTGGGACTGAAGGCCATAATGTGCGACACAAGAGAGAGACCAAGCAATGAAGGATGGAGGACTATAGCGGGGTACAAAGGGACTCGGTATAGACTCCATGGATGCGATGATGACTCCACTCGGATGCTCTAAACAAGGGCGACTCGATGGTACTGCCACACAGTAAAGGTCCAATGGGGGACCATGAAAACATGAGTACAAGATGGTCACTCATGACGAAAATCGACACGAACAAAGAAAAGTAAGGAGGCAAAGTGGTGCCCCAAGTACAATTGTTGTAAGTGAAGAAATGCGATTTTAAGGAGAGGTGAAGTGATTCATCTTGGAAAAAATGTTTCCTGGTGAAGTATCAAATCACAAAAAACTAACAGATACCCATTTGAGGGCTCGGTGAGAGCTTTCTAACAGTGCAGACGGTTTGTCAAACGGAGCTATGGTATGGTCGCAGCAGGCGAAAGAAGAAAGAAGTGTTCTCTTTTAATAAGGTAGTTTTCCCTCCAAATCCATTCATTTTCTAGTGTTGTTGTGGTGAATGTAGAGAGGAGAGAAGGCCCTAAATCTTGCGGCGAGTGTAGCAGACAAACCGATTGTTGGAATCGAGATCCGTCAGTGGCAGGTAAGAGGCCTAACCTTACTCTTTCATTTTGATGTTTTGAAAGTTCAGATTAGGGCCCAGAATCTCAAGACCAGCCCCCCTTGCATATTTTCGGCTGGGTCGCACTTTTTGGGCCAAAATCTGTGACCTAGGACGCAGGTTTTGAGCCAAAAGGTGCGACCTGTCCCAGGATTTGGCAGAAAAGTGCGACCTGGAAGATGAGGGGGTTTTAGTGCTGTTTGATGGCTGAGAGTTGGGTTTTTTGTGTTTGGTTATAGTATTCCCTATCTGTAGGCTGAAAAAGATGATGTTGTTGTGCAAATATGGTAGATATACAGGTGAACTGGAGAGAGAGAGACCTGGGTACATTATGGGCAGAGATCCAGGCAGATCAGGATGTCCGTCGTGTGTTGGCAAGGTTTGGGGTTCTGAAGTTTTTGGAGAACCCTTTGATGAGAGCTGGAGAGCCCTTGTTGGCCCGGATTATCAGTTATTGGGATCTAGAGCATGAGGTCTTTGTAGTGCAGGGGCACAGGATCGAACTGATAGTCCAGGATGTGTATTTCCTGACAGGTCTCCCAGCACTTGGGATGGTGGGAAATACGCAGCTAGTGTTATCGCGGGGGCGGAACATCATGGAGTTTGTGGAGTGGCATTGTCGACCGGGTCTCCGAGTCAAAGGCATGCGGATACCGATCGGGGACCTAGAGAGACTGGAGACCCGGGCAGTGGCCGCAGCAGTGTTGCGAATCCTGGGCAGCCAGGCATTCCATCACATCACTGGGGTGCAGATGATGATCATAGAGAGCGTGTTGAGTGGGACCTACTATGGGTGGGCCCAAATGATGTTGGTGTCATTAAAACGACAGCTGTCGCTATGCAAGCGGCAAGTGAACCACGATTGCTCATATGGGACTTTATTGTGTTCCTGCTTTTTTGAGAAGATCCCGACCTTACGACCTCTTATACAACTCCTAGATGGGGGCCCGAGAGAGCCCAGGATGCGCCGGTGGGGGCGGCTACTATGCAGAGGAGGAGGAGGGGCGGTCAGACGAGTGTTTTGACCTGAGTTCTTTGCCCATTGGGATCAGATGTCGTTATACATAGACGACTATCCCTATAGTGGGATGAGTTATTGTGGGGATCCAGACCTACCACTTCTGTCTGGTCGAGTATGGGGACCTGATGGTAAGTGATAAGTAACTATTATTTTTTGGGCATGTTAAAGTTAGTGAATAGTAGATAGGGTACTGATTCCTGTACTTTTGGTATGCAGATATAGCTCCAGTAAAACCAGCCGGATATATGGGACAATCGGCAGCATCTGGAGTTGCAGGTTCGAGTGGGTCGAGAGCAGCGCGTAATGAGGACGCGACTGCCCTTCTGGAGGAAATCCACCGTAGATGCGAGAGGTTGCTGACTGGAGTGTCAGAGTGCGGGTGGCAAGACTTAGATGACCAATACATAGAGCCATGCATTGGTCTACCCTCGGAATGGCGAGGTGTCATGTGGTGCATGGCGATGGCCGGTCAGGGGATACGTGATCTACAGGCTGCAGGAGCAGAGCCATTGTCTCAAGATCTGCCAGATAGTGATTAGGTGTGGGGCATGTGGTGCCCCCTAGTGTGTATGTAGGGGGCAGGTGGTGCCCCCAGTTTTGAGTTTTTTGTAACATGCTATGGGCATGTCATATGTATCAGAGTAGATGGACTCTAAACACATGTTTTGCGACACATATTATGGATATGCATCTTTTTTAATGATCATGAATGTTATTGTCTTGTATGAAATGTGTGTGATAAATGCCAATCTAGAACATGGTTTGCAATAATATCTACATTGTGATTCTGTTCTCGAAGTACATGGTTGAAAGCTATGGTTTCAAATTCACGTATCAAGAGTTTCACTCGTAAATATCATCTAAACAGTACAGGATTATGCACATGATAGACACCATTTAGTTGCATGACAAGAAGTAGGGAATCTAAACGAACATGCAGATGGAGGATGCGATGAAAGAGGGCATCGGCTAAGAGACCACGCACTGCATCATATTCGGCCTAATTTTTGGTGGCAGTACCAATGCAGACCTCGTTTGAGAGCACAAGGGCATGCAAGGGGGTGAAAATGGCCCAACTTGCCGAGGCTAGATTCCGGGAGTAACGACTTGTACCATCGGCGTAACCGATATAGGGTGGGGACGGGAGGTCCTGCAGAATAGTGTTACAAGACAACAAATGGGGGGAGAAGGGACAATGACAGCAGCGTGAGTGTACAGAAGACATCAAGCGGCAACTGCGGGAGGGAGTGCGATGAGCCAAATGGTGATGACTCATATACAAAATAGAGGGTGGTATATGAGGGCTATAGAAGGTATGGCGGGGACTCAGGCTGCTGAGGTCAACAGAGATACGGGTGGAGTTATCTCGTGTATGGGCGGAAAAGAGGGGGTCAAAGGTGGAAAATACACTACATGACACGGCAAAGTGACCTAAATCATCCGTAGGGGAAGAAAGGCTCGCATACGGATCGTCACGGGGAATGATAGAAGAACAAGGAAATGGATGGTTAACTAATGTTGAGCCCAGGGTAGTCGCTGAAGGGGGATCGAGCGAAACAACAGGGAAGGATTAAAGCGGGGTGTTCTCCAAGGGTCTCACAGAGGATGATAGGTAGAGGATGGTGGTAGTAGACTCCGTCATCTGGACATCAAGGGGGGGAATGTCAATGGGAGCGGGGGGGTCCTCAAGCTGTCCTGAAGCATACTGCGCAAGTATGGGAGAGGTGGACTGATTTTTCAACCTCATACTCTCAAAATACTTCTAAAGAAGCGTGGTAATGCGTCAGGTGAGGAAAATGGTTGGAATAATGGCCATAGACACCGCATAAAGCACAGGGTTTGCTGGTGCGAATAGTTTTTGGGTTCTTGGTTACGGACGAGGACGGGAGAGAGGGGTCAGGGACTGTAGACTCAGGGAACGTTAATTTAACCATGGGTTGAATGTGGGGCAATTCGGGACAAGTATGGGTGGCGTGACCGACGAAATCACACAAGGCGCAAGGCTTTGCGGGCGGAGGAGGAACCGGGTCAGTCGTGGTGACTTTGTCTTTGGATGCCCCCTTGCGAGCTTTGCCTTTCTTTCCTGGAGTTGTCACCACAAGGGTAGGGTCCTGGGGAGGTGCAGGGGGCATGGTAGTAATGGAGGAAGCGAGGGGGACCGGTTGAACCGGTGTCAAAGCAAGATAGGGTTTGGGGTGACCAGGAGGGGTAGTAGCTGGAGGGTCAAGGTACCAGACGAGTATACCCAGGGTCAGGTTAGGGAGAGAGAGGGTGGCCATGACGGGGACTGAATAGAATTCGGGAGGGGGAGCCAGGAAAGGTATCTGACCAACGGGGTAATGACCAGGAGGGACGGCTCCGAGATGGCTAAGGCTTGGGGGAATCGATCCAGGGGGATAAAGGGGTTCAGGGATACCAGCTGTAGGAGAAGGGCCAAAAGGAGGAGATCCGGCTGGCAGAGATGAAGGGCTAGGAGCGGGTTGCGGTGGGCGAGGTTGCATCTGAGGTTGCTAACTAGTCGAGGCGGGTCGCTTAAGGGTAGCCCGAGACGATTGCATCATGCAAACATTCGATAAGCTGGGATTAGAGATAGGAGGAGGAGGGAGACCAGGAAATGTTCCAAGCAAAGAGGAGTATTTATAGACGCCAGGAGAGACACTGGTCAAGGAATCGACGGTTTTCTTATTAGCTACAGAAGAGATGGTCGTCTCAGGGGAGGTCTGAGACTTTGGCTCATGATAAGTCAACTGGTCAATGGTGACTATCTTTCCATTGTGAGGAAAATACATCTTGCGAAAAACCGTGGATGGGACAGCATACATGGCATAGGTGTAGCTTTTCCCCAATAGAATGTTGTAGTCTAGAGGGGCGTCGATGACTTCGACGTCAACACAAACGGTCTTACCGGCAAGGGTGATAGGACAATTGTGAAAAAGGCCGATGGGCTGGGAGGCGTGGCCGCCCCACGCTTGAAGGGTGATCGTGGAAGGGGCCAACTCTGGAGATCCGAGTTGCTTCCAAACTGAAGCGAACATCACACAGGTGGATGCCCCCTCATCAATTATACACCGAGAAACGTTGGCATTCCAGATTTTTACTGGGATTTGGAAGGCGACGGAAGCAGGAAGAGGAGGATGTTCTAATTGGTGGGCATCGAAAACAATCATTTGGTCATCAGCAGGATCTACAGCGCCCACAGCAGATAGCAGAGCCTTCTTTTGGGAAGGGCACAACTGGAGGAGTTCCAACGTGGAAATGGCAGTAGGAGATTGCGCCAAATCATCTAATATGCTATACGAATGAGCAGCTCGACCAGAAGCGGCATTTCAACGTAACGGTCCTTTAGGAATCTTGGTATGGACCTCAACTTTGGGTTGAAGGATATGTAAGGGACCATTGGATGTCGAAAGAGGCTCTGTAGAATCGGAAGAAGGGGAATTGGGGGCAGACTGAGCGGGAGGCTTGGGGTATTGGCGAGACCGAGTTTGAAGGTGAAGGTCGACGGTTGGGGATGGATCAGAGTTCATCATGAGGATCTGGAAATCAGAGGAATGAGAAAGGGAAGGTGGAGTGGCGACCTATCCCTCAGGTGGTTGGGTAGCCACGAATCCTTGCTGAGGGAAAGGATCAGTAAACACAGCTGGTTGAGTAGTGGCCACATTAGGGGGAGCATGGGGGAGGCATGTTGTCCTCGCAATGTGGCTTGAGACTCCCACATCTACCGCATCTGTGGTAAGAGGGGACAATCATGGGTGTAATGACCATAAACACCGCAACACGAAAAAAGCTTATTTGTGCGAAGAGGCCTGTCCGGCTTAGGCTGAGTGCCCTATTGCTGGTTAGCAGTGTTAGGGTCAATACCTTGAGGATTGGGTCCACGAGTACTAGGGGAAGATTGGTTTGGATTGCCTCTCCGCCTTCTTTGAGAAGAAGGGGGATTATTCGCACCTTTCTGTGCAAATACTTGCCCTAGAGGGGGCTGTAGGTGCTGTTGCGGGGTTGGAGGAGGCAAGGGAGGTGGAAGCGCATATGCTGGAGGAGCTGGCGCACCAGGCTGTGGAAAAGGATAATGGTTAGGTTGGGCAACATTGAGGTAAGCAGGAGCTTGGGCAAAAGGATGAGGCATGTCTTATCCTGGATACATGCTACCTGGAGGGGGAAAAGTGATAGAGGTGCTGGCCCCTCCCGGAGGGAGACCATAGCCCATAGGAGGTTGAGCATACGGATGAAAAAGTGCTCCAATGATACCGTTGGTGGAATGAGATGCCCCCGGGGCGTTAGCACCTCTGGGCCTGGGGAGGTCAAGAAGGACGGTATAAACATAACCAGAATGAGCATAGATCAGGTCATATTTCAAGGCTATTTGGAGGGCGGATTCTTTGGTTTGAGGGAAATGGGAGGCGACATCTTTGCCAATGGGAGCTAAGAGAGTGCGAAGGAACTAGTCCATATAAACCCGATCTTTGAAGGGGGGAGCTCGACATAAGCTTCGTCTTCGTTGCCATTCCTGGACATGAGTGGAAAGGCGGGTCGAAGAGGTTTGCTTGAAAGAGGTCAAAAGCTCCGTACCAGTATCGTATCGGAGAGGGAGCTGGAAATAAGATAAAAAGGCTTGGGAAATGGTCGCAAAGGTGGTATGGGAAGAGGTGGCTTGGTCAACATACCATTTAGAAGCTTCGCCGGTAAGCATGCATTGGAACAACCGAAGACGGATGGAATCATCGGTAATGGAATTGGAGGAACACCACATGTGGAAAGATCGGACATGGTTGGTTGGATCTTCTCCAGCAAGGCCTTCAAACTTAGGGATGTTGGAGGGGAGATTGGTTGGCATAGCAGGCCAACCAACATCATGGCAGATAGGTTCATTGATCAACTGATTGAAATCGGGGAGTCTGAGGCTTGCGATGTACGGTAGCAAGGGTGCGGCCGAGGTAGTTCCTGTGGCGGTTCCGCTAGTAGTAGTTCCGGCATTAGGGCCGGGAGCTCTGCTAGCGTTAGGCCCTGGACCAGACATAGTGAAGGTGACAGGGGGAGAACCAGAAATAAAAGGAGAACCCAATGAATCAGAAGAGTAGTTGGAAGGCGGACTCGAAGGAAGATTGGCTCGACGACGGTGGGACGGAGCAGGTCGATTGACCGGAAACTGAGGGTGAAGGCTAGGAAGTCTCTGGGAAGTGCACCTTGGGGACACAATGATGGCAACACAAACACGGCACGAGGGGAAGAAGAACGACCGACAGAGGCAGGGAGGTGCAGAATCAAGTGATTACAATGTCGAAACAAGGGAAAAAAGGTGCAGTGTCAATTGATTTTAAAGTCTTTGCCTGGCAGTGTAAACCAGGCTCTTCTTCGCTTAGGGTGAGTGTGTGGCGTGCATTAATTTTAACTTTTAAAACCCTTTTTGTTTTGAGAGCAAGAGAAAAAATGTGCTGCGTAATTGAAAATAATGCTGCAAAAACAGTATATAATGCTGAAATAACAGAAAATTAATAGCTACTATTGCATCGATTCAACCCAAAAAGGCGGGTCTCTCAAAACTAATCTAAAATAGGGAAAAAATCTAGTCAAAACACACTAAAATTAGGCCAATAGATCTAGGGTCGAAAGGTACAGGGATCTAAAGGAAAAAGCTGCTAAAAAGAGGTGCAGATCACAGCCAAGAGGTAGAGGCAAGGTGGCTGGAAAAAAGGAGGAAATCAACAAAAAGAAGAATGGGCAAGGAGGAGGCCCTAAAGGGAGGTCCAAAAAAAAGTACAAGAGGTGATTTGAAAGGAAGAAGAGTTGATTTAAAGGGATCTGAGAATAAGGTATCAGATCTGAAAAAGGGAAGGCTGAAACTCTGAAAAAACAGACAGCTGAAACAACTAAAACTCTTCCACCAAAAGTGGAGGGTACTGAAGCCCTAGGGGGCTAGGTTCCCACTTAGATGAGAAAAACAGATCAGAAATAGGTCCAAACGGGTGGAGACAGAGGTTGTAAAACCCTAACAGAAGCTTCAGCAAAACCCAAAAAAATTGCAGAAAACAGCAGAAAAAAGCACAGGTCGCAGGTTCTGACCTGTTTTCCTATTCAGGTTGCAGAAAAAGGGCTGAAAAGTGCGACCTGGAGTCCAGGTCGCAGTTTTTGGGCTGAAAAGTGCGACCTCCAACTCTGGTTGTCTCGGCAGCAGATTTGCGAAAAAGTTGCCGTCTCAGTTGCGGCTAATGTCCGTCACCTGTGCAATAGGGCCAGAAACATGCAGAAGTTAGAAATTTTAATGTTTTAGGGTTTTAAAGGTGAAAAACAACATGACAATAGGAAAAAAAAAAGCTGAAAAGAAACCCTAGGGTCTGAAGTAGCTGGATATGCAGGAATATGAAAAACGACAGCGGTCGTAATTGAAAACCCGTGTGGAGTCGCCAATTGTTAGTATGAATCCTTTGTTGAAGTGTACGAAAAGACCACTTTAGCTACGCATAACCACAGCCTCAACATCAAATGTGGTCGCTGAATATCTTCGTATCCGGGCAGCTAGTTGATCAAGACAAGAGCCGCAAAAACAGATCGATGCATAGAAAGACATTAAGCAAGAAAATAAGGTTTTTCTCCATACATCCAATAGACAAGACAAGAACAATTTTTGAAAGAATTTTTTGTATTAAGGGCACCTGGGAGGAAAACAAGAAGGTGTTTCCAATTCTCCTCAATGGGATGGGTTCTGGGAAGTCCTCAGCACTTCAGATCTAGCATTTCTCTCTCCTATTGGTGTAGAAAACCCAGACAAAGATAGAGCTCAAAGGGAGCTCACACAGCAAACAATGGAAAATGTGACAATGATAATGGCTCAAAGCGAGACCAAGAGTTTAGATCTAGAGTGATCTAATAGGCAACAAAAGGTGAAGAATGGTAGGAGAAACCCTCCTATTTATAACAAAATGTTGGGTCATTCTAGATCTTGGTGCATGATTAAAATAACATTAACCAAATCTAGATCCACCTTTTATGGAATATTTTATTATATTTGTTGAGGGAAAGTATTTGACTTGGGTCAAATCCCTTTATTTGTCAATAATAAATAAATAAATGATTTATTTATCTTTTAAGGAAGTGGTTAAAGGATAATCAAATAAATAATGATTTATTTAATTATTTGTGGATGATTTGGTCATATTTAACAAGGAATATTATCTAAATAAGATTTAAATAATTATTCCTAGAAATAATAAGATAAATAAAGGTTTATCTAATTAATTTTGTTTTGGGTTAAACATGACTAGGAATAATAATTAAATTATGGTTTAATTAATTATTCCATGAGGAAAATCAAACAAATATAGGTTTGTTTAATAGTTCCTTTTGGGGTTTCCTGTTTAGACCATAAACAACTTAATAAATGTGGTTTACTAAGTTATTTTACATAGTGAAAGCAATTTTAATTAGGGTAAAATTGGTCTTACATGGTGTACTTGGGTCCATCTAATGATAATAGGTTAGATGACCAAAAAATGGTGTAACACAAATAGTGAGCAAGAGCCTTTTACCTAACCCAAATCTCTTACAGATGAAGATATTATCTGAATATCACTATCACATATCACATCTATCTCTCCTTGAGTTAGAAAAACATTATCAATTTATAATACACCTTTCTAATTATAATACAACCATGTTTTGGGACCCATAGTTTACATTTTAAGATTAACTATATCCATAATTGGCGGAAAAGGCCCTTTAACTATCCCTGCGCAGTGCGAACATATAAACATACAAAAAAGAGAATTTGAACTTGTGCCTCAGAGGACCCCGCTCCAACAATATCCAGTTGGTGTTGTAATACAAGATGCCAACATACTGATATTATTATGTATATATACATGTATCATGTTAACATCGATTGATTTTGAAAATGAGATAGCCTCCTATGAAGTTCACTAATGCATGTGGATTATTTTTGTACTTGTTTTATCTAACATGGTATGTTTGTAGGAATTAGAGGATCAAATATCACCAACAGAATGGTGGAATACAATTCACATGATTCTCACTAAATGTTAGAGGAGAAACATGGTGATGAGTATTCCCTTGACATGACAAAAACATTGAGAAGTTTGAGAGCATAGATTAGGAGTTTCAAGTTGGATAATGATAGAATAATTCAGTGACAAGAAATACTTTCTAGGCCACATGAGAAACAAGTAGAGGTTATTATTGTTATTCTTTAGAGTCAATTACATTTCGAGAGATAGGGACCGCTTAGTCATGGATATGAGGAAAGTACTAATGGGGCATATCGAAGCAGGTATCCTTCGACATACATGTTTGACAAGGATGATACAGTCATAGATGGTGTCTCCTTATATCACATGATAAGAGAGGTAACGACCATGGATTTAATTCTAGTTCGATTAAGAGAGACAACATTTTCATCACCATTACCATCAATACAGCAGGAGTGAGAAGTAGTATTTTCTAGAGGATTTTAAGAAATCAAAGCCTCCTACATTTGAGGGAGAAATGAAGAAGTCACATAATACATAAGTGTGCTTGCTTGGGATGAATAAGTTCTTCTGGTTTCATGATTGTTTAGAGAGCAATAAATGTAATATAGCTACCTTAAAGGGAAACTGGATATTTGGTCAGAATATGTGAATAATTTCAATACGATTCTAGAAGAGGAGTTGACTTGGAGTGAGTTTGAGAGAATTTTCAGGAAGAAGTATATATGTGAGAGATACTATGATGACAGGGAAAACGAATTCTATGAGCTAAATATGGGATCTTTGATTTTTTTTTCTTTTATTTTTTTTTCTTTTATTTATTTTTTTCCGAGGAATAAACTCACGGAGATCCTGGGCTCATTTCCCCATAATATTTGGGTGGTACGCGCGATAAACCGTCGGCGCTATTTTATGGCACCTGACCCCGAGGGACTCAAATTCGAAATCGAACCCGTGACCTCCCTGATTATGGAGAGGACCCACGTCTGGCTCAGACCAGTCGAGCTATCCCTTGGGGCTATGGGATCTTTGACTTATGAGGATTATATTAGAATTTTCGTGGAGTTTTGAGATATGTGACTTATATTAAGGAGGAGAAAGAGAAGATTCACATATTCATGAGTGGGTTTCCAATGCAATTAACCGACATGATTTAGTTTGATGAGCCTATATTGTTGGAGGAAGGCACTAAAAAGTTTAAGCACTGCTATGAGAAATTGAAGGGTAGGACTGATACTAATAATTATTGGAAAGGTAACAAGAATAATAAGTGAAAGTGAGTCAATATGAGTGGAAAACAACAGGATAAAGATGATAAGGAGAATTCAACACCGCACAAAAGGTTCAACACAGATGACATAGAATAAGGATTTCGGCCTAACGAACAGAATAAGACTGATGGGAGGAACCCTTTACAGTGTTGGACTTGTGGAAGTGATCATCATAGGAGATATTATCCACAACATCAGGGTGGAGGGCCATGGATTTACAGTTCTCAGGTGGCATAAATAATGGGGGATGTTGGACATAGTATTCCTCATATTAATGCAACATAAGATAATAAGAATTCATATCACCATGAATATATTATCACTATGGATTTTAAGCTTTTTCATTAAGTTATTTCTATTTTGATTGACCTTCGATATAGCTATAGTTATGTTAATCTTTACCTAGTGGAAAAGTGTGGTTTGATTAAATGAGTGCATGCAGAGTCTTGGTTAGTATAGTTGGATATGAATACCAAGAAAATAGCTCATCATTGGTTAAGAGTGTGTGCATTTGAGTTGAATGGTATACCTATATTAGTGTATCTAAATGTTCTTCCGTTGGGAACATACAATATGTTGTTTGGTATGGATTGTCTATATATTCACAATACTAAGGTTGATTGTTATGAAAAGGAAATTGAGTTCTTGGATGAAAATGGAGAACATAGAATCTTGTAGGGTAAGAATAAGTCAAAATTAGGTAGAATGGTTACAGCTATGCATGCAAAGCGTAGTCTCAATAAAGGATGTGTATTTTTTGCAGTGCATGTTCCTAGTGATAAAGGTAATGATGTTGAGTATGTTGAGGTATTGAAGAGGTACCTAATTTTGCAGCAGTTTCAGCATTTATTCCCAACAGATATTTCAGTTTTACCACCTCATAAGGAGGAAAACATTTCTATTGAGTTAGTACCAAGAGTAGCAATGGTGTCAAAGGCACTATACAAGATAAGAAATTTAGAATTGGTGGAATTAAAGTTATAATTGAAGGAAACGATTGGAATAAGATAAATTAGCCTAAGTGTGTCATCTTCGGTTGCACAAATATTGTTTGTGAATAATAAGGATGGTACTCTTGCATCGTGTATTGACTACAAGTAGCTGAACAAGGTGACGATTAAGAACAATTATCCATTGTCAAGGATTAGTGATTTATTTGGCTATATGAAGGGATAAATAATGTTTTCAAAGATTTATCTGAGATGAGGATACCATTAGCTACACATAAACAAAGAGGATATCTACAAGACTCCTTTCCATACTAGGTATGGGCATTATGAGTTTGTTTTGGTTCCTTTTGGTTTGACTAACGCTCCAAATAATTTTATGTGCTTGTTGAATATTATTTTGCATCGTTATCTAGAGAATTTTATGATTGTATTCATTGATTATATATTGATATATTCTAAGAATGAGGAAGAGCATGCAATACATTTGGAAACAATGTTAAAACAGTTGAGAGAGCATCAATTGAATGCCAAACTTAGTAAATGTTCCGTCTTTCAGACAAATGTATATTATTTGGGGCATGTGGTTTCCATGGAAGGCATAAAAGTGGATCTAGAAAAGGTTAGAGCTATGATGGAATGGAAAAATATTAAAATGTGGATGAGGAAAAATAATTCATGGTGTTAGCAGGATATTATAGGGGGTTCATTAGGAACTTCTCATGGATCGCCTATCCTATTACATCATTGTAAATGAAAGGAAATACATGTGAAGGGATAGAGGAATGTGTAGTGAGTTTTGAGAAGCTAAATAACTTGCTTCCAAATTCTCCAGTTCTTAATATTCTAGATTCAAAAAAAGAGTTTGTGGTATGTACATTTGCTTGAAAGAGAGGACATGGTGGGGTTCTGATACAAGAAGGACAAGTAGTGCATTATGAATTGAGGAAACTAAATGAGCACGGGCATAATTATGTGATGTGTGATCTTTAGTTGGTATAAATCATTCACACATTCAATATGTGGAGACACTATCTTCTTGGAACGTGGTTTATTATGATGAGAAATCATAGTGGATTGAGATACTTATTTGACCAACCAAATTTGAATTTCATCCAAGATAGATGGTTGGCCACGAACAGTGAGTTTGACTTCGAGATTAGGTACAATAAGGGAAAATAGAATAGGGTTACAAATGGTCTTAGGAGAAGAGTGTTGATAAATCACATAATATCTATGAGTTCATATGGCACATATTTACAAGATGAGATATTGTAGGTACGACAACAACATGAAAATTTTGATCATTTTAAGCACAATTTATAGTAGCAGGGTATAGGTGAAGAGGATATGGAATATCATCTCACGACAGATGGCTTAGTAATATTTAAGGACAAGATATATTTGTCAGAAAATAATATAATATTCCCAAATGGGAAAAGCAGGAATATGGTGAAAAATGTTAGAACAAAATTGTAGATCATCATTTCTAAATCAATAGGCCAATATGGATACCTTTCATATGTTATTACAACAGAAAAATATGTGTAAGAAATGGCCCATAAGATGCATAACAACAAATACAAGCCTCCAATGAAAAAAATCCCTCAATAGGAGGTGCTGCAATCATGTACAAAAGACGAAAGACCCTTAAAATTTTATTTTATTAGCTCTACTAAATAAAATAATTATACATCAAATCTAGAGCTGATATGTTCCTCAAAATTTAGAACCCCTCAAGGGTTTTCAACAAAACACCAAGTACAAGTTGTAGATATGAGATCTAAGACTATAGGTCTACTGAAAAATAAAGATCTAGAAAGTGTGGCTAATCTCATATTATCAATACAATAGCCTCCTCCAATAAATCCTCAAAGTGAAAGGCAGATCCCCTTCACTAGAAAATTAGCTCTCCAAATGGTGTGCCAAACCACCCTCCAACTCCTCCTACAAAAATAATGAAAATTTGGAAGTAAACTCTATTGTAGGGATCAAAATATGGTTGGCCTGATGCCAATATATAAAAATAATCTCAATGGCCTTCAATACTATCCTCCCAATGGAAAGGAAGCCTCCTCCACTGAAAAAGAAGCAATGAGATGGCCTACATCTAGAGATCTAATCACCACTTGTTGCAACGTGCAAAAACAGCCAAACCCTCAACAGGATCTGCACTGTAGTTGAAAGAAGAATCTTGGAATTAAGCTAGATAGTGGAAAATGTAGTGCAACACTCCTCCAAGAGCTCCTCAATGGAAGAGGTGGGATTCCTGATCAGGAACACCTGTGCTAAACAACACTCTATCTCAGCTAAACAGTAAGAGAAATATATATGTCTAAACAGATCATATATTTAGAAATATAATATACATCAAAAACCTCCATATGGATTCCATCCTCTTCCTTAAATAGAATATGAGCTTGAAAACCCTAATCCCCATCCAAAAATATCACTACATTCACACAAATCATCTCCATCTAAGATTGCGATGTCCCTTATTGATGGCCACTCCTCCATGACAATGTTGTTGATTTGGTCAAGGTTGACCTAGAAAACGTGATCCAACCCCTTTCACACCAAGGGTGCTTTAATTAAGTTGCCAAGATTTGTCTCTTTCATATTTGACATTGATTTATTCATCATTAAGGAGAATTTTGGACCTCCTTTGCCCTGTTATTCTTTAAACAAATCAATAAAACAAAATTGAATATTCCAATTAGCTCATGAATAATTGGGAATATTACAGTCCTCCCTTCCCAAATGTTGCTTGTCCTCAAGCAACTGACAAGGTGAATGCTGAAACGTTTTCCTTCCTCCATTGGTGACACCAACATGTGAAAAGCTTCCCTCATAAGCTAAGTGTTCACAAATCCATCCCTCCATGAATTTCTCCTCCAAATTTCTCATGAGATGCAAATAATCTATCCCGTAAGGAGACAATAGTTCAAATGAAAGAAACATGGTTTTCCTAATGTTATCCCTGAAACATGTAGCATAATGAACGTGGAGAATCTCCATTCCAAAGGGCACACACATACCTCTCATCCTCCCTCCATACATTCCCATAAAAAGTACAAATACATAATCAATATATGGGATCAAAATTAAATACATACAAACATAAATTTGTGAATATGGAGGTGGGTCATAGTCCCACATGTGGAACCAATGTAGAAGATCTCTTGAATGCATTAGATCATGATGTGGTAAGTGGTTTCCCCACCACTTACTTGCTGCCCAAGTCATCTCACCATGGCTGAAAGTGTGAGATACATTTGGTGCCTTACGAATGCACCCAAAATGATACAATATATCCCTTTGATCTCCAAGGGAGTGGCCATGTTTAGAAATTTTTGTGCCCCAATGTTGGCCATGAAGTTTATATGGTATAGTAATCCTTTGTGGATTTATGGCCTACATATACATGGTGAAAGAATGCAAATAATAATCAAATGAAACATTACATACACAAGCATGTTCTTCACCAACTTTTCTCCTCAAACAAATGGAGTGGTGCATATATCTATCTCCTCTCTCAAAAGAAGGAAGAGGTGGTTGAATTAACTCCTTTATAAAGTTATGTTTTTTTCCCAACTCCACATGGCTCATTCATATTTGAAAATGCTGATATAGTTCTCCTTCAAAGCCCTTCCAAGTGTATCTTCTCATGATAATGTTGTAGAATCTCATGGAATATGTCTGGCTGAAAAAGAACTCTTCATAAGCTCGTTGTAGTAACTTCTCCTTGAGC
The DNA here is from genome assembly GCA_034641835.2 of Pinus albicaulis. NCBI lineage: Eukaryota > Viridiplantae > Streptophyta > Pinopsida > Pinales > Pinaceae > Pinus > Pinus albicaulis. The sequence goes on along the minus strand of CM076577.1, from coordinate 339,156,912 downwards.
TTGGAGGCTCTAGATAAGAATATCCTACCATGATATTAGATGACTCCTTCTTGGACTAAATAGCCCTCTTCATGTAGTTGGTCATCAAGTGTCATGCATGTGTGAATATCCTTGGAATAATCCATCAAAAATTGGGATTTCCAATATGGATCAATCTCCCATAGTGATAGCGTTGATGATCTATCAAAAATAAAATATATCTTATGGTTTCTCTCCTCCTTGAAATCTCCCATACCAAAGGTATATGTTGGAAGCTAATTCCTTCCATGCATCTCCTCCCACAACGCAAAATCTAAAATGAGAGTGGGTAATGATGATGTTGGGAGAATTTCTCCCTCCTCCTTGAGCCTACCCAAGACTCCCAGTGCTGTCTCATCGTCTTCTAATGCTCTCATCCCTCCTAGATCTATGCTTGGAGCATCATGTTGTGAGATATATCCCACAAAATCTGAATTAGGTGGCCTCCTAGGTGGTTTTCCACTAAATAATAGTGTCCCATGTAACAACCTCATTAGCATAATAGATGGGACTGTAAGGTCCTTGCTTCCACTGTGCAAATCCATCTCTGATTTCTATGTGGAAGTTGTATGTGAGGGATATGTGTGCATGCCTTTGATCATTTGAGTCTTACCACTCTTTTTATCCACCCATTCCATCTACAAAGCCTCCCAATTAGTGGTGACTTTTCCCAAAGTAATCAACCATTGAACACCCAATATCACATTGGTGTCAGGTATGTCAACCACAAATAAGTGATAAATCAATGTATATGCTCCCATGGTGGCCGATAATGATGGAACATAATTCATGCATTGCATAGTTCTATCTCCTGGGACTAGAACAGAGAATCCCTTGAAAGCATCAGTGGGTACTTCCTTCCTTTGCACTAGTTGGGCATCAATAAAATTGTTGGTAGCCCCACTATCAACCAAAATAGAAACCCTCTCATTCAACATGGAACCTTGAACTCTTAAGGTCAAGTGCTTAGGTACTCCTCTCAAATATGCAATATCCCTTCCAATAGTAGAAAATGCTCCATTCACATCTCCTAATGGTGTTGGTTCTTGTCGTACAGTGCCAGCGGTGTGACCTCTTCTTGGTTCATCTTCTTCTTCCTCCTCATCATCTAAGAAGACCTCTATGTAATGTGATTTTCTAGATGCACACCTATGTCCAGGTGCCCAAGCTTCTTGGAAACTGAAGCAAAGCTTCCTTCTTCCTAGATCTCTTTGGACATCACCATCAAGAGGTTTTTTGTAATGACCCTCCTTTGAAGGAGAAACCTTTTCTTCTTTTCCCTTTGATGGAAAAGAGGGCTTATGCTAAAATGTTTCCTTCGCTTTTGGAAAGGCATCTTGAAGGTCTCTATCCCCTTCAATAGTATCATGTAGGGTAGTGGGATTGGTAGACTTAACCAACCCATGAAGAGGTTCATCTAACCCATCAATGAACATGTACACCCTTCTTGCTACAGACAAATCATGAACCATAACAAAAAGTATTAAAAATTCAGAGATGTAAGTTTCTGCGTTACCTGATTGTTTTAGATTTGAAAGGCTCATGAATTGTGCTTCAGGATTTCTTCTATCAAATATTTCCACAAGCCTTGTGGTGAACTCTGAAGAAGCAGTCAAATTGGCATGACCCAATGTAGAAAAGCCATGGAACCACCAGTCATGTGCTTCACCCTCAAGGTGCAGCGCTGCAATATTAATTTCTTCCATTTCCAGAACCTTGTTCAATTGAAAGTAGATGTCAAGTTTTTCTATCCAAGATTTGGCAGTACACTTGGATGACCCATCAAATTTGGGTAAAACGTTTCTTCCCATAGTGTGGTGTCGATCATGATTCTGAATTAGTACACCACTTCTATATGATGCCTTGGTCTTCGATTGTCCTTTATTTGACAAAAATATTGAGAACTCAAGTGATCTTTGAACCTATGAGTTTGAGATTCATACACCATAAAATAGTCTTCAAGGGATTCTTGCTCTTGAAACGCTTCATTTCCCATAGCCAAAAATGTAGGCATAGTAGATATTGGGAAACTTGTGGTTGATGCACTGACTAGTCATTCCAGTGATGAGACATGCCAGAGCCTTCTCCATGATGAAATGCTTTAGGGGATTCCTTGAATATATCCATCCTCATCCCTTTGATCTCTCTAGCAATGTCTTGCATGGATCTAAGAAGGATCTTAGGTAACTCCTTCTCTTCATCTTCACCTTAAGATAAATGGGTTTTACCCTTGTCTTCTTTCTCATTTGTAAAATAAAATTTTTTGTGCTTTCTTCTTTAATACGAACTCTCTCTATCAGTAAGCGGCTCTATTTCTTCATAGGACACATTGGCTTTCAAAATTCACAGGTTGTGCCAAGATGATGCTCTGATACCACTGTAATATTCCCAAATGGGAAAAGCATGAATATAGTGCAAAATGTCGGAAAACAAATTGTAGAAAATCATTTATAAAGAAAGCGGGAAATATGGAGACCTTTCATATGCTATTAAAATATAAAAATATGTGTAAGAAATGGCCCATAAGATGCATAACAACAAATACAAGCCTCCAATGAACAAAATCCCTCAATAAGAGGTGTTGCAATCATGTAGAAAAGCTAGAAGACCCTTACAATGTTATTTTATTAGCTCTGCTACAGAAAATTATTATACATCATATCTAGAGCTAATATGTGCCTCAAAATTTAGGTCTATATAAGATCCATGCACTATAAAATCTCCTTTAAAGAACCCCTCAAGGGTTTTAAGCAAAACACCAAATACAAGTTGTAGATCTGAGATCTAAGACTGTAGATCTACTAAAAAATATAGATCTGGAAAGTGTGGCTCATATAATATGATAAATTCAATAGCCTCCTCCAATAGATCCTCAAAGTGAAAGGTATATCCCCTTCACTATAAAATCGACTCTCCAAATGGTGTGCTAAACCACCCTACAACTCCTCCTACAAAAATAACGCAGATCTGGAAGTAAATTGCACTGTAGGGATCAAAATATGGTTGGCCTCATGCCAAGATCTAAAAATAAGCTCAATGGACTTCAATACTATCCTCCCAATGGAAAGGAATCCTCCTCGACTGAAAATAAGCAATGAGATGGCCTAGATCTAGAGATCTAATCACCACTTGCTGCAACCTCCAAAAATAACCAAACCCTCAACGGGACCTGTGCTGTAGTTGAAAGAAAAAGCTTTGAATTAAGGAAAATAGTGGATAATGTAGTGAAAGACTCCTTCAAGACCTACTCAATGGAAGAGGTGGGATTCCCGATTAGGAAAAACCTGTGCTAAACAACACTCTATCTCAGCTAAACAGTAAGAGAAAGATATATTTCTAAACAAATCATATATTTAGAAATATAATATACATTAAAAACCTCCATATGGCTTCCATCCTCTTCCTTAAATAGAATACGAGCTTGCAAACCCTAAGCCCCATCCAAAAATATCACTACATTCACACAAAGCGTCTCCATCTAAAACTACGCTGTCCCTCATTGATGGCCACTCCTCCATGACAACATTGTTGATTTGGTCAAGGTTGACATAGTCAATGTGATCCAGCCGCTTTCACACCAAGGGTGTTTTAATTAAGTTGCCAAGATTTCTCTCTTTCATATTTGGCATTTATTTATTCATCATTAAGGAGAATTTTTGACCTCCTTCTCCCTCTTATTCCTTAAACAAAGAAATAAAACAAAATTGAATATTCTAATTAGCTCATGACTAATTGGGAATATTACAAATAACGAGCTCAAAAAGCTTATCTTGCAGGAATATTAGGTCAATCTGTATTCAAGTAACCCAGGATATTAAAAGACATTGAAAACTATGAATAAGTTCTACTATTGGCCAAATTTGAAGAAAGAGATGCCAAAGTTTGTTATGAGATGTTGGATTTTCAACAAGTAAAATAATAATGTAAACATCCAGGTGGGTTATTACACTTGATTTCGATTCCATAGTGGAAATGTGAGGTAAATTCCATGGAATTGATTATATGTTTTCCGGGGACTTATAAACAACATGATTATATTATGGTTGTGATTGATAGGCTTACTAAGGTAGCTTAATTCATTGCATTTAGATCAATGAATTCTTCTAGTGAGGTAGCACAAGTGTTCATTAGGGACGTAGTGAGGTTACATGGTATTCCTAGGAAGATTGTGTCATAAAGAGATGTGAAGTTCACTTCCAATTTCTGGAAAGAGATATTTGTATATTTGGGGACATAGTTGGCCTTCAATACAACTTATAATTGGGGACAAATCGACTTATAAAGAGGATCGACTGGATTTTCGAGGTCATGTTGAGAATGTATGTTATGCATCGACAACGAAAGTGGGAAGAGTATTTTCCACTCATGAATATTTCATATAACAATGGGTATCATGAATATTTTAAGGTGAGTATGTTTGAGGAACATTATGGGAATATTTTTAATAATCCTATTAGTTGGAGCGATCCAGTGAATAGGGTATTCATTGGACCAGACATATTGGCAGTGATGTATATAAAAAAAGGTCATCAAGAATAATCTAAAGGTAGCACAGGAGAGGCAAAAGAGCTATGCAGATGAGAACATGGTATTTAAGGAGTTTTAGGTTGTGGAACTGATGTACTTGCACATCAATCCCAAGACGAAAACCTTGAGAATTGGATTATGTGTCAAGCTAGCATCTTAGTATTGAATTCCTTTTAATATTATTGAGAAGATTTTACCAGTAGCCTACCAAATTGCACTACCTCCGATAGTGAAATTTCATGATGCTTTTGATGTATCATTTCTGAAGAAGTATGTGAAATTTGTTGATAATTTTATTGAATTTTGTGTGTTGCTGGTGGAATAGGAAGGATAATTCTAGTGGGAACCTCATTGAATTTTGCAACAAAAGATGATCATTCTCTAGAATCGATCAATTGAGAAATTTAAAGTGTAGTGGAATCATTTTGGGACCGATGAAGCTACATGGGTAATGGATGATGAGATGTAGGATATGTATCCTTTTCTATTCATTAGCTGAGCATATGTCTTTTGGCATATGTTTTTATGTTTTGTTTTGGTTTTATCTATATATCCATATGTATGTTGTAAAAACTACATTGAGCTGTGTTATAAAGCTCCATAGTAAACATGTGTTCACTGGTTTATAAGTGTCATTGAACATCGAAGACAATGCCCCCCCAAGTGGGAGGGTTATGTAATAACCTCAGTTAAAAATACATGTAATAAATTTAATAAAGGAAAAATAATAACCAAGGTCACAAGAAACATATTCCAACCTGAATGTTGGGAAAAAATATAGCGATGCAGATCACTTCTGATTAATTTATAGCTATGGAAATTGGAAAAGGAATTGGTCAAGAAAAAAAGGCATTAGTTGGCACTTTATTTATGAAAATAAAGGAAAAAGGGAGAAAAGGAAGGTGAAAGGTGACATATTTCATCTAAGGAAAATTTAAGGAAAAATTATGCAAAATGAAGAAAATAAAGTACTCAATGATAAAATTGATTTTGATGATCATTTCGCATCTTTTTTTGGTTGCACCTTTTGTCATTTTTAGCTTGGAGATATCTCTCTATTCTCTCCCTCTCTAATACTCTTGGACACTTAGAGTTTTCTTGGAGCATCCTTGGAGGATTGTGACATATTTTCTATTTGGATTAAGAAGGAAAATAGAAAGTAGGAAAGAAAATGGGGACAATAGGATCAATGATTACAGTTGGATTTCTTTGCAGGTGTCGAGTTCAATGTATAATTTTCTTGCTAGTTTTGGCATGCATGGTATATCCATGTGGTTATATGATTATTGATCTATTATTGGCATGGAGGATTTCCTATATTTATAGTGGTTTTTCCTAACCTTTCCATTTCCTAGATAGCCATGGTTTTGTGGGTTCCAGAATTTATTGTTTTATGACTGGTGCTCACGATCCTTATGGTTGTGGTTGAGCTACTAGTTCTTACAGCCTTTGTTGGAAAAATTATTTGGAATCCCTGGAAAAACTTGGATTGAGTTACTAGTATTGGAAGCCTTGGTTGGAAATATAGTCTAGAGCCCTTGGTGGTTTTATTTACTAGTCTTGGAGCCTTGTTTGGAAAAATGCTCTAAAGCCATGTGGAAACTGTGGGTTTAGTTACTAGTCTCGGATCCAAGTTGGAAAGAATGCTCTAGAGCCCTGGAAAACTTGGGTAAATACCGATATGATGATGGTTAAAGATGTTCGACCATGAGGTGGGATCACTAGTTCAGGGCTTACGAGGCTTGGAATCTAGAATCTGTGGTTTGGTTTTTCTTGTTTTATTCCATGAGATCCCAAATTCACAGGTCAAACATGACATTAGGGTCATTGGTTGAAAGAGATATTTCGTTCATACCAATATATGGTCGCTTGGTACATGGAAGTCTCTAAATTGGTTGGATTTTCATATATTAATAAGATATATTTTCCCCTTATATTTTCATGATTAATTGTAGTTCTATTATGTGGCCTTGATGGTTGGTTTATCATGGCATATATGTTGTTTATTTACTGTTTGTATGTTAGTTATAACATGTATATTAGCTACGGCTCTTGATTTGTTTCTATCAGTTTACAAATGGTTAATTAATCTATGAGTTAATATATGTTATTGCAGCTATGATTAGATGGTACTAGACATTATTGACGATTCGAAGAGAAGTATTAAAACCCTATTTTTAAATGTCCATTCATTTGCAGTATATTACATGTTCTCCAAGTCTTTGAAGAATTATTTTTCATGGATAGGCCTTGTTAGGTCAAGTTATTCACTAAGTTTTGTGTTAAAGGCTTTTATTTTGTGTAATTTATTGTTATCAGAATTTTATTCAAGTTATGGGCAGAGGTTTTCTTACTATCCCTGAAAAAGTGGCTCAGATTCTGGGCTCACATGCTCCTAACTGGGAAATGTAGACTGCAATTGCTGGGATGTATGGTTATCCATGTGACTGGATGGTCAAAATCATTGGCTTACCATGTTATGCAAACGTCTGGGAGTCTAGATAACTAAAAAGGAAAGTTAGTTCAGGGTTTGGGTACCTAGAGTGGTTGTTTAGCTCCCATGGGTCTTGTAGCTCCTTAGGAAGGTCAGTAACATTTCATATTTTCAACTCATTTTCCTTAATGTCATCTAGGAGGTCAACTTATATGATATAAACTCTTGGTCATATTTTACCTCGGTGGAGCGGTGAACTTTGGTTAGTGTGGGAGGAGGTGGTTACAAAATATTCATGGGATGATTAGGCACTATAATTTGATTCAATACCACTAACCTTGCTACAATGCCAATTATTAACATTGGAAAATCATAAAAGTAAAAGAGAATATAAGATGTCAAGAAAAAGGTACAAATAAAGATTTACAGGGAAGAAATACATTACAGGAGCTGAAAATTTTAACTTTCTATAAGGTCAAGTAGGAAAATTTATTGAACTGCGCACAAGAAGCACTCAACCCAGGCTATCATTGCATATTTTTATTTGATCTCGTGAATATCATCTCGTCTATCCATCAAAGGGTCGCGGTCATGAGGATGCAGAAAGTCGTCTTCTGGGACCAGTTGGCACACATGGAGAAAAATATTCTCACTCAAGCTAGCTAAGTACAACTGCCTTGGAGCCACCTTGAGGCTTTATTGAAACACACAAAGGAATCATAACCCCACTCTTTTGTTAACATTCATCTTGTACCAAGGGAGGGAGGTAAAATTTGAAATTTTTCTATAAAAGCCAGCCATGGGAAGAGAAACATGAGAACTCATTGTTATGCCAGCTAAATTTCTCAAAAGAAAACCAACTTGTGTTGTCCATCAGAAAGAGGATTGGAAGGATTCATTTGTTGGCTATCCAACACCTCAATCCAAGAGAGAAGAGTTCACCACGTATATGTCGATCTACCATCATTTGAGAGGGAAGAGAGGCTTTTTGAAATCTTATGGGGAAGAGACCCCATTGTCTTGGAAATTAGAGCTATGTATCTCTAACGATCCACTACAAGAGATTTAAGATTCTGTATTCTACTACTACCAAAACCTAATTAAGGGACAGAGCTCTCCATTGTTGAGTTATTAGTGTGTTTTCTCGATTGAGCGTGTTCTAAGTTATTTTGTTTTTATTTCTTTGTTTATGTAGCATGCTATGTTTCCATTAAACTTAGCTAATTACATGTTGAACTTGTTGCACTAATGTTTGACAAACCAATTGCCCTGTGACATGCTTGTAGGAAAGTAGCCTCCCTATAAAGAATAGTGTATTTCGTTTTCCCATGTGTGAAATACACTACAAGAGGAATGTCGAATTCAATATATTCTTTCTTTTGAGATAATGGTTGTTGATGCAGATTCTATCTCCTGCTCAGACTTGCTACAAAACCATTCTTGCTCCCTCTCAACACTTTTCAGTCACCGTCAGTGAGAAATTTGGCTTAGAGAAGGAAAAAAATTGAAGTCTCTGTAATCTATGGGCATTCAGTCTAGATAGACCCGCAGTATTCACACCTGTGTGAAGATAAGCCACACAGTAGGTAGTGAGCACAATTTTCACTGTTTTTTCTCAATTTTTTCTAGTTGTAAGGTGTTGGAAACCTATAAAAAAAATTCCATCACTGTGCTCTAGTATTTCATGACTGGTTAGGACACTTTTTTTCTGGAGTTTAGCCTAGCAAATAACTTGTTTAAATTTTAGTCTTTTATCACTGTAAATCACACATAGTTAAAGTAGGGGAAAGCAAGTGGCCTTCAATCCACATATGCTATCTGAACAAAAAATTTTCACATAAAAGATACAAAACACATAGATTAATTAGCAGAAAAGTAAGTGGCCCATAGATACAGACACATTTAGCTAATTCTCATTTTTCATTTTTTGCATTAGATTAGTTCAATTTCTGCGTTAGGATTCAGGACCAAGACCAAACTATCGAAAAGAAAGTAGGTAATATCTGCCACCCTTGCACCTCACGATGAGCTTGGGGATGCATATGATGTTTTCTTAAGATAATTTTCCATCTTTGTATAGTGAAAAACATAGTCTAACTAGGCAAGGTGTAAGTAGCCCATAATCCGCACATCGTTTATTTTTGCAAGGAGCAATCACACATAGCGTAATTAGAGAAGGATTGTAAAGGATCACTGCATATTCACATCTTATAACACTTGTTATTGTACACTCCAAAGCACACAAAAATCATCGGTAAGTATTGGACCAAAAGGCACCTAGTGTGTTGGGACCTTTGTGTGCTTCTTATAGTTACTTCACCAAGGCACACCCTAGGAAAATTAAAACTCTCTAACCACTAATCGAATTCACTAAATTCTTCCCACTGGGACCACAAAAGAAATTATAGTTCAAGTTAGGAACATCATGGGTAGGCATCCAATATGCTTCCTTGGTCATTATAAATTTTTAAACATAGATGTTGATGTTTTAGGAAGATTAAAATCTATTTATCCACCCACGGGACAAATACCTGAGCATTATTAGAGACCCATTTCAGAGGTGGTTAAGCTTAGGCCCAATGTGTACGGTACATTTTGGGGGTACTTGACCCATATAGTGCTCGATACTATTAACTTAATACCAAGAAGATCAAGAATCAAACACTCACATAACACGTGGGACATCAGTACTTTAGTCGCCAAATGTAGGGCATCCTTCCCTGTAGGTGAGGGTGCAGGAAACACTAGATCCTCTTACCTTTACCTTGGTTGATTCTTCAGTTGCTAGAAGAGGTGAGCAGTTATTTTAGGATGTTAGCCCTAGTACCCATAATAAGACATCATCCTAAGGCCCAGTGACATTTGAGAGTGTAAGGACGATTATGTCTATTTATGCTTTTGAGAATCATACACAAAACAAACAAACCATATTTTTTTCTTGCTTGATCACATAGCATTAATCTAAAGGAAAATTACCTCTTTTTTTTTCACTTTGTTTTATGTATGAGGTCATATTTTCTTTGATAATATTTTTCCTTCTTTCAATAAACCAAAAATATTTCCAATATTAAGTTAGTAGACACCAAAATGGACCCAACGGGACCTCGCTGGTCTAAGTGTTTTTTGGACCTCCCATCATTAGAGGGAGGAGTGCGAGGTCTTTCAAAATTTAGGCATCAAATATGACACACTTCCACAATTATTGGCTCATCATTTATCAGAAATATTTGGTTGGAAACCCCCAAATGCCACCCAAAACCACTCCAGTGGAAACCCCAATAGGTTCACCACACTAAACTCCTCCCACAACCCCTGGAGGGTAGAGGAGCACTACCCCTTCAGAGGGTTTGCAGAACACACAACAGGGTACGTCACGGGGTAATATTTCTGAGGCACCCCTCATAAGCCATTACACTTATACACCCATGTTTCCACAGTACACAATGGAAATCAATACTCATTTACACTTTTTGGCATCATTAAACCTTCTAGATATACCAAGGCTAACTAATGACCCCATTTCACACAGCCTTAATTTCCCCCCCATGCCCATGAAGCTCCCCTCGGACATACCAAAATTTGAAGGGAAGCAAGTGGAAGACCCTGGAAATCATATTATGAATTTCGACCTATGTTGTTCGTCCAATAGTATTATTGACGATACTATTCGACTGAGACTGTTCCAATGCACCCTAACAGCGCCTGCTGCAAAATGGTATGTTGAGTAGCCTTCTACTTCAGATGGAAACTTTAGTACCCTATCTACTACATTACTCTCTTATTTTTAGCTACCCATCCACCATGATTTGGGGATAGAATTGCTAACTCATTTTAGGAAAATTCCAGGTGTCCATATCTCAGACCATCTCCACGAATGGAAACAACGTCGTATTTTTTGCAAAGGAAAAATCATCAATAGAGTTTTACAGGACATGTTTTTGAAAACTCTCACATCATAGATCTCAAAATATGTGGCAACACGAGGACCTACACCCAAGAAGGATGCCATTTGCAAATCCCAACATCTCAAGCTCATGTATACCCAGTGAGGATATATCTACAATGTCCTGCCAAACGTCCTACACCTACAAACTTATAGAGAATTTTCGGGAACTTCAAATACCGAAGACGACTTGATCAAATCATTGACCCAAGGTCACCTAGGTAGCAGTATCTAGTACCAAGGCTATTCATGTGATTCTACCCAGAACATCACGCAACTTGGCTACCACCAAAGTCATTCTGCACCTTTGAAAAATATGACGAATAGGGTGTCATCATAACACCAATAGTAGGGAGGCTCGTAGCCTCCCTCATAAGGAACCCAATACTCAGTTAGGAATTATGATGGAAGAGATTCCCCCCAGAAATCGTACACCAACCAGGGATAAGAAAACCAATATTCTCCTTTCCCCGCGCAAAATCCACCACCACAAAACAATGTGCCGGTGAACATAGTTCAATTTTCTTCGGCTCAACAGTGCCAGTATTATGACTAGGAGAACCGTAATAATCATCCTAAATCTGCAAGAAAGAAACCTAACAATAAACAAAAGGGAGATGCTGGACAGGGGGGTAGTAACCAGCAACACCCCCCGCAATCTCAGTCTGGGGGAAACCCCAACTAAAATCAAAACTAGGAGGAAAAAAATAATTCATAACGGCAGAAAAAGAGCTATAGTGTAAGGAAAAACCATTCTTTTTCCATACGTGGTGAGTATGGCCATTACACTCACCAGTATCTCGAACTCCTTGAACTAAAAAAAAATTAGGCTAACTGTGGAAAAGGGGGACCTACATGACAAACCATTGTAATGAAAGAACCCTTCCCCCACCAAGGAGTGGTTAAAATACAACAACAAAAACCACCCCAAAATGATACCGGGAATGGAAGCCATGAAAATTGCATGAATGGCAAAGAAATGTTCTTCCAAACAAGGAATAGGAACTATGATACCCCTCCAAACACCAACCCATTAGGTACGAGCATGAGTGCACCGAATGCACCGTTGACCATATCAAAAGTACCTATTCAGCCCCTTCTAAATATGGTTAAGGGGCCAAACAGGTGTGTAGGACACCACTCAAAATGCTGCACTTAAATAAAACATAGTGGATGATTTAGCACAATCACTTGCCATTATGTTAGCCTTATAAGTCTTACAATCATTTCAAAAAAAATAGAAAGCCTTAATTTTCATATTAGCTGCAATCGATCCCTTTGATTCATGTGTAATGGATTTTGGCCTAGATAAATCCACCCCCAGGATTCCTTCTTTGGTCACCTTCTATATATCGGTGCCAGTCCAAAATATTACCATACACCGATGCATCATTGACGAAGGCGCATCTACATGCATCATGTCCAAATCCATTTTGAAAAATTTTGTATCACCTGAAATGAAACCATTTGACATCATGCTTAGATCATACGACGGTAAATCTTCAGCTCCCATCGACCTATATCAGAATTTCCATGTAAACTTGGCTAGAAAGATGGTAGTTATAGACATTGAAGTCTTGGACGTGAAGCTAAACTACAATATACTCCTCGGGAATATTTATATGTATGCCATGACTGCAATATCATCCTCTATCTTTCGGGTGATGATGTTCCCCCATGAATATTTAATCATCACCATTGAACAACTTACACACTACCATAAGAAACCCATGACGGCTTTTGATGTTGTTTTAACTTATGTAGACACAAATATAGAATCGGTCATACGGTATCAACAATTTGGCCCTGGTCAATTCAAACCATCATCGATCCTAGGATCATTCTTAGGAGATCCCCCTATCATACGAGACGTAGCCCCAGAAATCACGGGCGCACCAATGTACATGATGCTATCATCAAACACCTAGACCAGCATGGGGAGGGGAACTAGTACTTTCGAGATTGAAGCCACTGACATAGATTTCCTACCCTATGCCATCGCCAAAACCCCATTTTTACACCCCCCAGCTAGTTTTATGTCAAACAATTCTTGGCGACTATTACATAGTCGAACATGGATTTCACAATACCTATTTTGTATTTGGTCCCACCAATCATTCTAGGAAGTCCCAACATCACTTATATAGGGATAACCCCTATCACCCTAAGGAGGCTACATCAATTTGTGAAACTCCCATAGTAGAACTACCTAAAGAAACCATGAAAACCAACAAAAAAGGGAATAAGATCAAAAACCCCAACACAGCTTGGGCATTACAACCTTGCGCATTATGTGATATCATAGTCCATCCTACCAATATTTTCCTGGAGTTAGATAAATTAAAACCTCTTCTAAACACCGAAAGAAATGTTGTGGCCTTAGGTTCCCATAAAAAGGAACAGGCCACGAAAAATCAAGGGAAAGAATTGGACACCAACTATGCATTCGCCATATGCGACCATTATGGGAATTACATCCACCATTGCCTAGAGATCCCACGATATAGGGATTCTGTGCAATCCCTACAGAAATATTACCAGCATGATCCCTTAAATCCACCCATGCAGATGGACGAGGGAGAGCCTAGAACCATACAGTACTTACAAGAGGAGCCTACATCCTGCTCATACAAAGTCACTCCAATAGACCAAATATGACAAACAGAGGTAACTCAGTCGGCCCTTGTTTGTGCACTATGCAATGAACATGACCACTTAGTCACACAATGTCCCAAATTAAGGACATTATCCCATTGGTACCAAATCACTCATGTATCCCAAAGAAACTTAGTCTGAAATTGACAACATACGTGTCAATGTTTTTTTAGAAACCATCACATGCATAGTTTTCCCTAGATCCATCGGTTCTAGTACATGTTAGATTTCATGCGATGATTCATTGCTGAAAATTATGACTTAGCTGCCTCAGACACGAAATCCACGAAAAACACTACCATTCGGGGGATGGAAACAATAAGGACCATATTACATGTGTTTGAGTGTTATAGGATCATTTATCAACTTTATATACTTGATGATCTATGTATTGGGCTTGGGCAACCCTTTCCATTAAGACTTGGTCATCTTCTTAAAAAACGTTATTTTGAATTCCATATGCGACTCTGCCTTGTCTTACACACATGTAGACGTGGGTCCACCCATATTTGACTAGCGTATACAATTTAAAATATTAAAAAATATATAACTTCGTATATTTTGGGTGGGTTTACGGGTTACAACGGAAACCCACCTATAGGATCCCGTGGCCAAATTGTTTCCCAACTATTTTTTTTTTTTTTATGAAGTATAAATACACCTCATGGGGAAGGCCTAAGGGAGGAGAGAGAAAGGAATTTATACTATAGCCTGTTATAGCCCAAATCAAGTCTAATTATCCATGTGCCACCTACTCTTCCTAGGTTTAGGAAACCCTTGTTTCCTTCTTTGATATGTTCACCTCCTTTATGTGACATCCTTATGCACCTTTTATGGAAGAATATTTTTGAGGCTTGGGCTAGACAGATTAGGACGATGGTTTCTCTTAGATTCATGGCTCACTTCAGGTGATATCTCCACATCTTTTACATAAATCAATAAAGAAGCCATGTCCTATTCCTGATGTGATGATCTTATATGTTTCTTATACATGTTAATGATATTTAATTGTTAATTTCATGTTATATTTTATAAGCTTATATGATCTAACATACTGAAATTTAGGATATGTATGATGTAAAACTAGTCTATGTGCATTTTCTTGAGTGAGTTGTAGGTCTTGAAGCATGTGGAGAAGCAGAGGGTTTGCACCCTATAGGAATGACCTCAAACACATGACATAAAGGTAAGGTCATCTCTCCTTAGTTTACTATTTTAAGCATTAAGACCCTTAGTTTCATTTCTTCTTATTGTTGTATGCCTTCCACTCTGTTAGGTCCCTCAAGGCAGACCTTATGATAGTTTTACCTGTAAAACCAAGGAGAGGTAGTCACCTGAAAAACCACCTCATCCCTGTTATTACCCTCAAGGTCCTATCCATATCTGTGCACTCTGTGATGAACATGATCACTTCATTGCTGATTGTGTAGCCCTAGAGCTATTTTGGATAAGTTATCTTATCGATAGCATATACTACGATGACTTATGTGTAGTCCAGTATTTGTGTCAGGTGTTTTAAGACGACCACTTGGTTTTTCATTATCTATATATCTCCTAATTCCACTCGTCGTTAAACAATTCATGCCAGGCCATAGTATGCCTCAATGCAACAGATGGATCAGATTTGGAATCTGTGCAAAGTTCGACAATGCAAGAAAATGTGGCAAGAAGGTCCATTTTCTTCATGTCGGTAGAAAAATGGCCAAGAAAGGGGCTCATCATCACCCCCAACCATGCTCCATGGATAAGACCAACCTGCACATTATGAAACACATGTAACCACTTGGTCGCCCAATGCCCAAATCTAGAATCATTCTGCAAATGGTACCTAATCACTCCAACATTCCAAAGGGAACGAAGTACGAAGAAAATACAGTCTTGTCTAGTTTGTCAAGGAAACCATAAGACTTGACACTGTACTTACATCTCCCAAGTACGCCCTTTTTTAGACACCATACGCTCATTGGATGCCCAATACCGTTATATAATTGTTCTAGAGCCAAGAAAACCTAACAGAAGGCAACCTACCCCCCATCATTACCAAAAAATTTGGAAGGCTAAGACAACCCATCAACCTAGCAGGGCCCAGAAGTAACCAAGGCCGACATGTGGGCTGTGCGATAGAAATGACCATAGAGTCAATCAATTTAAGAAAATTAAGAAAATTATTGAAAATCTTCGCATATTCACCCCCATATTGCATATCAATATATTCAATCAAGAGAATATCACACGCTACTATTGCAATATTTAATCACAATTCCACCATACGATAGATTGTGAGTACCTCCCAAGGCTACGAGTGACAAGAAAAAAATTTATTCTGAACTCCCCAAAAGAGCTAGACCAACCAAAACCAAAAATTTAGTAAGTGCTCAGCTTTGACCTCACACTCTTGAATGACATAAATGAATTTAAATAGGTCATATTGGCCTATATATCACCCTTTTCTCATTATTCAATAGTCCATAACTGGAGCTCAGAATGCCAAATTTCAAAACCACGAGAAACATAGTGGTCGATACCTCATTATGGCCACAATAGGCTTCATAAATCCACGCCTCAAAAAAATCCATTTTTTCAGTTACGACAATTATGCCCTCTCTTATCAATTTCCATTCAATTTTATTTTCAATATGTTTGAATAGAAAATATTGTTTTACTTGGGGTATTTGTTTTAGGTATTACAAGCATGCCAAATCGTCTATTACCCCAGCCACTAAAGATATAAGAGCATGTATCGTTATATCCCTAGCATGTTAGGATCCAAAAGAAATATTTCCACATCCTAACATAATTTCCCCATAGAAATAAACCATAGGTTCCACTCACCCAACCATTTTTATCATCACCTCACCTCGCACGTGATAAACATTCTTGCAGGTCGATAGAGACTCACCTTCCATGACATCCATCACTCAAGTAAACGATACAAAAAATATCTAGAGCCATGGACATAACATCCAAATCTGGGAAGCACTTCAAGTTCATTCATCCATCATACATCAAGTCAAGTTTCGTACATGTCATAATAAAATCCCTTTCCTGGGCTACCATTCTCATGAGCATATTGAATACACACCACTACGTCTAGCACTTGGCCTACCACACCCCCATAATCATAGTCCATATACGACACTTTTCATCTGCTTCACCACCCTTGCACCGAGACCAACCAATGGGGCCCCCACCCTCATAAAAAAACCCTCCTCACACAATATTGACAAATTATTTTCATGTTTATTAGGGCACCCATCTCAGTGTTTCTACATCAAAGCCCATTCTATATTCTTTTGGAAAGTGTAAAAAGTTTCTTTAGGAGAGCAATCCCACACATCCACCAACATTTCTCACCTGTAAGAAGTCCCTAATCACCCTTTTTTAGAGCTTCACATTATTTACCAAAACCCATCATGAAACTCGTAACAACCACACACCCACCCTGGAAGTCGTACTGACACCAGGGATTTCCTCACCGAAAATTGTTATGACTACTGCCACTTGCATTTACAAGATCCGACCTTAGGCTACTAAAATACCAGCATCATTTAAAACAATCTATTGTCATCATGCTTGAGTTAACCTATCACACCCCACCCTAATACATCAGAGACCCTGGTCCCTTGCATTAGTATTCCTCTCAGTCAGTTGGTGCTTCCTTCTTGTTGACTTCAACAACCATATTCGAAGAAGGAGGCAGTACCTTGGATGGCTCCTCACCTCAATAAGAGCATCCTTATATGGCACTATGGGAGTCATCATTGCCCATTGATGTCATCGATCCTCTTGAAATTCAACTTCAACATAAAATTTCATGTCCAGGATGGTATTGTACTTCATAACCATTGCACTCTTTCAGAATTCGTCGAAGACCCCATGACATGATAAGCATATCTTTCAGCAATTCTTACACCGGGAGGTCCCCCACAGTCAAATACTCATGCATACAATGACAATTTGTTCTAAAAACAAACATTCTATACCAAGATTATGCATGTGGGCACCACATTCAATCTACTTTAAAAGATAAAATTCCCTTAAGGGCGTCAGCAACCGTTGTCATTAACCAACAACAGGTCAATACCACAGAAGTGACACAGACAAAAACTCTATCTATTAGATAATCTTAACTAGTCAAAATATCATGAGCATGGGACATGCCCACCTCGTAGAAATATTTTATTTATTTGATCTCTTGTAGGCTTCCAAACAGAGCATGGTATCTCTTTTACTCATGCTAAGGGGTCTCCAACATCATTTTTCAAGAAATTTACTCTCTTTATCTCAAAATGATTACACAGAAAAAGAAACTATAATTTATTTCGGCTATACAGTTCTTCCTAGACCTAATACACTAGGGGGAAACTATTAACATTGGAAAATAATAAAAGAAAAAGAGATTAAAATTTTTCAAGAAGAAGCTACAAATAAATATTTACAGTGAAGAAATACATTACAGTAGCTAAAATTTTTAACTTTTCCTAAGGTCAAGCAAGAAAATTTATTGAACCGGGCACAGGAAGAACTGACACCATATAATCATTGCATATTTTTCTTCGATAATAGTGAATATCATCACGACTATCCCTCAAATTTCCTCACGGTTCTGAGGATGCAGAAAGTCACCATCTGTGACTAGTTGGCACACTTGGAGAAAAATATTCTCACTCAAGCTAGCTAAGTACAACTATCTTGGACTGACCTTGAGGCTTTGCTGCAGCAAGCAAAGGAATCATACCCCCACTCTTGTGTCAACATCTATCTTGTACCAAGAGAGGGAGGTAAAATTTGAAATTTTTCTATAAAAGCCAACCATGAGAAGAGAAACATGAGAACACATCGTTATGCTGGCCAAATTTCTTAGAAGAAAAATAGCTTATGTTGTCCAGCAGCAGGAGAATTGAAAGGATTCATTTATTGGCCATCCAACACCTCAAACTAAGAGATAGGATTTCACCACATGTTCGTCGATCTACCATCCTTCGAGAGGGAAGAGAGGATTTCTGAAAGCTTGAGGGGAAGAGACCCCCTTGTCTTGGATATTAGAGCTTCGTAGCTCTAAGGATCCAATATAGCAGATTTAGCATTATATCTTCTACTACTACAAGAAGCTAATAAAGGAAGAGAGATATCCATTGTTGAGTTATTAGTGTGTTTGCTAGATTGAGCATGTTCTTGCACATGTTAATTGTTTTTATTTCTTTGTTTATGTAGCATGATATGTTTCCATTTAACTTAGCTTATTACATGTTGAACTTCTTCCACTAATTCTTGAAAACCCAATTGACCTATTAATTTCTTGTAGGAAATAAATCTCCCTATTAAGCACAGTGTAGTTCGTCGGCCCATGTGTCAAATACACTACAATAACAATGATCATTTGTAGTCTCATAAAATATATCAACACGCCCCATTTAAATCAACTTAAATGATTATGGGATGATTGCACACTAGGGTAACCGAGTACCATAGATATTTCTCCATTTCCATCGAGCGTTCATAGCCCCAATGGAGTTATTTGCATGACCCTTTATGAAAAGGATTAATTTCTAGTAGTCACAGATAGTACATTGGTTAGGGAGGGTCACATGGATGGAGTATGATTGTAAATAGTTAGTAAAATAAGAGTTTCAATATTACTATATTTTGTGAAGGTAAAACCTTGTGCTATAGGTTTATTACTAATACATAAATAGAATTCCTCATGATATTTATGTGTAAGAAGTGCAATAAAATCAGGATATGGTTAGAGAAAATTCTTCCTTATGAAGTTTGAAACTATTACAAAGACAAGGTCTAAGCCTTTTGGAAAAATAATTACCCTTCAACCTTCATAAATTAACAAAGTCTTTAGAGGTAAGTCCCAAACCCATAAATATAAACTATATTAAGGAATCATCAATATGTATTTAATTATGGACGTGATCACTAAATATTATTTAAGATGCTAATATTTCATGTTTATTTCTACTAAATCTATAAAGTACAAGTAAGAACAAAAAATTTATTTATGTACAAAGTTGATATATAATGTGTTTCAATTTAAAAATTTATCAAAGAAATATAAAATCCAATGCAACCAACTTAAGAACTCATTGATATCATACTTTCTAACCCCAAGCTTCATACTTAGCCGAAACATTAATATTGGAAGTAAATTAAAAAAGGACTGAGAAATGTTGACTAACCTACATCCCAAAACTAAGTAGAAGTTTAGGTAAGAAGATATTAACGTTCTTTGAAATAACTTGTCCATACAATCTTCCACAAATCATAGTAATTTGTGTGAAAATTTAAATGATCAAGCCTTCCAACTTGATGTAGGTGCTACAAACAACCTCCAAAAATTTTCCTATGCTTTGATTTTGGAGCCTTCCCTTCTGTCAAAAGGAGATTATCTTTTACTGTCATCAAGTATTCATGATTGTTTATCAAGGCTTATATTTTATGTTGCACTTGCATTTGCTTGTTTTGATACTGATATGATATTTTTATGTCGCAGGCTAACCTCTTGACTTGACCTCGTAGCAGTTATGGGATTGCATCAAGAAATTGAAAAATCTTGGAAGGAAAGCCAACTTTGATGATGGAAATTGTGAAATCGAGTATACAAGCTCAACCTTGAGATTGAGAATTGCGCAGTCTTGGAGACAACCTAACATTAAATTCAGAAGTTGTGCAAACATTCCTTGAGCTCAGAAACTATGCAATGCATTGAGAGGGGAAGTTTCCATGTTGGACATGGGATCCCCTAGAAGAAAGAAGTAGAGAAAGACTCTGCAAATAAAGGAGAGAAGCGCAGAGTGCAAGTCCATTTTTATTCTTAGGGGATTTTGGGCAGGTCAAAGGCCCTTATTATGTAATCTACTGGGAACATTTTTTGAACATTGATCTCCGCCCATGGATTTGGACCATATCATTGTAAATGAAAAAAATATATAAGGAGTCTGGATAGAAGTCATAGGTAGAGGTTTTCGAACCATATATCTAATTAAATGCATTTGTATGTAAGAATTGTTTGAGTTAGAGTCTATGTTTTGGGTTAGGGGAAATGCTTCTGCAGCTGAGTGCATGAAGACGTTAGGAAGCCTTTAGTTGTGTGCACAGGCCCCTGCAACTGAGTGCACATGGTGAGAGTGAATGCATGAGAAAGATCTCAAAATGAATGAAATACCTTTCAAAATAGATCTGAGTTTCTGTTTATGTGTTTTACTTTACTATTTTTTATGCGTATCTATGCTAAGTAAGGGTTTTGACATGAGATTGCATAGAAAATTCTGGTTTATCATTATTTATGTTGTTTTATGTATGATTAAGAAAGATCACATAGTCTGTTAGTAAGTTGAATAGATGCATTGAAAAATTCTTGTATAATGAGTAGATCAGACCTGGGAAGCTCTGTCAAGGAAGAAAAGCCCTAAAGCCACAATCCACTATCTGTCTAGGGGCAGAAACCTAGTTCTAGCATCCCCCTATATTGCCTCAGGTGAGACTTTGATATGTGCAAGTAGATCATTGCCGAAAGGGTTGGTAATAGTGGGTTTTGTTGTTTCTCACAACTACATTTGAACTTGGGTCTAGGTACCATCAAGAAAACAAATGGTTCTGTTGCCAGGACCAGGAACTGACTAAGGGATAGTTCGATCTCGAATCCATCTAAGCAAGAGATTTAATACTGGGTAGATCTAAAAGAACACGAGTTTTTTGTGAGGGAAAATAGAAGTCCCCGCATATCTACTAAACGTTGGTTACCGAAGTGTATCTATACAGATCAGTACAAGATATTTTTTGCATCATTTTCTAGTGAGTTGTACGAGTGGATATTAGACTAGCTATGCAAATGGGTTATTTAAATAATAAGCCAATTGCATGGAACCTAGATTTGATTGAGAAGATGGAAAATAATGATAATGATATCGCAAGGGTTGTTGATTATTGGATCAATATTTTCCTTTGAGGGTTTATTACTAGGTTCACAATTAAGACTTTTGTGTCTTATAGTCAAGTAGAGCGCAAGTGTTTACAAGGCCCTAGATGTAAGTACCTAAATTAATTGAAGTTCTGGAATAAAATGTTATTGTGTGAAAAGGGTATATTACGAATGATCTCATATTGATACAGAGTGGTAAAATATTCAAAAGAAATTGGGGTAGTTACATTGAAGTTGAATATCCTCTGTTGTTCAGGTTTGAGGAATGAGAAAGAAACATCGCTACCCCAAGAAGTTTGTCTCCTAGCTCTAAAAGTCGGAAAAGCATTGTGAAGTTTCCCTAACCCTGCACCCCCATCACCACCCCATCCCATTATTTTCCTCCACCTCCACCTCCACCTCCCCCATTCACCATGGCCCAACCCCCAAATATGCTTGTGTTTAAGGGATAGGATGATCCGAAATAGTTTTGACTTGTTGCAGAAGAAATATGTAGTTCGCAGAATATTATAAATGAAAACATGAAGAAAGCACATTTGATTACAATTCTAAAAGATAGAGAATTTTCCTAGTACATTAAATATGTTACAAAGAATGAAAATTCTACATTGGCTAAGATGAAGATCGCGTTGAACACTAAATTCAAAAAACCAAGGTCACACTCCTTGTGTATCGAAGAAATCAAAGAGATTAAGAAGTTGGCTACTGAGACCATGTGGGAGGTAGATTAGCTAATTAAGATAGTGTTTAGCCAAATTAGCTTCAATATCCTATACGAACAACATAGAGAATGGTTCATTACTATGTTATTCCCTCACCTCATATTCCCATTGTCACAAAAGAATATTGCAACTCAGGCTCAAGCGTTGGAGATCATGATGAAGCTTGAAAGTTTTCTCATATCTGATACAAGCATAGGAGTGCCACAGATCTAGATTCAGTTGGTGAGCTTGAACATGGAGCTCCAGGATCTAAATAATGGAAGGGAGGTTAGATCTGATATAAGATCGGAATTCTAGTGTATCAAGTGAAAAGTAGTGGTTCACTATAAAGAGAAGTGCCATATTTCTAGAGGTTATTTGGGCGCTGGGATTTCGAGTCCATTGAAGCCTGGATCAAGTTCTGGGCCAAGTGTAAGGCCCCATTTATGGTGTAGCATATGCGAAGGTTCAGACTAACATTCCATAGATTATTTTCACCTACTGCAAAATTTTATCATATTGTTCAAGAAATGTTTCTACAATTTCTATGGTTCAACGGGACATGATGAAAAACATTGTAAGACATATGATCTAATGATGTAGAAGAATCTTGATGCGTACAAAATGTAGGTAGAAGGTCGCAAAGCTTCGAGTTCACTGACTATGCGTGTAGGTTGCCAAGGCCGATAGCATGGCTGAGGAGCAAGTGTTGGTCATGGACGAGGGCAGATCATATGTTACAACTGCAAACATCCTTAATATTTTTCCAGGGATTGTTAGAATCATACTGCGGCTTCCTACAAGTATTGTCAAGAATTTGGTCATGAAATTGAAGATTGTCCCATTTTGTTAGACAAAATGTAGGTGAAGTGCAACCAACAACGGGCTCAAAATGTACAAATGATGAGGGTTGAACCATGCTAGGAAGATCCTAACATTAACATAGTAACGCATAGTGGTTTGAATCCCAGAGGAAACCGTGCAGAAGAAAATAATAATTTGACAAAGACATGGGTAAGGGAAGCGAAAGATAAGAGTCTTCGGTTTAATGTGAAGTGCGAGAAAGATACATTCATGGAAGAAAATATGACAGCTATGGCTCCTAAAGCTTTGACATCAACCACATAAAGACGAAAATTTTCCATTCAGGAATAAGCTTGAGATGTATATTGAAGTAAAGGAAGCTGATGGGTCTATCTTGGCATCGTTCTTACAGATGTCTATGCAATTAATAACTGACCAGAAGGCCATAGAAGTGTTACAGAAGCTGATAGATAATTGTGATGGAAATAAAAATCATCAACTCGAATAGTGCACAGTAAATAAAGTGTACAAGAAAAAAAAATATCTGGCCAGGAGAGGCAGTTGACTGTGTAGATCGAACACTATGAGATGGATCAAGTCGTTATGGGTTTAGGATCAGATGCCAATGTTCTACCAAAACAGACATGGGAATGAATGGGAAGGCCTAAGCTACAATGGTCACCAATTCAGCTGAGGATGGAAATTCAAAATAATATCATTCCCATCGGGCGATTTTAGGGAATCCACGTAGATATTGATGGTGCAGGAATGTTCGTCAACTTTGAAGTCATCAATATCACTGATGATAGTAATCCTTATCGTGCGTTGTTGGGATTCGACTAGCCTTACAACATGGATGATATAATGAATCTAAAGAATAGGCAGATGGTGTTTGAAAAGGATGGCACATGAGTTGTTGTTCCATTAGATCCTTCTAAAGGTGCGTGCTATATAGATCTTGTCCATCATGAGTATATGAATGTTAAGATTGAATAGATATATAAGATTAATGCGCAGAATGAATATTGGATTAATCCCATCGCAAATGGTAGAATATGTTGGGAGCATGATAGTTTGTGTGTTTCAGATTTCGATGAAGAGTAGGAGCATTGGAAGAATCACTAGGATGAAGCATCTACTACACGATGTAACAAAACTACCAAATATATGTGCTGTGTCCACTCGGAGGTGTGAAGATTTCATTTTTAGGATGGAATGTGGAATTCTTGTCTTGTTTCTGGAAGAATTTGAGCAAAGCTTGACTTAGTACTGGAAATATGAAGCTTTGGACTTTGCATTGAGGTCTACTCCAGCCTGATGGTGGGGGGTGCACAGATAAAGTTTAGGAGGATGGAAGGAGTTTTGAAACTTTATAAGGCAGAGGTTTCGCCATGTTGATATGAAGATCAAAGAGAAGTATGATGGTTACAAAGATCCTCGCCAGCATTTATCTCGCTATACTATAGCTTGGGTAATTGAACCTGAACTAGAATGGGTGCACATTTTTTTCATTCCTTGGATATGATACCTCAGCAATTGTATCTTGAAATAGAGATACGCCATGGAACTATGGATTGAGACGAGATGATGGAAGGATTATTGTTACCTTATAGCTTCTCTAATGACTGGGAGAGTATTAATTAGGCTCCTCAAGAAGTCAACGTATAATTATTCCAAATTACCACAAAGCAAAGGACGTTGGTTTATTTTGATTGGGTTACGCACTTGGAACATGCCTAAGGAAGTTACATATAGTCCACTTGGAAAGATCTAGTCAACAAGTCAGTGTTGTGGGAGGAGACCTACAAATGCCTATTTGAAGGGGCACGTGGGACTACAAACGAGTCTATTGAAGGGTGGCTTCCTCGAAGTAGAAGTACTATGCGACAACACGATAATAGGCGCAACTAGAGGGTGTTGCGCCAAGGGAGGTAGGACTGCACCGAAGGGGTGAGTCTAGTGTAGTTCATTGAAAAATTTACCATTGGAACAATAAAAGTTGACTGGAAAATGTCTTGGCCATTATAAGGAGTGAGAGGGATGAAATTAATGGGAATATCTAGGAATATCGGTTGCCAAATTGACATTTCTGAGGAAGATCTAAAGGAGATGATCGGGTTTTAATTCAAATTTTGCTATAAAGTAGGGATCTTTCTCCCCATTCAAACACTTTGTGTGATAAGACTTAGAAGTGATATTTTTTGTTTACAAGAGAGTTGAGCAAGCTACTGTATATTAGAGAAGAGCTACGAGGATATTGAGAATGAACTTATCCACAGAGTCTTGGGATTCATAATAACAACTACACCACCAGTAACTGCCATAGAGCAGAGGTCACCTAGGTATCAAATGATTTCGTCTGCAATACCATCTAAAAATTCATAAAAGCCAGTAAAAAAATCATCGTCCTGGAAGAAACAACCTAAGCAACAATAGAGTATGGGGGGATAAAAGTGGCAGAAGAAGGCCATGGAGATTGAATTTTATGAAGAAGGAGAAGCACCAGAGGAAATTGATGCTGAGGAGGTTGAGCCTATCTCTAGACTGCCTTCGTATATTCTGCCCTGGAAGTCGAAAGCTTAGAAGCCAACAAAGGATCCAGATGCAGTGAAATACAAGGTCTTTACGCCTTTTATTTTTGACGAAGTTCCAGTTGAAGTCGATTTATTCGCAAAGATTTCCCAGCTATAGATGAAGGACTGGGACTTCAATTATTGAATCCCAGCAGGTATTTGCACCAACGAGCCTGTGCAGGTGGAGTGAGAAGGTTGGAGATGATGAAATGGGTGAGTAGTATCCAGGAGGCCGGGATACTCAACATGTTCCATGTGCCACACTTTGGGTGAATGGTTATTAACAATAGTTGTATGTGCCAACTACTATAATTAGTGCTCGACAACTTCTTGTGGCTAGAGAAGAAGATCCCTATCGTTGTGATGTTAATAAGGAGGATTACAACTTTTCCTTGTCTTAGATTGGAGCCCGTATAATATTTTTTAAGAAAATATTAAGACAAAAAACTCACCGACCAGATGAAAAAATATTATAATCTAACGAAGGGAACCTAGTGTTATTCAATTAACTCCATTTATGACATATCCACACACTTTTTCATGCACATCTTAGCTGGAAATATTATGAGAAATATTCGAGGAGAGGAGGCTTTGGTGCCGGTCATATCCATGGTTGCGGAGTCTACCAAAGGTGTTATCTATAACTAGGAAGACTATTTATGTAGAAAGCTCCTCACTGTTTCTAGGGTAGCATAATAGGAGGGAAAGGAGTCCCACTACGCGTGGCTCTTACTCCTCATTGCATTGATGGTTTGAAGGGAGCCTGAGGAGTCGCAGTTCCCCACTGTGGACCCAGACTTGTACGAGGTAGTCAGATATGCCTCGGTGTGGTATTTGATGCAACCAACTAGGATCATGGAAAAAAAGTTTTTTTGGGTTGGATTTGAGATGAGTATGCATATGGTGACTAACCGAAAGCCCATGTTATCACCTAGAATTGTGAATCAGTATCGACAGATTGTAGAGTTCAAAGAAAACTTCCACCACATTCACATTCAAACAGAGATAGACCTCACTCGGGTCTAGTACAAGTTGTCATAACTTGTCGAAGAAGAAGATGTGGACGCAATAATCAATGAATGGCTGAGTGATTGGTTAAATCTAGCCACAGAGAAGGTTGATACAAGTGATGTATAGCCCACCACACCTAAAGGAAAAAATTAACGAAAATTCACATTCGTGACTGGTAAAGAAACCAAAGTAGATATTCTAGAGACAAGAGGGGATGATACTCTTGGTAATGATATTAATGCCAACAAATCTGACCCCCCCCCTTTTACTACTAAGAGGCGATAAACACAGAAGGAAAAAATAAGGAACAAGGTAAAGTTTGATAAGTCCACTTACCTAGAAGTAATGGTCTTTAATGAAGGGTACCTCGATGAAATTCGAGACACCGTGAAACATGCCTTTGAGCACTTATGGGGAAAAATTGAAGAAAAATATAAGAAGGTGCTAGAAGATATTCATAAGGGCTTGAAATACTTTCAGGTGTAGATGAGAATTGTTCAGGCGAGTGTGAGTGGGATGCAAGTGAGCATGACTCAGCCCAGTAGGGTAGAAGTAGGTGAAAGCACATCAACACATGGATATACACTGACCTTTGATACCTGAAAAATGCCTATGCTTGCAGGTAGATGAGTTTTACAACACGGAGCAGCTAAATAAGGTGTCCCACTCGCAGAATACAAAGCTAAATCTTGTTGCCCTGCCACTGAAGTCTTTGTATGAGTTCCATGAGGGAATTGATGAGGAACTGAAGACCAGAAAAAACGTGCCATCATGATCATTTGGGATGTTCAGAAGGAAAGGAAGAGCATGACTAAGGAAAAATAGATGGCTATCCAAGAATGCGAGGCTAAGAGAGTGCAAAGGAAAAATATAGAGGAAGGCATCTCTAAGGCTTGCAACAAGCTACCAAAGCTCCAAGTTCATGCTATAACTGCACTAGAAGAAAAAGTGGGCAAGATTTCCACAAAAGTTATGGAAACTAAAGCAAAAGTCAACGAAGTGTGCATGGAAATGCAGATGAAAATTATCGAGTTGCATATGAAATTGCAACCTCCCACTCCGTTATAAGCCTAGGAGAAATTCATAGTAGAGTTGAAAGCCGCCACAATACAAATTGAGACCTATGTACATTAGTGTGAAAATGTATTTGGAGAATTTCTCAATGTTTGGTCCTCACTACAGGAGGACCCTTTGGTACAAAATATAGAGGTAGAAGTGCACTAAAATCTTGAACAACTAGATCAGATTAAGGTCATTTCAAAGACTTGATCACCAATTCAGTAGCTTACCATTCTCCAAGAGGGTAAATTCTTACAGAAATAGGTCAATGAGTTGTGCAGGAAGGAGAAACTACTTGTAGCAAGAATGAATCCATGGAAAGCTGAGGCCAATCATCTCTCCCAAATGATAGAAGATAAGCTGAAGGCAGCCAAGAAAGTCAAAGAGACATTGATCAGAGAAGTCAGAGAGTTTGAAAAGCAGTGCACATAAGTGATTCCACCATGCAAGTATTCCTTGAGGGGTATCAAAGCTAAGATCAATGGTTCACCACCTTTGTGACTTGGAACAAGTCAAAGTTTTGTGTTGGGGGCCTATTGGACATAGGATTCCATCAAAGAAAATAGTAGAGAAATACACTGCAGATCGAGGATCAAAGCGTGAGATCCATTTTGAGTATTAGGGGATTTGGCGTGGGTCAAAGCCCCTTATTATGTAATGTAATGGGAATATTCTGTGAATGTTGAACTATGCCCATAGTTTTTTACCATGGTATTAGAAATGAAAAATATATATAGGGAGTCTAGCTAGAAGGTATAGCCATAGGTTTTGGAATGATAGATATAATGAAATGTGTTTGGAGCTAAGATTGTTTTTAGGCAGAGTTTGTGTTTTGGTTTAGAGAAAATGCTCTTGCGGATGAGTGCATGGAGACATTAGGAAGTCTGCAGCTATGTGCTCAGACCCTTGCAGCTAAGTGAAAAGGGTGAAAGTGAATGTATGAGCAAGATCTAAATATGAATGAAACACCTTTGAAGATAGATCTGAGTCTTTGTTGATGTATTTTAATTAACAATTGTTTATGCTTATCTATGCTAAGTAAGAGTTTTTATCTGAAATTGCATAAAAAAGACTGGTTTATGATTATTTACATTTTTTATGTATGATTAAGCAAGACTATGTAGTTTGGTAGTAAGTTCAACAGATGCGTTGAACAATGCTTGTATAATTAGTATATCATACCTCTGAATCTTTGTCAAGGAAGAAAAGCCCTAAATCCATAATCCATTGTACCTCTAGATGTAGAAACCTTGTTCTAGCATCCCATGATATTTCCTCGGGTGAGACTTCAGTCTGTGGAAGAAGATCGTTGCCAAAAAGGCTAGCAATAGTGAGGTTTGTTGGTTTGTGCCACCAAATTTGAACCTAGTTGTAGGCCCCATCAAACCAGCATTCCCAATCCCCCAAAAATTTCACAATATTCCTTTCTAGTGTGCATCATAAGTTTCTTGAAAAGTAAAAAAATAAAAAAAAAGAGAAAAAGTCATACCTAGAAAATAGGGAGTCATTATTAGTTTCTCGAAGGTGGCATAATTATTATTTTTGGAATTTTCCTCCAAGTGTCGTCTTTTTCTTGATTTTAGGAATGCGACTCATATACCCTAATCCACCAAAATATATTTAATATTCACCTCTAGAGATAATTTTTACATTCAATCATGGAGCTATTACATTCCCAAAGATATCAGGGACCATTCGGTGGAGTTTGCATCACTTTTCGAGGAGATTTTTGCTTTTTTTGTCTTTCGTTGCTTTTTCTAGAACTTTTTGTGTTTTATCTTTTATGAGTGTTTTTTTTCTTGTTTATCTTCATGGTTGTTTGTGTTTTAAGCTATATTATCTTGTATAATTGTTGTTTTAGTTTGTCATTCATCTTTTGTAAGTGTAACATTATTGTTCTCATTTTTTCACATTGGTGATCTTCGTTTCAGTGAATCTCCTTGTATATTTGTCCTTCGATCCATTTTTTGATTCTATTAACTTAATTCACACTAATATATCCATACTTAGCCATATCTACACTTTAAATTGCATCACCACTTAGGTGTGCTTGTTTCCCACAACCTCACCTGACATATCTGCACTTGACTTGGGCATGTATTTCCTTTCCCAGCTGGGAAATGTGCAAGTCCAAGGCTCAAGCTGAACACTTAGTCTCTAGTAATACACAATGTGTAGTACACACTGGCCCAACTACACATAGCACATTTCCAAGGCTCCACCCTGCCCCTTTGGCCACTCAGACTACACAATGCACAAACTCTCCCTATCACTTCCAAATTTGAATGACACATTGAAAAGTCTGAAGAATTCGATTGCATCACTGGATAATGAGGCTGTGAAATGTGAAACTCCCTCATCTACTCTCCATTAATTGACCACGATAGTTTTGCGATCCTCCTCATCGTTTTGTGTGTTTTTTATCTGATCTTGCTTTGAAATTGGATTTCGAAAATATAATTTTCTCTTTATATAAGTGCCTTTTCTTCCTACAGGTATTACAGATGTTCAGCACTTCTATCTAGTAGTTAGTGTTAGCATGGCACCCAAGGGATTTGCTTCAAAGGATACCACAAAGAGAAGTACTAAAAGGTAGTTGAGAGTATGCCAATAAACTTGCAAGTATATTAAAACATTCAAATATTTGTGGAGAAAGAATAAGACATCACATGGAATAAAGTGAACGAAACATTCTCAGCAAAGAGCTTCAAGGTAGATCTAGAGGAACAACAAGTATATGTCAGTGTTCAGTGCCCAATACTACACAGTGTTTCATGAAGATGTTATCAGCTGAATTTTTTCACATATTGATTTGAATAATATGACGTTGATAAATGCTAGTGAAGACACACACAAAAGTTTCAACAGAAACCCAAAAATACATACAAGACAAAGTCTCTCAAGAGGGCCATTAATCTCTTGCTTATCCTAGCTTTCTTAAGTTACAGTCAGTAGAGCATTGATACCTTTCCTAAAAGGTGGGAAATCTTGTTGAACTACGTTTTGAATGAGGGGAAGCCATTCAAATGGTAATAATTGTTGGCTTGAGAATTAAGTATCCATGTAGAGAACACCCCAAATTCTCCCAAGGGTAGGAAAACAAGATTCGACATGTTTGAATATCTACTTTGTAATATTCCCAAATTTTGACATGATATTTGGAATATTAGAGTTCTTGATTTTCTTAATGAATTAAGTAAATAAAAGCGCAGAGGGACCCATAATCCTCAAGATGAATAAATATCCACTTATTATGTGTGAATGTGGATTAATTAAGCATAGATCTAAAATCATGGAGTAATGGAGCAACTTTGTTGGAACAAGGTCTCCCACAAGCTGCGAAACTAGTTCATTTTGAATACTTTTGATTAAATTTAGTCTAGCGTAGGGGTTTTGGGGTGGGTCAAAGCTCCGAAAGCATTGTAAGGGGTAAAAGGGTAAACTAGGGGTCCGAAAACCACGGTTTGCAGACCATAGGAAAGTCTAGGCTAGATTATTATAAATAGAGGAACATTTTGTATTGTAAGGTAAGGAAATGAAGAGCTATTGATGCGAATTGTGGTTTAAGCTATTTGTTTGGGTTTTGGGGAAAGGAATCCTACTAGCTATGTTCACGGAGATCCAAGTCCAGTTGTGTGCAGAACCTACTACTGTGTGCGCAGGCTAGGAAGAGATTTTTAAGGAGGAAACGATGAATGAATGAACAAAGAACTAAATCTGTGAGTAATCTTTGTGTGAATCGTTGGTAATTACTGCATTGTGTATTTTCTGTTTTTAAGCTGCGAAGATCTGTGTAAGTGTGTTTTCTGTATCTAGATTTGTTCTGTTCTATTATGCAATATTGTGCTACTATCGTGAAAGCACATAATTATAGATCTAATGCACGTGGATGCAAATTGAGACCTAATTGACCCTAAGCAGAACAAGGTAATCTGGGAATCACAGGGTCTAATGCAGCTCTGCTTGCCTTACCTATCCTTTCTCAGGGTGTGGAAATCTGGTTCCAGCACCCACCCATACTACTTCAGGTGAGACTTTGACCTATGCAAGCAAGTCACTGCCGAAAGGGCCAGTAGTATAGGGGTTTGTTGGCAAACCTTGAGCTCTGAACTGTGGTCAAGACCCCTCGAGCCAAAAAATGGTTCCGTTGCTGGGACCCGAGAATTTTGAGAAAGGGGTTGGGTACTAACAAGTGAATACAGGGAACCTATCAAGAAGGAGACATGGTGGTGCACTTGAAATTACCTACCTTTAAAGGCACGACCGATCAAGACATGAATCGATTCTGGTTTGTTGCTGACTTGGTATGGGTTGCGTAGGGCGTGGTGAGCGATACTATGAAAAAAGCGCAGCTATCCCTAGCATTCAACGAAAGATATTTGGACTGGTATATGGGGTACATATCTAAAAATGGGGCCATATATATTCAAAATATTAAGGATGCCCTGAAACAACAGTTTCAGAAACCTAAATCCTACTCTTAGGTTGTAGCAGATGTAAAAGATTTCAAGTAGGGAGCAACTGAATGCATGTGGGAAGTAGATCAATACTTGAGAAAAGCTATTAGAGAGGGATAATTTCAGTATGATGATAGGAAGCTTACATAATGGTTCATCGCCATGCTACTCCCTCACCTACGCATACCTATGGGTCACCAAAATTTTAACTCACAAGATA
This sequence comes from Pinus albicaulis, assembly GCA_034641835.2. Lineage (NCBI taxonomy): Eukaryota > Viridiplantae > Streptophyta > Pinopsida > Pinales > Pinaceae > Pinus > Pinus albicaulis. The sequence goes on along the minus strand of CM076577.1, from coordinate 339,124,580 downwards.
AAGCTTTGGAAGCTGCCATGAAACTAGAAGCTATGCCCAGGAAAGATGTTGTGTTGAAGGTACAACAGATCCAGGCACAACTTGGGGCTATGCACTGGGAGATTTAGTACCTACAAAGGGAAAAAGGAAGAGAAGTTGGCATGGAACTATGGCAAATGTCAGGCCACCCACGAATACGAGAACCTATTCCAAGGCACTGAGGATCAGGGGGGCCTAGCCCAGAACAATGGAGCTCAAGTGGATCTACGTTCTAGTATGGGAATGGCCGCATAGATGGGCTACGTAATACCAACCACTACCCCTGTCCAGGCACCAACACATTAGAACCAAAGTGTCGTTGGTGCCGGTTTTTCCAGTCAGTTGGCCATGAGCAGCAGGACTGCGGAATCCATAATTTAGCAATAGACTGGAGAAAGCTCTCGGAAGTAAAATTATACCCTGCCTCACCGAAAGCTCCCACGGGAAAGGATGACTCCCCCTCAGAAAGAATGGACGGGTGTCGAAGCATAAGTGCAGGTCATGGTCGGGGCCAGCTGATCTGCTATAGCTATGGAGGCTCAGCAAATCAACTGGCCTCGACCCTGACTTGAAAGCAGCTCCCATCTACGTAGAAGGTGCGAAGGGTCCAGTTTGAGCTAAGGGATAAGGAACTGAAGGTAAATGTGGTAACGCGTAGTGGATTGACGACTAGGGGAATTAAGGAGAAAGAGGAATCTGAAACACTGATCTACAGAGCAGTTAGCAACCAAGAAGGGTTGGACCTAGGCAAAGCAAGGAAAACATTTATGGAAGCTCAGAAGAACTTTCTCGAGACTAAAGCCTCTGCGTCTGCATGCCCTAGGGATTTTAAGGTGGCTGAGGAGGTTAAACCTTTCCTACAAGAATGTATGAGACTACTGCTGATCCAATTTTAGAATTATTGAAACTCAGGTATTTTTCAGATCAAGTGGTATCGGAGCAGCTAGTTCTTTGCAGGTACAATATGGGCAAGAACACTCGCCCGCTGTTAATTTGTCAAAACTTGTCAATTGTCAGGGCATGTCAAAAAAAATTTCCAATGCTTCCAAAGGAAACAGTACCGAAACTAGTAGCCCAGGATGAATCCAAGTCACCTGCTAGAGAACAAACAAGAGCTGAATGGAATAGGGTAGACTTCATGCCTTATGCTTAAAATATTTTGCAATATCTAGATCTATTAAGGTTGTAACTAGGTTCTAGAATTGAATTTTTTTTCAAAAGTATTGTAATAAAACTTTTGGAGAACCAAAAGTTCTCTTAGTTGGGAGGTGTGATCCAATTTTAGAATTATTAAAATTGTATTGAAATTACCCAAACGACCAAGATGGTTATTTGGAGTTTGGTAATTATCGATTATGTAATAATTCATGTATTGATCAAGATGGTCATCAAAATTGTGAGTTCAAATTTTCGACATCGATCGAGGTAAACTTTGGATTCTACTCCAGCAAATATGTTTCAAAAGAGCCAATCAAGACATCTTCAAGTCGACCTCCGACAAAAACAACAAAGTTTGTCAAAGACTTATGTAATCAAATTTGTCCTAAGTCTTAATTGTAAAGGTCGAAAATGTCAGTAGTCCGTTTCTGGTAAGATTTAATGGATAAAAAGATCCTAAGGTAAAAAGGACTTAATTTAAATCCTAAGTCCAAGGTTTAAGTCCTAAAGTCTAAGGTGTCAAATGAAAATACCTAGACTTAAACTGAATGATAGCGCAAATATCCATAAACCTATGTAAAGGTTAAGAGGTTGGGTTTATTACCATATTGTAAAAGGATTATGTCAAATTCTTAGCACATGGTCTTCAAGTCCTATTCCTAAGTTTCATAAACTTATGGACTTAAAGTCCCTAGCGCAAAATTTATGCCATAAACCTTTGTAAAGGTTCGGAGGATGCGATGTCAAAACCCGTGATGTAAAGTCTTATTATCAAGTTTTGGGTCAAAACCTTATAGCACAAAGTATTAATGTTTGGGGTTTAAAACCTTTATAGCACAAAGAAAGTATTAAGGTCGAGTTTATAATCCATAGTCAAAACCCTTTATTCTAAAGGTTCGGAAGTCAGGTTTTAAACATATACGAATTTAAATGATTCGAGATATATTTTTATTTATAACATTAATAAACTCCCACAGCGTTAAGTCCAGGCTGCGTGGTATTAAAACGTGTCAAAGATGTTACAATGTGAACAATTTTGAAGACCACAGTGTTATGTAAACCGCGTGGCAATAAAATGTGTTGGAGTCTTGTGAACAGAGCTTTGAAGACTGCAGCAGGAAATGTTAAGCTGACAGTCGGATAAACATGTGAACGCAACCGTCGGGGATAAAGATGTAATGGTTATCAGAACCGTCGGGATAAACCGTAGCCGCCACCTGATCACATACCACAGGCTTCTCCTCTGTGCGGTTAGATAACTCTGCGGATTTTAAATTTAATATATGGTTTAAAAGCGGGTTTTAAGATTTATATTAGCGCTATGGTTTAGGACCTTTATCGTATGAATTGAATGTGATGATGGGATTCGAATCCCTTATCACCAAATCATCTCCAACAAAATGATAATTACAGAAAATAGTGGTTCGAGGCAGATTTGAAAATCCTTGAATGTATGAACTCCTAATATATAAAGGAAAGTGAGTTTCTTTATAAAAAGAGAGCAAGTAAGAGGAGAGACCTCAAGAGAGGAGAGTGGAAAAAGAAGGAGTTTATTCAACTTCAAGATGAAGTAAACTATTCTACATTTGTGTCATATAAATTTGGTAGTGAGTTTTGGTTTATTGTAGGTTTATATGAAAGAGGAAAAATCTCATTATACTTGCATAAGTTTCATCATCAAAGTACGTTGATGGTCGATGAGATCTACTTTGATTGTACCAAACATTGTTCAGCTACCTTGAAGTCAAAGGTCCAAAAAGCTTCAGTTCCTCAATTTGTTTTAATGTGCGAATCATCCATGTCTTTTCCTAAGTGTTGAAGGAAAAGAGTTGTATTAGTTAGCCTATTCAAGGGATGGTCTATATCCGCAACATCAGTAGTGCAACTAATGATTCATTGTAGCATATTTCTCTTGGCTTGAAGAATACAATAGATGCACAATTCTGAGATGGACCCAGAGATGTAGTCCAGATGGGACGAACTCCGTCACAAACTTCTTTATCTTATGGTATTTCTTATGTGATTCATGTGAAATTTTTCAATCTAAACATACATAGATTATTTCATGTCTAAATAGTTAATGCACATAATAACTATTCAGTAATACTGCTAATCAAATTTTGTGCAAGGAATAGGAAAGATCTTGGTTAAATTCTGCATTTTAATAACCTGAGTGTTAATCGCTATAAAGTTCTATAGATAGAGTCTGTAGAGGGCCAAGTAGCCTCTGGATCTCATCCTTTCTTTAAGGGTGGCATATCTAGTAAATGCCCCTACAGTCAATCTATGAAATAGAGCTAAGTAACTTAGGTCTTTTTCAAATCAACTGCATAATCCCCAGGCAGTACAGAATCTGCAGGCTTTACTAGAGAGCTACGCAACACACACTGCCCTGTCACCTGACATTAACGATGTGCATAAGTTATACAATTATCAAAGATGCATTGGCAGGGAGATGCAGCTGATAGTCTAGATCGGAAACTACGAGATGGATCGGGTTATCTCAGACCTCGGATCAGACACCAATGTATTACCTAAGAAAACTTAGCAACGCATGGAGGAACCAAAGCTGGAAAGGTCCACCATCCAGCTTCGAATGGCCAATCACCAAAAAATAGTACCTTTGGGGAGGCTCTCTGGGATTATCGTGGATGTCACAGTGGTAGGAATCCAAGCTGACTTCAAAGTCATTCAAATCGTTGGGGATGTAGACCCCTACCCTAACTTCTAGGATTGGATTGGGCCATCGACATGGGTGGTATCATTAAATTAAAAAAATGAAGCATGGTATTTGAAAATAATGGCACAAGGGTAGTTGTGCTATTAGACCCTGTAGAAGGGAAACGTTATATGAAACCCATACCCAAGGGGGAAGATGTGGATTATATTTATAAGTTGACGACGCGAAACGGGGACAACCCAACCAAGGATGGATACGAAGGGGATATTGAGGGTTTTTCTGATCCCATCGAGGAACTATAAACTTGGCAGAACCGGTTAGGTGAAGCCTCTATGCTATGTTGTCTTCGCATCACAAAGGACTTCCTCTCTATGGTCCCAGAAGAAAGGACCTGGACAGATCCAGGCTTGATCAACTGCTGCGAACCCACCCCAGGAAAGGGTTAGGCTAACCCACGAACAAGAAATAGACTTCCTATGATAGCTGTAGGCTCAGCAGGTAGCAACCCCATGCATCAGGCCACCTCTATAGCGATGAAGTAGCTAAGGGTCAGGCAGTATGTTCCAACAACAACCCCCCTTGGGGCCTTAGTAGGACAGATGATAAAATTCTCTTGGTCATGGGTCATGAGTTGCCTAGGAAGCATTCTTGTGTTGGGGGAAGACATGAAACTGTCACAAATAGGTAGCCCTAGCGTGACAAGTACGTCAAGATCACTGGGGACACAAAAACTAGTCATTGGAGCAGTACCTACCGGTAAAAAGTAGAAGTTACCATTGAAAGCAGTGGCCCCCGAGCCTTTAACAGGACGAGTTATGGGAAATATTTACCGTTCCTTGGGGAACCCACCCCGTGTAAAGTTTCCCTCTCCATCACACGCTTGGAAGTGCTTAAAAAGGGGCAGGATAACCCAGTTAGAGGTATTGTCTCATTTATACAACTATACTACCTCAAGCGTCTCATGGAAGCATTTGAGAAACAAGCTTCTTCATAACCACAATGTCCCTCTCATGTCTAGTCAACTTCCTCCATTTGATAGTAGTCACTCAGAGCTAGGATTCATTTTTTGCGCAAGGATGTCGGCTACTACCCCTGCCGAACCCTCAGCCTCGATGGAGACTGAGGTTGAAGAAGTCATGGAGGTTGAGTCTAAACTAGAAGAATTCCACCCCACAATGGTCACAAGGAAAGGAAAGGAAAAAGCACAAAGCTCAGGGAAAACCCTGAAAGCGGTAAGGAGGCCTCGAATCTCCCCAAGACATGCCAGGCCCCCACACTCAGAACAAGATGAATAGGAAGGTGCTCTGTTGGCTAACTTGATCAATTGGTTACCCCCATTTTTTCATCCATGAAGGCCATCTACATGAACGCCAAAAATCTTAGATGGCTTGGTCACCTACCTGCAAACCCCCTAACCCTAGGAGAGGTCCCCATCCCCAGTGATCCCTGCAGCTGCCTCCATGAGGTCAAGTTTGATGATCACGATTTGGCGAACTATGATACCCTCCCAGAATTGGCCCCCGCATTATACTTTGATACAATCCATAAGGATCATGGACTCATGGTGGTGCCTCAGTGCTGGGTATGTGGCTTGGAAGGATCCAGACTTCTGAATCTACTCCAAATGCCCCACTTTGGCCACTACAACATCACAGATCGATTGGCTCGCCAATTACTCACCCCCATTCATGATGGTTGCTTATGGATTTGTGAGAGGTTCCCTATTGATGCTACGTTGATCTAGAAGATTACAGGCCTCTCTATGCAAGGGCCGCACCTGCTAGCACAGGTCAGAAAGAAGTACGAAGCCACTAACACTACGTTTGTCCAGGAGACCTATGCGTTACAATGAAATTAGTGTCGGTTTGTGATCCAGACTATCAATGACCCTGCCTCGTAGATGGGTACTCGGCTGTTAGCCCACAGGCTAATGAGGAAGTGCCAGGTTGTGACTGTCCCTGCCTATGTAATCCAGCTAGCTGGATAGTGTGTGAAGGGTGTTTTTTTCAATTTGGCTCAATACTTGTGTGAAGAATTTATAGCTAATGCTCGCAAATCCCAGAAGCAAGGGAAATCTTTCTTCTAATCATGGTTATTATTCCTAATAGCACTAGTTGCCTGGGAAAAACCCGAGGAGTCAGTCCTTCTTGAGCTCCCTCATGGGATGTGCAAAGGTGCTCGGTATGCTCACTTATGGGACTCTAAGGATAAGTAGCACATCGAGGACAACAAGGTATTTTGGATCCTATTCTAGAGCAGTGTCGTAGCCCCCATAAACTCTCGACCCCGGTTTTCCTCGACAATATATGACAAATACAACAATTTTGTTGCATTCCAAATTACCATGTACGATGTCAAAATTCGCAGCCTCACCAATAATACATGGATGAGACTCCCTTATGTGGTAGCCAATGAAGAAATTAACCTAATGAACTTGCTATGACCCCCTTCCTGGAGAAAAGGCCTCACCGACACTCCTGGGGAGACCGCAGTAACCCACCAGCAGGCATCACCGACAACCGAGCCCAGAGGTACCCCACCACAACAACCCGCCATAGCTCCAGCCTAGGTAGGCTTCGACAAAGCTACTATCCCTCCCCTAGGCACTAAGAGGACAGGGGTACCGGTATTAGGACCCAAAAAGAAATAGCACACCCACCACACGCAATATGATGCGACAGTCACACTAACGGATGGTGACCTGGAGCAGATCACGGATACAGTCACCATGGCTACGAAAGATAAGTGGGAATTTGTTGATGCCCAGTGGCAGGCCAGGGTCGACTCTCTCCAGGCTGAACTCTGCACTCTCCAGATCAAAATTGATACCCTCCCAACTAGCATGGGCCAGGGACACCCCCTATCAGTTAACAGCAGTTCAACGCCACTCAGGGAGGCCAGTCGTCTCTAGGATATCCCTAACGGTGCCTTGGTAGGAACGCAGCCCCCGGAAGCCACAGAAAATTAGCTAGACCTGGCTAAGATGCCCCGCGCAGCCTTACACGACCTTCATCACGCTGTCTTCCAGGAGTTTCACTCTCGTGATTAGCAAGTACACCAATAGCTTAATACAGCTGAGCACACCATTGCACAGTATGCTGCTGATTTTCTCCTCGCTGTGTCATAATAGGCAGAGCTTGAAACTGTGATCCATCAGCTCTGTACAAAGGTTACCGATGAGATCCTGGCTACGGATACACCTCGGGATAAGGTGGAGAAATTGGTTGCTTCTCTGAAAGCATCTCGGATGGAAATACACATCGTCAAGGCATAGCTGGAGCAACAAATCTCTGACTTGCAAGCCAAACTACAGCCTGAAACACCCCCGGAAGTCCACGCCTAGCATACTTCCCTAGTCACCGACGTGCCCACTATTATTTCGGGGAAAATTGCTCAAGGTGCCAAGCTGCTGGAGTCAGCCATCGAACTCTGGACTAGATTCCAGTGCGATCCAGTCCTCCAACAAATCAATCAGGACTTACAACAAAAGGAAGAAGTCTTTGAATATATCAATGCTACGCTACCTACTTTGACGCCTGCCCTGCGTTTCGCACGGTTAAAAACTAGCAATGGTCTCCAGGATGAGATTGAGAAACTCCAGCATAAGCAACACATCATGGCAGAACGTTTGAAGCCTTGGACTACCAAAAACCTCCGATTATCACAAGACGTTCATGGCACGACCAAGCGACTTAATCAGCTTCTTGAAAGCGTTACCTCGGCCACTGAAGGACCTCCCTCCTAGAAACTGGTAGATATTGCAAAAAATACTGTGGCCTAATGTCAGGACATAATCCTTTGTCTCAATAGTGCTCTTGATACCTTGCGTGCACAGATCGAGGCCGCACCACTGCAGTGACTTGGGACGAGTCACAAGATTGTGTTGGGGGACTGTTGGAACAGGGTCCCCCACAAGCTGTGAAACTTGTCCATTTTGAATACTTTTGATTAAATTTAGTCTAACGAAGGGGTTTTAGGGTGGGTCAAAGCCCCGAAAGCATTGTAAGGGGTAAAAGGGTAAACCAGGGGTCTAAAAACCACGGTTTGCAGACCATAGGAAATTCTAGTCTAGATTATTATAAACAAAGGAATATTTTTTATTGTAAGGTAAGGAAATGAAGAGATATTGATGCGAATTGTGGTTTAAGCTATCTGTTTGGGTTTTGGGGAAAGGACTCCTACTGGATGTGTGTGCGGAGATCGAAGTCCAGCTGTGTGCAAACCCTCCTATTGTGTGCATAGGCTAGGAAGGGATTTGTAAGGAGGAAACAATGAATGAATGAATAAAGAACTAAATCTGTGACTACTCTTTGTGTGAATCGTTGGTTATTACTACATTATGTATTTTCTGTATTTAAGCTGCGAAGATATGTGAAAGTGTGTTTTCTGTATCTGGATTTGTTCTGTTCTATTATGCAATACTATGCTACTGTCGTGAAAGCATATAATTATATATCTAGCCCACGTGGATGCGAATCAAAACCTAATTGACCCTACGTAGAACACGGTAATCTGGGAATCACAGGGTCTAACGCAGCTCTTCTTACCTTACCTATCCTTTCTCAGGGTTTGGAAACCTGGTTCCAGCACCAACCCATACTACATCGGGTGAGAATTTGACCTGCGCAAGCAGATCACTACCGAAAGGGCCAATATTATAGGGGTTTGTTGGCAAACCTTGAGCTCCAAACCTGGGTCAGGACCCCTTGAGCCAACAAACTCCATTAATGGAGATCATGTCTCATTTATGAGATATATTATGGAGGATGAAATAGTTAAATAGGATCATGGATCTTATATATAAAATCATGAGGATATTTCACAAGGTCAACTGAGATCATAGTGCATTCAAAGAATATCATAAAGCACTTATGAGAAGATAGTGGAGGAAGTGATGCATTTAATGCATACATGATGGAGAGGGTGATCACCTCATGTGAACATGATGGAGGACATGGAGAAATAGTGTATTCAAACATGGAGACTTATGTCCACATGTGCAACACGATTTTGGAGTTGGCTTAGGCTATGGAAGACTCATGTATATAATGAAGGTGAAGGCACAATGGAAGGGATGATTTGGATTATTCATTTCTTGATCTGTTTAGATATAAATTTGTCTCAGGACATCTATATGCATTATTGAGTTGTTTAGCTAAGATTCTAGTATTGTTTAGCAGAAGTTGTTCTCGAGTAGGGATCCCACCTCTTTCACTGAGTATCACTTGGAAGAGGGTTGGACTACATTCCTTATCATGCATTGGTGCCATCTTCAAGAGGTTTTTTCTAGCACTCAGCTAGGAAACGGGTGGATGATTCATCCTACCACTTTGTTCTTCACATTCAATCTTACAAGAGTAGAAAATATATATCTGGCATTTAGGCCATTAGGTTATACCTCCATGCAACAACAGTCCCTTCAAGGATTGCACAGTCCAGTCCTATCGATATATTGGAGGAAGGAAGTTTCTAGTATTTCAGATGGAAATCCTATGAGGGATCATCTCTTCACATTGGATCTATTATTTCCATCACTCAAGAGCTTATTTGACACATCTAGCAGTAGGATATTGAGCCTCCCTCTCTTACAGTGCAATTTTCTGAAGCTCTTGTTCATCCAGCAGCTATTTTCAATGGAGGAGATTGGAGGAGCCTAATCTTGAGGTTTTAGCCGAAGAATCTAGTTAAGGGATCAACCCTTCTTGCATAGATCTTATTATTCATAATTGCAGCCATCATATAATCGGATATAGCCTTAGATCTGCCTATGCAACAACATATATGTGAAACCCTAAGAGGGTGGTTTCCTTAGATTGACAGATCTGAAGAACCCTTTCTGGGTTATCTTTGGTATCCATCACAGAGCCCTGATATCTGATTTCAACATCATTGGAGCTTCCATTCTTCATAGATCTGAATTTCTATCTTTCTGGCAGTTGTAGTCGCAACAGTTGCAGCTGGGAAAATGCAGTTTACCTTCAAGCAGTTTAGCAGTTACATAGTCCCTCTTGTGGGATCATTGAAGGGTCATTCTAGGCCATCTCTTTGGCTTGAGTGTCTCATATTTTGAGCACTGTTGTACTTGATATTCACCTCCTATATAATGAAATGGATCAGCTATTTCTGTGCATTCCGATGTGTATATAGATTTATTTTTTACTTCGTTGTAGTTCTTATATTGTGTTTCATTATTACTGCATTCTCCCTTTTGGGATATTATAGTGGTATCAGAGCATGATATTGGCTCAGCTTGTGGAAACTTCATCTTTTGCATCAAAAGAAGAAGCAGATAGATGAGATCTATCATGAAGGAGGATTGTAGGTTTTCCACTCCTTTATTTAGATCCAAGCAAGATCTCTTCAAAGAGGTCAATGAAATGAAGAGAGAAAGGCAAAAGGAGGATCCAAGAAGAAGATTTGATGAGGAAGGTCCAAGCAGTTCCTATCAGCAAAAATGAGAACCGAAGAATCATAGATATACTATGTCAACCTTCTTTGAAGAAGGTGAATGGTATAGAAATGAAGAAACAAAAGAACCTGAGACTCATGAGACTCTTATTCTGTATCTTGAAGAGTATAAAGCATAGTCTATAACATTCAAAGAGAGTCTAACTCTCCAATAATTCTTCTAACTCAAAGAAGAAAGAATATCCTATATCAAGAATAGAAGAAAGAGGCAAAATATATTTTGTTTGCCCACATTTGATGGATCTTCCACAAGCACTGTTAAGGCTTGGAGGAAATAATTAGATACATTTTTTAAGCTACATCCTGTAGCTGAAGGAGAGGTTCTCAAAATTGCAACACTTCATCTTTTAGGGGAAGCCAATGATTGGTGGTTTGGTCACGTGGAGCATGCAAAGGTGACTAAATATTCAGATTTATTTGACGAGTTGAGAAGGAAGTTTGATGTAAGAAAAATAGAGATGTTCCACAAAGAGACATTTCCTAAGGAAACAAAGGAGGATATCAATCTTGTCACTCTAGAAAAAGAGTCACTACATTCACCACCAACTGCAGAAGTACTTGCATCTAGAGAAGAGACACTTGAAATTTTACAATATATTCTTGAGATATTGACACATAGAGTCCCATGCATGATTCAGGAGATTCATGAGGAAGAGGAGGAAGATTCCAGCGCTGGTACATTGATATAAGAGCAGCCATCACTCTTACAAGTAGTTGGAGACAACATTGTTCTAGTTGGAGAAACTCTTGTGTACTTGAAAGAGGTTCCCATATATCGGTTGATCCAAGGTATGCATCCACTTTCATCACATATTGTTGGAGCAGATCTTATTGAAACTTATGGGTACATTCCATCAGGGCCAATGCATAACCAGGGGTTAGAACAAAATGCTAAATTGAAGCAGCAACATATCACAATGCAGAGGACCCTTGATCTAATCAAGGAGGAGATGAAGAGCTATCCCAATTCATCATTTTTGATCTACATTCAACCCTTTGACTTGAAGAGTAGAGTTTCATAGGATGGGATAAGAATGATCCTATGTACAATAGCTGGTTATGAAATCAATATTGTGCCTTGCTTTGAGACAACATATGTACCACCATGTAGATCTACAACACTGTCTCTTAGTAGCAGTGATAATGAAGAGGCCCCATTATTCTTGGAGCACTCTGAAGGTAGCTTCACTCATGAAGCAATGGAGGTTAAGATGATATATGGTAGACATCTTGAGATGAGGAATATGTTCTCCTTTGTAGGTGACACTTTCTCAATGAGCATCTCACAGCTCAAGGAGAAACGTTTACTTGCATAAGATCCAGAACCTCATTGATTTTGGAGGGCCATTGATGAAAAGATAATTTCATGGAGGGATCTCATTGGAGTTGCACTTCAACATTTCATGGAGTGAAAATTTCTTCATCAGTTTGAGGAGAATGGTATTCTACAAAGGGAGGATACCATGTTTATGCAGTACATCATTCATCATCCACACTGGGATGAGTGGGTGAGGATGGTAAGAAAGGGGTTTCATGACAACTTGTAGATATATGACATGGGCCAACAAGAAGCTTGGTTACACTGGTTTCTCTTGGGTGAGTTTGGTTTCTACCCAAGGGCTCCTATTTCTTTGATCGATGCCTTGAAAAATACTCCTATAAGGAAGAAATTGGCATGGCTGTGCTGGATGCTCTTTGGTGAGTATGGTTACCACCCAGTAGCTCATATTTTTCCGATTCATTCCTTTTGTATCAATGATATAATGAAGCAAAAGAAGGCATGTTCACTTTGGTTTACCATGGGAAAGTTTGGCCATCACATGACATCCCCTATGTCTATGTGTTTTGAATTTTGTAAAACTTGGGATGGTACTCTCATGATGTGTATCAATGGTGCTCACTTGTATGGGGCTAATGTGACATTCCACATGTCTATCCATATGTATTTAATCCATCATGAAAATAAGGAGGAGAGAAGGCATCAAGATCTCTTGTTTCTTTGGTTTCTTTTGGGGGAGTTTGGCTTATCCATCTTGCATGGGGGAGATGGAGGATGGCACCAAAGGGCCTTACTCCAATGGTTACTATTGGGAGAATATGGTTAAACATCTTTGTCTACACATATATCTGTAGTTCTTTTGTTTCATATTGTTGGAATGATGATTGGATCCAACAAGGCCAACAGGGCTAAATATGAGGGCATGTCAATGCTCAATTTACTTCATGAAACATGGGATGAAGAAATGCTTTGTGAGATGGAACTTTTCCTTTGTGGAAAGAACCACTTTATTTTATGTATCTCATGTATTGATGATGATATTGGACATCATATGGTTGTCACTTGGTACTTCATGGTGGGAGGGAATCTAAATACACAGTTGGAGGTCATTCTATGCTCTCTTGAGAGACAACTTCGAAATCATAACAAATTGCACCAAATGGAGGAGGCCTTCCTTATGTTGATGCCATTTGGAGGGGAATAAATGTCTTTGCATCTACTTTTGCATTTTCTTGAGGACAAGCAACATTTTTCCAGGGAGGACTATAATATTCCCAAATTTTCACATGATATTTGGAATATTAGAGTTCTTAATTTTCTTAATGAATTAAGTAAATAAAAGGGTGAAGGGACCCATAATCCTCAAGATTAATAATTATCCAATTATTATGTGTGAATGTGGATTAGTTAAGCATAGAACTAAAAAAATGGAGTAGCGGAGTAGCTCCATTAATGACGATCATGTCTCATTTATGAGATAGATTATGGAGGATGAAACAGTCAAATAAGATCATGGATGTTATATGTAAAATCATGAGGATCTTTGGCAAGGTCAACTAATATCATAGTGCATTCAAAGAATATTATAAAGCACTTATGATAAGATAGTGGAGGAAGTGATGCATTTAATGCATACATGATGGAGAGGGTGATCACCCCATCTGAACATGATGGAGGACATGGAGAAACAACACAATCAAACATGGAGACTTATGTCCACATGTACAACGCAGTTTTGGAGTGGGCCTAGGCCATGGAAGCCTCATGTATATAATGAAGGTGAAGGAAAAATGGAAGGGATGATTTGGATTATTCATTTCTTGATCTGTTTAGATCTAGATTTGTCTTAGGACATCTCTATGCATTCTTGAGCTGTTTAGCTAAGATTGCAGTGTTGTTTAGCACAGGGTGTTCCCAAGCAAGAATCCCACCTCTTTCATTGAGTAGCTCTTGGAAGAGGGTTGGACTACATTCCTTATCAGGCATTGGTGCCATCTTCAGAAGGTTGATTCTAGCATTTAGCTAGGAAACTGGCAGAGGATTCATCCTACCACTTTTTTCTTCACATTCAGTATTCCAAGAGTAGCAGATCTATATCTGGCATTCAGGCCATTGGGTTATACCTCCATGAAGTAGTATTCCCTTCAAGGATTGCGCAGTCCATTCCTGTAGATCTATTGGAGGAAGGAAGTTTCCAGTATTTCAGCTGTAAATCCTATGAGGGATCATCTCCTCATATTGGATCTATTGTTTCCATCACTCAAGAGATGATTGGAAACATCTAGCAGTAGGCTCTTGAGCCTCCCTCTCTTACAGTGTAGTTTTATGAAGCTATTTTTCATCCAATAATTATTTTCATTGGAGGAGATTGTAGGAGCTAGATCTTGAGATTTTAGCCCATGGATCTTGGAGGAGATTGTAGGAGCTAGATCTCATATTTTGAGCACTATTGTACTTTCTATTCACATCCTATATAATAGAATGGCTCAGCTATTTCTATGCATTCTGATCTGTATATAGATTTATTCTTTACTTTGGTCCGGTTCTTATATTGTATTTCAATATTACTGCATTCTTCATTTTGGGCTACATGATTGATGCAACATATGCGCACAATGCATTCCCTTGCATGGACTTGAATTGGGGACCATGGGACCCTACTGTGTATATTTATTGTAAGCTACTATCAGAGTCTAAACATAAAGAAGTAATGGAGAAGCTAACTGACCACTTCCTCATTCCCTTATACAAGATTATCTTTGAGGAAGAACCACCTTGCATGTCACGCGAGGAAATTGAAGCAGTATTAGAGAAAACATATTGGTTTTCCTCACCAGATGACACCTTCCTTAGTGTTAAGTAGAAAAAAGTCGCCACATATTTTACTAAGATAGGCCACCGATAAGCTTGTCATGAAAGAAGTTGAATATCATCTCTCCATAGGGTTATTAGTGGCTTTACACAAGAAGAATAAAACACCTTGGCCAACTCTTCCCACGTAAAATGTATTATATGAGATCAAGGGCATGAAATTCATAGATAATGAAGGAAAGGCAATATAAATTTTTTCATTCGGTATTTTCTACTTTCATCTGTATGATCCCCACAATATTTATAGAGACCAATGTGTGAGAATTCACTTTAAGTGGCTAAGCGAGACATTTCACTAGTCAGATGAGTATCCGTGGAATAATTGTTTTAATGCCTCAAATTCCTGCAAGTCGATCAATTTCGCAAGAAATTAATAGGTGAATCCACAAAAGGAAGCTAATTTTAAAGAAGTACCATTATAAGGGAGCAACCCCACACATGAAAAGGGAAAGAGGAAGGTTCCATATAGCCGAGGGGGAGAATGAAGCTACAAGATGAAAGATGATCCAAATATTATGAAAGAGGCTTTAACAGTAGAGGAAAGGAGGAAAAAAAATATGCAAGGCATAGAACAAAAGAAGAGGGAAGGGAAGAGGAGTTCGGAGGAAGAAAAGAATAAGAAAGAATAAGAAGAGAAGCATAAATATGAATAAGAAGAGAGACAAGGCGGAATATAATAATAAACAACACAAAACCAAATTGAGGAGAAAGAAATGAATTGACAACCAGAGGAGGATAGCAGACAGATGTAGGACTAGGAGCTTGCTCAACAGATCGAAGAATTGAGTGATATCATAGACATGGAGGAGGAGCGAGAGTCATAGAGCCAATATGTCAACTAGATGTCGAGCAGAGAATAGGTCAACATTCAGTGTCCACACCCTCGAGTAGGAGATTTATCTCCAAGAGATGAAGAGGTAGTTTTTCCTATTGACGATGATCTAGTTATGGACACGTACAATCTATCATTTGATGAAATTTACAAAAAGGTTGTACAAGTGTGAATGAAGAATTTGTGTATGACCTCGCATATCTAACATTTATTAGAGAAAGGGTGATTGTGGCGGATACCAATAGGAATCCCAATTTCATTTCAGCAACCAGCTTGGCCTTCACAGGTTAGCTAATTGGAACACTAAGTATTTGATGACTAAGAATAATAAATTGGAAAATAACTAGTAGGAGGTTAGGAAAGGGGTTGAAAAAATATGCAGAACAACTCAAAACACAAATTCCACACATGTACATCTGGAGGATATGAAGGAAACAATATTGGGTGATGTATCGATACTTGGAGTGACCATGAAAAATCTATATGAGGATCTTGTTATCGTGCATAAGGTTGTTTTCCAATTGCATGGCTTGTAGCAAAAGTGTAATTATTGTTTTTTCAAAAGTCTCAATAATGTACAAGTTACCATTTTTGTTGTGCATGGATGGTCAATGCAATACAAAGAAACACTGTTTGACTTGGGAAATAAAACAAAGCAACAAATAGGGCTGGAGAAAGCAAGACTTTAAAGGTTGATCCAGAAAAAAATATAGCTCACTTGCTTCATTGGTAACATTCAGGCCTTGTATGCATGATTATGTAAAAATCTGGATTTCTTGGTGAAATTCCACAGGATCCCATTAGTTGGCTCACTCACTAAAGCAAAACCTAGGAACCAGGTTAGGCAAGAGATCGAAGAATACTTGGAGCAACTTAAATAGATTTCCACTAAGGAAGATTTGGACTTGAACAGATAGAGCATGCAGAAGTATGTTTTTGGATGAAACAAAATGTCCCTTGTGAGGATACTTCATGAAAATTGTTCATCCTCATGCTAGAAGGGTGAAAAAAGGAATGGTGTTACACATTTCCCATTGCTTCCATACACTCTTTCGAACATCTTCCCACAAAAATTTACCACACCTTTGATAGGTATGGTTATAAATAAGTGTTCAAGAAAATTATGCGATTTCGAAAAGCACCTAATGAATCTCTTGATGATTTTCACAATTGTTTCATTAATTTTTGTTTTTATTTTTTTGAATATGATGTTGATTGGAATTTAATGAAAGATAATTTTAAATTCATTTTTCACATTTTGATGAATCCTGCCGAATATGAGTTTTTCAAAAGTACCCCAACATACCTTCGTTATAGAGCTTCTAAATCCGTGATGGAAGAAGTTGTTGTTACAAGTGACTCTCCATATCCTCATCATAAAAAAACTTCATTTCAGTAGGCTGAGGTGGGAGAATTTAAGAATTCATTCGCCGATCTACGACCATCCTCTCCCACTCCACATACTCATAATTTCGGCACAAGTTTGGATTGTGAATCTCATTTTTGCAATGAAGTTTCATCTCCTCATCCTCCATATATAACTTCCTTTTGTAGTCTTGATTGTGAGTTGTTGTGCTCTCCTGTTTGAAATGTTTCTTTTAATTTTTATGAAGATAAATTTCAAGATGGATTTGGTGTTGAAGTTTGATTCATTTCCTTCCACACCTCTTCCTTATTATCATCACATTTACATGATTGTTTCTCTCTTATTGAATATTATGGAAGATTGGTTTGTCATGATATTATTTATGATAATCATACTTATAAATCGTATAATGTTAGTTTTACACCTGAATGTGGAGAAATAAAATATTCTCTTCTCTATTTATCCAATATATCATTTGATCTTTCGGAATAGATAGAAGGTGATCTTTCTTATTTTCAATATTCCCCTCTTTACGATTCCTTACATCATGCAAATGCCTATGTTTTCAATCGTGAACTTTCTTATCGTGGTTGTTGTGATATTTTCACCGATTCTTCTAGTCATGACTCTAATTTTCCTTCGTTGATATTTCTAAGCCACCAGTCTTTGATGATCTATATTCTAATGATTTGAAACTTATGCACATTGTCGAGGCATTTCAACCTGATCCGATATTTGTGCCACTTTATAATTTTCTTGAGGCCAACTCCAATTTTGATCACAACAATGATGCATCTCTTAAGCCTTCTCATCCATCCACCGCACAAATTGAAGATCAATATGTTTCACAATTTTCGCATCCTCCATCTATTTTGCACGATCCTATCACCCAGTCATTTGAGGATTCATACTTGGTGAGCTATAATGAAAACTAAAAGTTTTATTCTTGCTTTATGTTTTCCTAGTTCTGTAGTTCAAAATTTTGTTCGTGCATGTATTTGAGTTGCAATGCGTACGAACACCACAATGCATCTACAGAATGCTTCACATGTGATTTTCTTTTATATTTTTCTGGATGCATTTTCAAACTTTGGTTACAATAGAAGTTTCGTTTTACGTAATTAAGGCCTATTCTCTATTAGGTTAGGAGTATGAGTAGTTTTTATTTTAATTTTTTGTTGTTCTTTCCCTGTTTTTTTTTTATTTACTTTCTGCTGCACTATTTTCTTTTCATTTATTTTCAGTCGTATAGTATCTTCCGCATGAGACCATGTTTGGTTTGTGAAGCAAGCATGGTGAATTGCAAGAGGAATTTGTGTTACTATAAACACTTGGTTTTATGGCTATTCCCTCTCTTTGCATGAATCTTTCATACTTTTAGTCGATGATACTTTGATGGAAAATACATCCTTTTTCGAAGAAATCTGCAACAAAATCACCATGCTTGAATCTATAACTAGTAATGCCTACTCTAATTGATATTTTATAATTTTTGGTTATCCCTTATCAACTAAGTCGAGTAAAGTAATGGGGGGAGGAAACTTTAACAAGTGTGTCTAAGATATATATAAATATCCTTCTCTGAAGGAAGAACTCTTGAGTCTCAAAATTGTCTTCCATATTCATCCATATTTCCATCATTTCCTAACCATTTATCCCTCATTTCATAAATATCTATCGCAAAACCCTAAATTAAGTAATAATCTTCAGGATCATATGGGTTAGGATAATCATTTTCCAATGTTATTTGTTTTTTGTATTTTAAGTGAAATAATTATTAAAAGCTACAAAATTAACATGGTTTCATATACATATATGTGTGTTATGAGATTTATAAAATGCGTAGGTTTATTTGGAGGTTCTAAAAGGGTCTTACTTGGCCTCCCAAGCAAAAATTCGAATTTCAACTCAAGAGGTGGATCATATTCCAAGGAGAAAGATCATGGAGATCTTGACGTGTCATGGGGTTTGTATCTATTGTTTTGGGATAAGTTGAGACAAGTGTGGATCTAGTAGATATTTAAAGGATTTACATTTATTGAGAAGATATCCCTAGTTTATGTATAAATAGGAGTAACATCCTTGAAAGGAAGCTAACTAGTTGTCAATTATTCATTAGCATCAGATTTATGATTGTTCATTCAACATGAGTAATATCATTTTCTCCAAATAATGAGTTATGAGTGTTGTTTGATTCTTAGGATGTGACATTTGTTCATGTGTGCTCATTGAGTAATGGACGGATCCCCATCAATCAAATTTTGTAAATATCTGTAACATTGTTTAATTTCTGTTATTTACTTTTATGCAAGTGTGTTTTACTTTTCGCAAGTGTGTTTTTTTATGTGAAGATTGATTTCCTTTCAGTAGTAGCACATTTTTTATTAAGTATTTCTTGTTTCAATTTTATGCTTCAGTTAGTTAGATGTGTTATGATTTCTGAATGATTTTGGATGATTTCGGTTTAAAATGTAATTTTTATATCAAGGAAAACTAAGGATTTATGTTAAATTCTCTTTCTATCAAGTTATGAATCACAACTAAAATCATCCTTTTGCATTTCTTGAAATTTTACTTGAATTCCAGTTTATGATTTGATGCAATGGTAATGTGGTTGGAGCAGAAGTGTGAGGAAGGAAAACCAGGACCTCCTAAGATAGGAGCCTCTTCTCTTGCTTTCTACACATCACAAACTGCTACTCTTTATTTTCTTTTCTTGAGGACAATACTATGGGGAAGGACAATTAGGACCTCCTAAGTTAGAGCCTCTTCCTTTGCTTACTGCATCTAGAATCAAATACTTTTTAATTATAACTTATATTTTTAATATGCATTTCCATTATTTGCATCTAAACAAATACTTCATACACTACTTTAATCTAAGGTTCCATATACTTTGGATTTCTTCTAAGTTTACTAACATGGATTGATATATAAATAAATGCTCTAATTCACCTCAAGAAATTAGACGAACATTTTGGCACCATTGTCAGGGAGGAAAATGTAGATATAGGCTAGTTAGGAGGATTGTTTAGAAAGAAATTTTCTTTTAGGGTTAACTGCATTTAGGAATTTTCATTTAGTTTTATTTGCATTTGAATATAGAAAACATAGAAATAAGATAGAACATCCACCAAAAAAAGACCCCATTCATTAAAAAAAAAATTAAAAAAATCCAATTGCAAAAACAATATCTGAAGAATTTTGTGCTATGACAGTTGAAGAACATCAAATACTTAAATATCACATTCAAATTTGGTCTCAACTAGTCATTAGGCTACAATTTTCAACATCAAATTTTCATAATCATAACCAAGAATTCAGTAGGGTTTATTTTTCAAGCTTGGATATGAGTTTACTCATGATTTTGTTACTCAAATGGATGCATTAGAAATTCTCTTATACTTAAGAGAATGTTTCATTTCTTTAGTAAAATAGGACAAACAAATATATATATATATATATATATATATATATATATATAGGATAAATTTGCAATTTTGTGGTGCAATAAGAGCCACCTATTTACTAACCCTTGGCAGAAATATTACAATAAAATAAACGATTGTGAAAAATGAACACAAGTGAATATTAAAGAGCGATAATTTCAGGTGAGATTGATTCTTTTATCTTGTTTTTTGAGTTCAAATTACAAGAAAGATGATTAATAAACTCCTGAGTATGCTCTCTTCTTGTGCTCCCTGCGATATGGAATATTAGAAAATAAGATTGAACCAATTTAGGTTTAAAAAATTTCAATAAAAATGACTAAGGGATCTAAATTTACGATTTATTCTAAAATTTAAAAAAAATGATCTGTAATTGTCAAATATATTTGAGGGCAGTGAGTTTGCAGATCATAAATGAAAATTTTGGTGAAAATTTTGTAAAATAAAATTGCATATTTGCATTCATTGCAATACACCACCCAAATTCAAAAAACAAATCGGTTGAATCGGAGTCTAGATGAGGGAGATATAACTAATTTAAAATTAGCTATTTTCTCAGAATTTTTTTTTACAGTCAAATTAAAAGAAATAATGTCTGTTTAAAAATTATTCCTCAAATAAAATAAACCAGTCAAGAATTTGAAGACAGGTAGGTTAGAAAATTTGCTCCATGTTTTCAACCTGCAACAAAAGAAATAAAATAAAGTAATTTTTTTTTTTGACATCAATATTTTCATAATTTTTTATATAAAACAATTGTTTGTGAGATCCATTTTTTTTTGGCAAGAGGATGAGTTCAAATAAAAATCAAATATTTTGGTAGCATGAAATTGATTGACAAGTGCCTTAGAGCTATTAGACACTTGGAAGCTTCTCACAAAATCTTGAATTTTGTTTTTTGGGCTTTGGCTGCCACATAACGACATTCAATTGGTCCACGTGGTGACATATCATTAGTCAATATTGCATAGTCATCGCCCAATTATCTTCCATGTTACCTTGTCTAGTCAGTAGTCCACTTCACTCTGCCAAGTCAGCATCCACAATGGCATGTATGCCATGTGGAACCTTCCAGTGATTCCATGTGGAATTCCCTGGTGCTGCCACGTCACATTTTTCTCCAAAAAATATTAAATTAAAATTTAATATATATATATATATATATAATATAATATAAAAAATATAAAAAAATAAAAATAATTTTTTTTTACTGCATCAATAAAATACGAATTTTCTTGTTTTCTTGGAAAAGGTACTATTTAATTTGAAGGATGGACTGATTATTTTTTCACAAAAAAAATGCATAGTTGTATATTTATCTGTCTAATCATAATTTTAGCTACTGAAAATGTGCACATTATGCAGCTGAAAAACAATTTTGTTGCTTTGTATTCAAATCAATGATATATATATATATAATGCATTTTAATATATAATTCATGATCAACATGGCATACCATATGCCTAATTCATCTTTCACATCAGCATCATGTTCCCATGCCACACTCATGCATGAAAATTTTCACTATTTTACAAAAAAATCGAATAAACATAACTTTCTTATACAACATCAGTTTTCAATGATTCAAACATAATTGGAAATATCTCGAAAAAATATACATAAAGAGAATTTTTTCATCATAATTTGAAACAATAAGATAATGAAGAAATTTCCAACAAGACATAACAGGTGAACCAAGGCACTAGTTTCAAAATAGCTAAAAGTTCATTTGATTTTCTTTTGTGAATTTGTTTTATGTGGAAGGACAACCAAGACCTCCTAAGTTAGGAGCCTCTTCCTTCTTGAATTAGAGAAATTTTAGTTAGAAATTATATTTGTAATATGAATTTTCATTATTTTCATCTAAAAAAATACTTCCTACACTACTTTAATCTAAGGTTCCATATGCTTTGGTTTGATTCTAAGTTTACTAACCTATATTGATAAATAAATGAATGCTATAATTCACCTCGATAAATTATACCAACAACAAACTCTTATGCTCTCAATAAATTGTGATCCCTCTTCCACCCCATGAAATAAATAAGTCCCTTTCCATGGTTCTATGATAAATGAAAAAATGAAAAAAATAAAATAAAGGAAGAACGAAGAGAAGGATATCTACATAAATAGGTTAATCAATCAACTCTATTGGGTTATTTCCCAAGCTCATTTGAAGCGAAGAAATTTTTGGGTTGATGGAGTGACTCTGCCAAGGTACTGTCTAGACCAGCTGGCAACGGAGCAACAATAAAGATGAAAACTAAGAATCTAGCATTTATTTTATTTGTATACTTGTATACTCATCATCCCCAATAAAAAAAAATCACTTTGAATTTTCTTGGCTAAGTGTATTGTTGTTCAAGAAAATTGTAGGAACTATCTCTTTAACTCAGGCTAAGTAAAGAAGATGCGGTGATTAATGAACTGATCAATACATCCTGAAGATTTATACAATTTTTCATGAGACAAGAACCATACAGAGATTTTGAGTTCCACTCATGTGTTGCTAAGTGTTATAACTTCTACAACAACCCTCTAAAATTTTGAATATAGTTACCAATCAAATAGGTAACCGAACTAGTACCTACGTTTTTGAGGTAGCAAGAAAAACAACTGATTTTGAAAAGTGGTGATGCAAAATCACCCTTTTATTTTTGGAGCATGTTTTCTTGCACTTTATATATATATATATATATATATATATATATATATATATATATATATATATATTTCATGATTTTTATGTGTTTGAATAGTGGTGGTGTATCATCACCAATTTTTACGGTTGAGTTATGCACCCTGCCTTAATTTCCTACCTGCCTTTATTGCAAGGATGTTATTTTATAGTGCATTTATGTACTTGTGTTTAAATATATATATATATATATATATATATATATATATATATATATATATATATATATATATATATATATATTTTAAATAAAAATTTGTAATGAAATCTTCATTTTTTCACATAGATATATTTTTTTTAAAAGGGTCAATTCTAAAAAAATTATATTTTCTATATGTTTATGTATTGTTAATTAATATTTCAATGCACATCAAATAATTGTCGCTAATAAAACAATATTTTGAACCATATGAAAAAAATACACATTTTCAATATAAATAGAATGCAAAAAATACACTTTTAGAGATCTTTTGTTACAAAAAACATGTTAAATAAACTAATTTTTTCGGAAAATCTTAACAAAAAAACTTAAAAAAATAGCATTTTTATTGAATTTTATGTCAAAAAATAATAGTAATCACAAGTTTTTTGCAAAAAATAAGGATTATTCTCATAAAATATCAAAGTCTAAACGTTACAAGTAAAAGTGATTAATAAATCTGAAAACTGGGCATATTTTGCAAGCATAGCGTAAAGATCATCAAGAATATCAGCTAATCCATGTCCAACATGTTCTAAAACATCATTAATGTTTTCTTCCGCAACATTTTTTGCTTCATTTTGGTCATTGTCATCTTGTAATGGATCTTTCATGTCTGCAAATCTTGCAAAGTGTCATTTTTCAATCATTTCATATAATGATGATTGAGGTTCATTTCCTCTTTTTGCTACACGTGATTCATTAAAATAATATTTCCTCAAACCAACTTCTTGCTTCGCATATGAAAGGAATTGAAGAGCGTTAATTCTTTGTTGAACAAATTTGCATTGTGTTGGGTCCTTCTCAATGGCAATGCAATTTCTTCCTTTTGTAGGAAATATGTTAGTGTTGTACCTAATCATCAAGCACAAAAGAAATAAATAAGAAAATTAGTATAAACACATAAAAAGTAAAAAATAAATATTTAAATTCAAATTTGTATAATAAAAATTACCTGAACTTGAGAATAAATCCAAAACTCAATCTCCTTCATTTGAACATATATCTATAAGATAGTTAATCAATGCTTAAATATTAAATATATCTCCATTTTCATCTTTATCCTCATATGTTAGTTTTCTTACAACAACATCATGAACCAATACTTGACTATGACACTTCCCATCTACTCAATTCATAAGAATACGCTTATAGCTATCATCTTTTGT
Organism: Pinus albicaulis; assembly: GCA_034641835.2. Classification (NCBI taxonomy): domain Eukaryota; kingdom Viridiplantae; phylum Streptophyta; class Pinopsida; order Pinales; family Pinaceae; genus Pinus; species Pinus albicaulis. The sequence goes on along the minus strand of CM076577.1, from coordinate 339,100,392 downwards.
CCAACATTCGACATGGATGAACTCATACTCATTTATAATAGGCTGATCTTCGGAAGAAACAATATTTGACTTCTTCCTGTAACATAACATAGTAAAAGTTCAATTAAATTGTACATAAATAAAAAATTTAACAGTAATCAAATATACAATTTCAAAGTCTCACCATGTAAGTTGCATCCTTGAGTTTGTTTTTCCCTTGAAGCTTGTTAATAACATTGCAAACTGTGTGTCTAAACGAAATTTCATAAATCTCCAAAGTGGTGATGTTGTCACTTCTTAAAAATCCGTAACCACTTTACTAAAAGCTTGATAATTATATGGTTCACTATCATATTCAATGTCTGGGAAATTGAAACCATGAGGAATATTTGCAATAACTAGGGCATATTCCCTTTTAGGTATTAGTTTTGCAATGTATTCACAGTAACCTTGTATTATTTGATATTGGATATTGTCAAGTCCATTCCAAATGAAATGATTAAGAGTAGGATCAAGTTCAAAATTAATAAGACACTTCTTTCTCATCTTTTCCAACTTAATCTTTTCAATAAAGCTTTTGAAAGTATCTGGTACTCCATTTCCATCCTTCTTCGACATCTTTAATGACATATATATATATATATATATATATAAGTAATAAAATGAAAATAGTTTAAATATGAATAAAATGAATGTATAAATCAACATACCTTATTGAATGCAATATAAAAGTCTTTAAGTGTTGTTGTAGAACTTGATTCTGGGTAGTGGCACACAACATCATCCCAACTGTCTTCATTCAACATTTTAACCATGTTTTTTTATATTTTCATAAAAATATTATGACTGAATAAGTAAAGTTAAAACTGTTACTATAGTGACATGTATAACAAATTCTACCAATGACATTATGTTTTATCTAAAAGAAAATTATAATGAAAGGAAAATAAGAAATAATTCAAGAAACTTACTTTTGAAATTCTGTGCACATTTCATCCATTGATAATTCACCCGACTTGACACGGATAGTAATGATTTGACTACATTCTCATCCTTCACTCCTTGCATTATTCTCCAAGGTGTGATACTCATATCCACTGGAAGTTGCTTCAGTTAAGGACATGTCTTACTGTTGGTACATATTATGGGTTTACTCTTTTTAACCTTCTTATTTTTTATGGAAATATTCTCCCACCACTCAAAAATATCATTAATCAAATCCCATATCTCGCTAGTTCTAAATGCCAACTGAAAAATGTTATCCATGCTTCTGAATATATTTTAATGCATTTTTCCATATTTTTCTTTGATTTTTTCATCAATTTGATAACCTGTTTCCATTAAAAATTCCTTTCGAAATGTTAGAATAACTTGTGCCTTATTCCCAACACATTTTTCTATGAGTTCATTATAAATAAATCTGACCCTTTGGATTAAAGTCATTTTCATCCTGTACTCATTATCTGAATTATGATCCCATGACAATAACTTTGATTCTATTTCTATTAGACCAACGTAAATGATGAATTTCACTGTTTGAAAAAGATAGTTATTGGGATATTCCTCAATAAACTGTCTTTTAGCCTCTACCGAATGGTTCCCTCCAATTACATAATATTTATCACAAAAACATTTTGTCTTGTCAAATACCTGTTTGTTGGGAACCTGACGTGGATCAACAAGAACCACATAATCCACCACACGCGCATATGGATTAAACCTGAACAATGTTTTCAGATTATGTACATGTAGGTGATGGGCCTTTCTAATTTAATATTGAGATTTTCCTTCATTTGGCCTATAAAATATTCTAACATTAAGCTCAAATGTTTGGCCAAAATAAATTAATTTATTCTTCCTCAACTCATATCGAATGGAATTTTGTTTTTTTTTAATAATGCCATCTTGTAACTCAGCACCTGTTGTTATGATTCTCTACTCCCTTTAGAGCTTTCAGTTTGTTCTTCACTACTTCTCATGATTTTTATTTACAGGTTGACCAAGATTTGATTTCCTCTTCTTATTGGTTAACATATTAGTTTTTTTATAAACAAGCTCTTCATCATCAGGTAAAAGAGAGACATCTTTGGCAATTTTTATTTTTGGTTTCTGGTTTGTTTCCTCCTTTTGCACAACAGTTCTAACTTCCTCCTCACTAATTCTATCATAATTTTTAGTTTCATGTTCCACATCTTCAAAAGCAACATGTTTAGGTTTACTAGAATGACCCACCTTAGTGAATCTTGATTGATCTCGTCTTTGTACTATTGCAATGACACGAACTATTGATCTTTGCTTCATTCACCTTTCCTCTGCTTTGTTTTTGTGGAAAGTGTTGATCACAATCATAACACTTGTCTCCATATAATAAATACCTTCAAACATGTTTAAAAGATCTGCAAAAAAATCATATGAAACAAAATAAAACATGCCAATGATCAGTAATTTATAAAAATTTGAATGATACTTACAATAATGCATAGCAAAAATATAAATAAGCATACTTACAATGTTATTTTCAATGTTTCTTGAGATTTCTGTAGAAAAATTTTTACATATTTAATTTGTGTCATACTTGACCTTTGATAGACGATATCTAACATTTTCAAGTTTATTAGCCTTCCTTGCAAGAACATAAATAATTTTTATATTCAGCACTATACATATGTCTCATACTCTACCCATCAGTTCATATGATTCATTTAAGTCCATCATATCACAAGCCAGATATATATGTATATCAACCTCTATTTCATTGTCTTCAAGATACCATGAAAAATCGATTTTATTTATTTCCTCTACATTCTTCCAATCATAAATAAGCTTTAATGAACCTAGTGGGCCACTTGCATGAATTTTATTAGTGTGTGCAACAATGTCCTTATTGCATCCAACAGTGTCCATAGTGCATCTAGCTGCAACTTTAGATTTGGGAGTTGCCACCCTGCAACTTTAGATTTGGGAGTTGCCACCCTACAACTTTAGATTTGGAAGTTGTTGCCCTAGGTGTAGAAACTTTCACATAAATCTTTTTTAATGCCATTTTCCTGATAAAAATAAATATATATATTAGTTAATAAGAAAACACATTACTTAGTTAATCAATTTTTTTTTAAAGTTTGTTAATATAAATTTAAAATTTACCGAAAAATAATGTCTATAAAATAAATTAAAAAAACAAAATTTATTTGTAAAACTAAATAATTGAAAATTAACTAATTAAATTAATTATATAAATTTTTAATTTAAAAACAAAATATTAAAAATCATATATATATAATAATAATAATAATAATAATAAAATTTGTCTTAAATGGTATAAAACAATTTAAAAAAATAAAAATTTATTTCAAGCTTGTTTAATCTTAATTTCAAATTAATTTCAAACTTATCTTTAATTTCAAACTTATGTCTAATATTTAAAAAAAAAAAACACAAAAAAAATATTTAATCTTTAACACATGTTTAAATTAAGTTTTTTATTAAAGTTAAAAAGAAAATTAAAAAAAAAAAATGTTTATTTCTTGTTTTAATTTTAATTATTTTAGGAATTTTGCTTCTGTGATCCATAAATTATGATAAAAACCTTTCGGTGAAAATCACATCGAAGAAGATTTGGTCGATAGGTTTCGAACCAGCCAGTGTGGTTCATCATCAGGGCAAGATGGAAAATCTGATCGTCCTGACGACGAACCACACTGGCTAGTTCGAAACACATCGAGAAAATTTTCTTTAATGTGATTTTCACCGAAAGATTTTTATCACATTTTAATTGTTTTGTTTTATTAATTATAAACCTAATAAATTAAATTTTAATATTTTAAATATAATTAATATAATTTAAACATATATTTTAAAATTTAAATTTTAAAACTTAAAATGTTATATTATATTTTAAAAATTTTAAATATAAAATAAATTTTAAAATTTAAATTTTATATCAAAACACTATTAAAATTATATTGTATATTTAAGAACAATAACATTATAACTTTTATATTATATATTATAATATTTTATATTTGTATTAAAAAAAAAGATTGAAATTATATATTAAATCCATTTATATATAAATTAAAAAAAACAAATAAAAAATTTGTATTTTGTCCCACTCGCCGAGGGCCGGAGGCCGGCCGGGCGACACCATGGAGGGCTGCCTAGCTGGCCTCTGGCCCCCGACTGAGTGGAGATCAATTTTCCCATAATCAACCTCCACCCAGCTAGTGGCCAGAGGCCGACTGGGTAGCCCTCCACGACGCCGTTGGGTTAGCCTCCACCCCCAACGGGCGACCCAATTTCTATTTATTTATTTTTAAATAAAATAAAAAACACACACACACACAGATATATATATATATATATATATATATATATATATATATATATATATATATATATAGTTTAATATAAATTATAATAATAGAAAATTTTAAATTTTAAAAATAATTTTTTAATAAAAAATATTATAATATATATAATAATAAAATATAATATAATAAGATATATAATACTAATTGTTTTTTTATAATTTTTTTTAAAAATATAAAATAAAATATGAATTTAAATAATTAAATTAAAAGATTAATTAATTAATTAAAAAATAATAAATAACAATAACAAAAAAATAAAAATATATTTTTTGAAATATAAAAAAACAAATTCAAATTAAAAAAAAAATTAAAAAAAAAAAAAAAAAAAAAATTAAAATATAAAATGTTTTTTTTTTTTTTTAATAAAAAAAAAAAAAATTTCAAATGTTAAAAGCACTTAATTTTTTTTTTTAAGAAAATTAAAATGTTTTTACATTTAATTTATTTTATTAAAATTTTGAGAACAAAAGAAAAATACTAAAAATTAGTTAACAATTAAATTGTTTTTTAATTTACAAATATATTTATAATAAAAAAACAAACAAGTTTAATATAAACTAAAACAAATATGTATTTTCCTTTAAACATACAAAAAATTAAATATCTAATAATATTAGAATTTTGGCTTGTATGATCCAAAAATTATGCATCAAATCTTTCAGTGAAAATCACATTTGAGTAGCTTTCGCGCTCGATCGGCTCCAAGCTCTGGTTAGGTTTTGTCGCGGTGTTCCGGGTCGCTGGCACGGCGCCTGGGCTTGGCCCCCTGCCCGGTCTCTCTGATCCAGCTCTTTTTGTCCACACGCTTCCGCATGGACCTGCTGTTGTTGACCTAACAACGTTGATCGACTTCTTCCTCTCCGTGAGTTCCTCTTCCTCATGGATCCTGGCGGGGGCTCTGCTGCTTCCCCCCCGATTCCTCCAGATCTGGAAGCATTCAAATCCTTGATCGCTGCTTCTGGGAAAAGGACGAATGGCTCTCAATCCAAGTTTGTCAAAAAACTAGGAAGCATCCCTAAGGTGGCCCTGCCGGTGGAAGAAACATGTAGATCAGTGTTGAATCTCGCCGAAAGAGGTCTTATTGGCCAGTTCACAGGGTTATGGCCATCCCCGAAATCTGTAGAGGAATGGACAAAGCGAAACTGGACACCGTTGGTCAAAGAAGGAATAAAGAGTCATTTTGTTGGCAAAGGCTTCTTTGTGTTTGTGTTTGAAAAAACAGAAGATAGAAGTTTGATCTTCAGAAACGGGCCATACTTCATGGGTCCCCAAGGACTCTACCTGAACAAATGGTCACCCGACTTCGATCCTGCTCAAGACGTTCCCACGGCGGTTCCTGTCTGGGTGCGCCTCCCTCATCTCCCCCTCCACTGCTGGAGCCAGAGTTCGCTGCAATCCATAGGTAACGCTCTAGGAAGATACATAGATCAGGCGCCGAGGAAGGATCAATTCTCTTGCGCACATATCTGCGTTGAGGTCGATCTGGAGGTCGGTCTACCCGAAGCAATCAAACTCTCAGTGGCAGACTGGACTCATATCCAAGAGCTCGACTATGAGCAGTTGCCTTTCAAATGTAGACACTGCCACGAATACGGGCACTTCGCAAGATATTGCAAGAAAAAAAACGAGGAAACTGCAGAGAAAGAAAAAGGAGAGCAATGGAAACAGGTAAAGAAACCGGCAAACAATAGGCAGAACAACAAAAACAAAGGCAAAGAGACAGGGAGCAAACCAGGGCAAGAAAATGAACGCACTCAAATCGATGGAAGCAAGGAAACCATCAGCATAGAAGAGGACAAAAACCCTTTTGAATCACTCACTCCACCCACTGATCCTCCAGAAGCAGATCGGGAAGACCCCCCCCAGCAGAACAACATCGAACCCTCAGATCCAGGTATTACTTCTATCATGAATCCCAACAATAATTCATCCCCTTCTTATGCTGATATAATTAAACAAAAGAAGAAGAATGTAGAAAATGAGGGCTCATCGGATGAAGAGATCTTAGAAAGGACATCAAAGCGAGCTAGAAGGAAATCAAACAGAGAAACCAGGGAAGAAGAGTCAGAAAGACAAAAAACTCTGGGAAGTCAAGCTACCATTGAAATGACCCTCGGAAGGAACACCAGGCCAAGAGATCCTAAGGGAGGAGGACCTACCCCAACAAGTTATAAATGATGCAGCTAGTCTCTTGGAACTGTAGGGGTTTGGGGAATCCCACAAAGGCGGAGGCTATCAGGGATTTAATGAAGATGGAATCCACAGACATACTCATTCTCCAGGAGACAAAAATAGAAGGGGAAATCCTTCTAAACACCAGCAATACAAGATGGAAATTTGACTCAGGAAAGGTAGTCAGTGCAAGAGGCACGGCTGGAGGCATAGGCACATTCTGGTCCAAGAGCTCCTTCTCCTTAGAAAGTTCCTTTGTGACCCAACATTGGATATTCACAGAATTGCGCCATACAGCAAGCAATTTTAAGATAGCCTTGTTCAACTTGTATGTCCCAGTGCATTACGAGGAGAAGAAAGAATGATGGACTACACTTTCGGACTATTTGGAACTCCTCAATCCTATGAATATAGTCATAGGAGGAGATCTGAACATAATCTTATATCCCAAAGAAAAGAGAGGAGGGACCTCTTTGAGAGACCCCTTCCTTATCACAGTGGAGAACCTCATCCAACAATGGGACTTAGTAGATTTCAAACCAGTGAAAGGAGAATACACCTGGACAAACAATAGAGCAGGAGAACACCATATCTCTACAAGGCTGGACAGATTTCTCACCAGCAGTTCTATTATGATGGATAAAAGAATTGTTTTTTCCAAGATTCTTCCTAAGCTAACTTCAGATCACAAGCCAATTCTATTATGTCTTAAGGAAGAAGAAGATCTCAGCCCCCTCCCTTTTCGCTTCAGTCCTCTTTGGGCAGAAAGGGAAGGGTTCTATGAAACTGTTGAAACAGCATGGAGAATAGAGGTTCCTGGCTCACCAAGGTACGTATGGGAACAAAAAATGAAAAACACTAATAAGGCATTAAAAGACTGCATAAAACAAGACACCAACACTCCTACTAGTCAGCGAAAAGATGCAGTCAACCAGCTGGAAGATATTCAAGTGGGAATGGAAGCGAAAGACATCTCACCCAGGGATCTAGATAACGAAAAAATTGCCGAAATGAAAACATACAGCGCATTCAGAAATGAGGAAGAGTATTGGCGCATCAAATCTCGCAGCTTGTGGCTCAAAGCTGGAGATAGAAACACCAATTATTTTCACAGGCAATACAGGGCGCGCCTTTCGCGAAACCACATTGGTGAAATCATTACAACTAGTGGTCAGGTATGCAGAGGATATGAGCAAATCAAGGAAGCAGCGGTGAATCACTTTCACAATCTCCTTAGTGCAGAAAAGGATGGGAGCGAGGAAGATATTGTTGAATTCCTCACAAACATTCCAAATCTGGTCAGCGCAGAAGACAACATCACTCTAATGAGCCATGTCACAGAAGAAGAGATTGCAGACATCGTTTGGTCCATGGAGCCGGACAAAGCACCCGGGCCCGACGGTTTTTCAATACATTTCTACAGAAAATGCTGGGACCTTATAAAATCTGATCTTATTAGAATGGTTCATGGGTTCATGAGGAAGGCTAAGATAGGAGGCGGTATAAACTCCACCTTCCTCGCTTTAATTCCAAAGGAGGAAAGCCCAAGCTCTTTTGAAAGGTACAGGCCAATTTCTCTGTGTAATTCGTCCTATAAGATTGTGGCAAAGCTGTTGGCGAACAGAATTAAACCCCTCCTGCAAAAATTAATCTCCTCTGCCTAAGGGGGATTTGTACAAGGAAGGCACATACTGGATAACGTCATACAAGTTCAGGAAGCTCTTCATACCAGTCACTCATGCAAAGAACAAGGTATGCTCATAAAACTTGAGATGTGCAACGCATTTGACAGAGTCAATCATTCTTTCTTGTATAGGGTCCTTTTATCCTTTGGGTTCAGTCAGGCCTTCATTAATCTTATCAAAGCATGTTTGGAAAGGATATGGATCGCGCCCATGATAAACAGTAGACCTGCTAATTTCTTCTTAGCCACCAGGGGTTTGAGACAGGGCTGCCCCCTTTCACCCTTCCTCTACATACTGATGGCTGATTCCTTGAGTAGAAAACTGACTCTGGAAAAAAAAAAGGGCAGTCTTCCAGGGATCAGAATTGTGAAAGGCTTTGAACCTATGAATCACGAATTGTTCGCCGACGATTCTTTATTGCTCGGAGGGGCATCTCCAAGAATAACAAAATCCTTTAGATCTATACTTCAGAAATACTGTAGTATCTCCGGAGCTTTGGTGAGTGAACGGAAAAGCGTCGTGTATGGGTGGAACACTGTGCAGCACCAAATTGAGACAATTGCAAATGAACTGGGGTATGTAGGTCACACAGATTGGGAAAAAATAAAATATTTGGGACTTCCTATCACACTTGGCTCCAACAGAAACCACCTGTGGGAGGATATTATATCAAAATTTAAGAGGAAGATCACCACGTGGGGAGGCTTCTGGCTAACCTCAGGGGGGAAATTAACGCTTATCAAAACAGTGCTTTCGGCTTTGCCCACCTATCAAGCGTCCCTCATGCTGGCTCCAAAGCTTATTTCTGACCAATTTTCCAGACTCGTGCGTAATTTCTTGTGGAAGGGCGGGAGAGGAAACTCCAACAGATTCCACTTAATAAATTGGGACATGGTGAAACGTCCACTGGCAGAGGGAGGTCTTCAAATTCGAGACCCTGTTCATGCAAATATAGCTCTAGGTTGTAAGTTATTATGGCAAATTCATGCAGAACCTACTCACCCAGTGAGTCAAATCTTTAATCTGAAATACCTCAAAAATCAGTCTATTAAATCCTTCAAGACAGGGAAACCCCCAAAAGGAACTCAGGTATGGAAATTGTGTTACAGAGCTATCGAGTTTTTTAGATCTCATTTATACCGGATCCTTGGTAATGGTAAAAAAACAAAGCTATGGAAAGACATCGTTATGGGGCACCGCCCTCTTGCAGAAAACCAAGAAATTAATCAGGTAAGAGTCTGGTTACAGTCAAAAGGTATAAGGAAAATTGAAGACATCTCCAGCTGGGACAGAAATGGGAATTGGCAATGTTGGTCTTTTCCTAGAATTCCTGAACATTTAAACGCACAGCTAGACACACTTCAAGCTGCAATCTCTGATTTTGCCCCGGTCCACACAGAAGACGAAGATGTTTGGGGCTGGGGTAAGACTGGAGTATACACAGTCAGTCATGGTTATTATCAGATGCAGAGTCAAAAATATTCGCCACACCCAGAATCTGTGTGGAAAAAGATTTGGGACAGCTTCGGCATTCCCAAAATCAATTTCTTCTTCTGGACTCTGTTTCACAACAAAATCCTAACTGGAGATAATTTGTGTAAGAGGAACATAGTTGGACCACATAGATGTGTTCTTTGTAAAAAAGCCTCGGAAACTACAAATCATATGTTCTTAACCTGCGATTTTGCAAAGGAGGTATGGTCTTTCTTCCTCGCCGGACTGAATGTTTGCCCTCCATCTCAAAGCACTATCGACACCATGTTCTCCTCTTGGAATGACAGATATCCCTTCAGCATAGCCAGCAAGTCAATTTGGCAAAAGGTGTGGACAACAGCACCAAAGTACGTTTGTTGGAAGCTTTGGTTAGCTCGAAATGAAATAATTTTCAACAATACCGAATTGCCTGCAGCAAAAGTGGCAGATCAGGCAAAGAATCTCCTCTTGGAAACTTTGAACCATTCCTTAGCCAAAGACGACAACTCCTTGCGCACCGAAGAAAGGGTGTGGTTGGATGCATATACAGGAAATCCCAGTCCTCCTGCCCTCAACCGCACTATGCACACAGGAAAATGGAAAATTCGAGAAACAGAGGATAGCTTCCAGCAGTGGTGGAAATCTCAGGGCAAGTGCTCCATTTTTTTCGATGGAGCCTCAAAAGGCAATCCATGGAGGGCCGGAGCAGGAGGGGTGATCTTCTTCCAAAATGGGAGCAAAGATGTCTTCAGTTGGGGCCTTGGAATCAAAACCAATAATCAAGCTGAAATCCTCAGCCTCCTGAAAGCCTGTCAAATGGCAAGAAAAGGAAATCCAGATGAAATTCTAATTTTTGGAGATTCTAAACTGCTGATAAAAACGCTGGTTAACAAGACAAGGCTCAAGGACCCAGTGCTAAACAAACAACTTTCAAGAGTATTCAAAATCCTGAAAGATTTTTCTTCAGTTCAACCCTTCCATATTCCAAGAGGACTAAACAAGGAAGCTGACAGTTTGGCGAACATCGGCTGCTCTTTACAGGATGGGATGATTAGCATTAATGCAGAATTACCGATCATGGCAAACATCCCTTAAGCAGAAAGAGAGCAAATGTAATTTCTTATTTTGTAACGGCTGTTAGGCTATGCCCAACCTGTTTACTATCAATAAAACATAACCGTTTCAGTTAAAATATATATATATATATATATATATATATATATATATATATATATATATATATATATATATATATATATATATATATATATATATATATATATATATATATATATATATATATATATATATATATATATATATATATATATATATATATATATATATATATATATATAAAATCACATTTGAGTAAATTGTGCCGACGCGTTTCGAACCAGCCAGTGTGGTTCATCATCAGCACAAGATATGATAAACCACACTTGTTGGTTCGAAATGCATCGACACAATTTACTTGAATTTGATTTTCTTCAAAAGATTTCATACATAATCTAATAATATTTTTTAAAATAAAATTTCATGTTTAAAAAAAAAATAAAAAAATAAATTGGTTCTTTTAATTTTTCCGGTTGCACTTTTAGAAAAAATAAAAATAGAATAAATAAAAATATTTTTTGATGTGCATGGTTGTTTTCTGGTTTTCTTTCATGGAGCAACCCTAAAAAGGAAAAAAGTCAAAATTTTTGTCGTAAAAACTCTAGAATTTTGAGTTTTTTTTTTCCATTTTCTTAGCTAAAAAAATATTAAGATATTATGGTTTTCAAACCTAAAAACCATAAAAAATAGTTTTGGAACATAAAAACCATAAAAAAAAACAAAGTTTCCCCAAACTCATCTTTAAGTGGACAGAATAGAAGGAAAATTAACCTTTGAAATGCGAAAAACTCTTGTTACCAATGGAAACGCAACGCCTCCACAAAATTACCAATGCAAGCACAACGCCTCCATTGCAAATGCAATGTCTCCATAAAGTTACCAATGCCAACGCAACACCTTCAGAAAATTGCTCCAGCAAAACCTAAAATACTTGATGTGATGTGATGAATAGAAACAATGATTCTTATTATATAGCGGACATTGTGTGATTGGTTTATTGTTTAGCAAATGTGGGATTAAAATTTAAAATTTAAAATATTTACATGTAGTTAATTATAGTTAATATTTTAGTTAATATTTACATGTAGTCAATGTTAAATCATTCAAATAAAAAAAATATTTTAATTTGGGAGGCATGCATGAAAGGAATATTTTTTGGATATTTTGAATAGAAAGTATGGTGAAATATATCAAGACTAACAGTTTATTAAAATATTTTGAAATATATATTATACGAATATGATATGGGATTAAATTAAAAATTACAAATATTTATATGTAATTAATTATAGTTAAAATTGTTAGTATTTGCATGTAGTTATTATAGTTAATATTTACATGTAGTCAATGTTAAATCATTCAAATAAGAAAATTATTCTAGTTTGGAAGGCATGCATGAAAGGAAACTTTCGTGGATATTTTGAATAGAAGGTATGGTGAAATATTTCAAGACAAATAGTTTATTAAATTAATTTTAAATATATTTTAGGCGAATATAATGTGGGATTAAAATTTTAAATTTAAAATATTTACATGTAGTTAATTATAGTTAAAATAGTTCATATTTGCATCTAGTTATTATAGTTAATATTTACATGTAGTCAATGTTAAATCATTAAAATAACAAAATTATTTTAGTTTGTGAGGCATGCATGAAAGGAATATTTTGTGGGTATTTTGAATAGAAATATTGGTAAAATATTCCAAGACCAATCGGTTATTAAAATGTTTTTAAATACATTTTAGATGAATATTTTGTATGAAATATTTGAAACAAAAATTTTGGAGTAAAAGTTTTTCGCGAAAATTTTTCTGGGGGGGAATTTGGAGGGAAATGATGAGTCTTTAAGAAATATATTGTAATTGGGAGAGGCATTTGTATCATTCAACATATTCTTGTTGAAAGCCATAGGTTCTTTTGATAGCGAAGCTTTTTCTTTCTACAACATCAACATCTTCATCACACAACAACTTTATTCAGATTGATGAATATAACATGAGTCTATTCACCATCAATAGAGAGTGAAAAATTTGACTTGTTCATAATCCTAAGGATGATGAGAACGTAATTGATGAGGCGGAAAAATAAATTTATGTAAGTCAAGAGTCAGTTATTCCACTTACTCCTAATCCTAAGGATTATGAAAGCACCAGTGATGAAGAATTTCCAGAGTCAAAATTTTCACTTCATCTTAATCCTAAAGATTATGAGGGCACCATTGATGAAGGGGGAGATGAATACTATCCACTTTGTCCTAATCCTAAGGATTATGCGAGTATGACAGATGAAGAGGGGAATGAAGAATTTGCAGAGTCAAAATATCCACTTTGTCCTAATCATAAGGATTATGCCAGCACCACTAATTAAGAGGGGAATCAAAAATTTCCAGAGTCAAAATATCCACTTCATCCTAATCCTAAGGATTATGCGAGCACCACTGATGAAGAGGGGAATGAAGAATTTGCATCATCAAAATGCCCACTCTGTCCTAATGCTAAGGATTATGCGAGAACCACTATTGAAGAAGGGGAAAAATTGTAGAGTCAAAATATCCACTTCATCCTAATCCTAAGGATTATGCCAGCATGACTAATGAAGAGGGGAATGAAAATTTTCCAGATTCAAAATATCCACTTCATCTTAATCCTAAGGATTATGGCAGCACCACTGATGAAAACGGGAATGAAAAATTTGCAGCGTCAAAATATCCACTCCGTCCTAATTCTAAGAATTATGCGAGCACCACTCAAGAAGAGGGGGATGAAAAAATTCTAGACTCAAAATATCCACTTCGTCATAATATTAAGGATTATGCCAGCACCACTGATGAATATGGGAATTAGAATTTGCAAGAGTCAAAATATCCACTTCATCCTAATCCTAAGGATTATGCGAGCACCACTGATGAAGATGGGAATGAATAATTTTCAACGTCAAAATATCCACTTTTTCCTAATCCTAAGGATTATGCGAGCACCACTAATGAAGAGGGGGATTAATTTCGAGAGTAAAAATTTTCACTTCAACCTAATCCTAATGATTGTAAGATCACTAATGATGAAGGGAGGGATGAAGAATTTCCAATAAATATAGATTTAAGGAATCTGATTATTCCTAATCCTAAGGATTATGAGAGCACCAGTGAGGAAGGGGAGGGGCGGGATGAAGAAATTATAGTGAAAAAAGATTCAAAGCTTCCACTTAGGCCTAATCCCAAGGATTATGGGAGCACCATTGACGAAGTGGAGGATGAAGAGTTTCTTGCAAATTATAATTTTAGAGGCACATATCTAAATAATGCATTTTCACTAAGTGACCATTACAAAGACACTCATGGTGATGAAGAATTGTATCCTCCCAGGGAATAATTTGAAAGCAAGGATCAAGATGGTGAATCATTTCGTCTAATTCGGGGTTACAATAGTGTAAATGATTCTTGTGAAATGTTTTCTTCAAGTGAGGATGGTAATGAATATTTTCCAGGAAATGGTGCTGATGAATTTCTTAACTATGTTGAGAATTATGGTAGTGGGGATAATATTCCTCCTAATGGTTATGAAATTGCTTCTACAAAGGATAATGGAATTATGAATCCATTGCAAGTAAATATTTTAACTAGGAGTAGGAGTAGACCTCTTCAAATAAATCTAGAACATTCAAGTTATACAAGGGTGAGGACAACATATCTCATAAAAAGAAGTTTTGTTGTTCATTTGATTTCAAGTGGATTTTGTCGAAGGGATTTATTGAAACATATGGATTTCAACTTTTCTTTGGAAGAAAGGAAAACATATTTTTCAATGACCAAAATAATTCAAAATTCATATTTAGTGGGTTGTATGCAATAAACACTAGCAAGTTATGATTATCATATTGGGAATGTATTTCTCTATAGAAAGGATTTCAAAATGTTGCATTCATTTGGTAATTTTTGTTTGTCAATAATCCAAGAAAAAATGGAAAAGGGTCCCACATATTATTCAAAAGTATGTTATAAACGGGAGGTTGGGCCATTAGAAAATACTTCTATGTCATGGATGAAAGAATTTTTTTTAAGGCACGTAGAGTGCGTGCCAACTAAAGACACAATACATATTCCAGATAATTTCTTTAGACGAGAAATATTCAGCTTATACAAAGATTATGCAGAAGTTGTTGAAGGAGTTGGTAATTGTATTACATATTCATATTTTACAAGGGTATGGAAAAACAAATTCAACAATGTTTGTATTCCTAAGAAGAGAAGGATGGGGGTTTGCAACAACTGTGCTTCTCTTAAATAAAAAAGAGATAAATGTCAAGGGGGAGAAAGAGGCATGCGTTCAAAACATTATTTTTTAAATCTGATATAATTTATCAAGTATGAAAATATATGTATTCATATGTTTCTTTTATTTTATGTACATATTCGGTTGTCAAAGAACTTCAAAGTGTTTCATTCAGTTTCACTTGGTTGGTTGTATGGCCTTTAAAGAGAAGATGTTTCCATGGGTTTTATTTAAGCTCCAAATATTCATAATGATGCAAATATGACCATAACTATAATCCATGATGTGGTTACTCATTGGTCTAGTATTCTTCCTGAAGTTTTGTATGTACAATTAGCAAAACCAAGCTTTGAAAACAAAAATCAAGTTCTTTTTGGGTATCTAAACATGCTCGTTGAATTAGGAATTTAAAAAAAGATAATGCTTGGTTTCATTCTTCTTGGACATACTCATGATCATATTTATCGAATGCTTTAAGTCGTTTTTTAGTAACATTGAGGAGGAAAGGTGTTCAGAGCCTGCCATGATTAATTGAATGTATTAAGAAATCCTACATTCTAGAGCATGTTTTTCATGTGTTGGAAAAAAATATTGACATGTGAAGGTTTATTTTGGGATAACATGGTGAGGAGAAATTAATTGAACAACTTAACGACATTAGCTTCCAACATCGATTTCGTATCAAAAAAATTGATAGGATAGCACTTATATGGGGCAAGAAGTATTCAATTGTTACAGAATGGGGGCCATCATCAGGTTTAGCATTTTTGAAGTTCATTCCAAAGCGTCCAATATTTCCATCAATGATATTGTTATTAAAGTTAGTTGTTGAACTCCATAATTCACGAAGGCATAAGAGAGACATAAATTATTCTGAATGTCTCGAGGAAATTAAAAGATGTATTATAGATACATATGGGTACTTCAATGTTCCTGATTCAGTTTCGTGGGAGTATTTTTTCAGTAACCAAAGTGATATGATTTCAATATCAATAAATGAGGACACACTTTTGAATACTCCATTTTTTTGGCCATAAAATATGCCAAATGAACATGAGGAAACTCACATTGTTGAACAAAAACAATTTCAAGATATTATTTATTCTCCACAGGTAGAGGAAAGAGAAATCTATATTGGTTCTAGAATATCACATACACAATGTGAATAGATGGAAGACCTTTACAGGGGTTCTATACAAGATGTTAAGGAGGGTTGCATGATAGCAATGTTAGCAGATGAAGATCCACTTGGTTATCCATTCTAGATTTCCAAGGTTATAAACATTATTAATGAAAATGAAGATATTACAGTTGTTGATGTACATTGGTATGCCACAAGTACCCACCATTTAAATGGTGTGTACAAGCCAAAGATGGTAGTTGAAAAAAAAAATGGTAAAAAGAGAAAAATAAAGGGCACAAATATAAATCCTCACCGCACAGATGTCTTAAAATTGGAGGATGTGGACATACTTGTGTATGACTTCAATTTGACAAGGAGAGTAACTCTTCGGTTGAAGACCATAAATATTTTAAAGGAATTGCTACCAGAACAAATATTGCTGAGATGAGACTCTGTTGAATATAGTTGTAGATCTACAAGACTTTTGGACTCTAAAATGGTTGGCATGCATGATGACTCAGATGCAGCACTAGTTGATGCAAGAGAAGAATATGTATCATCTTCAACTGCATCGATTCATTCATCTGAAGATGTAGGTTCTGATGGTGTGCCAGGACCTATGGTTGATTTTGAACAATTGTCTAAGGCATTTTTATGTAATTGATGTTTGCGTGGTAACTTGAAATACATATTTTGACTTCCATATTATTTTTCACAAATTTATGAGGAATTTCTATGTTTTTTGGATTATACATCTTTATTATGAATAATTCACCTCTTTAGAATATTCATAATGAAACAATGAATTACAAAAATAATTTAAGTTATATTAAATATACCAATGTTGATATTTGGATTACAAGTAAAATGTAAAACAAAAATTAATGATGATTTATTGGATTATGCAATGTTATTTCCATGATATGATGTAATGTTACCATTTGGTATAAGATACTCTTAAAAAATTTAAAAATTATATGCCACATTGAAAGGGGACATTTTGTTTTGATGGTTGTTTTTTAGGTTTTGGTTTCAATTAGATTTAAGTTTGTCTTAGGCTAAGATTTCAAAAGAGATATATTTTTATCCTTTAAAATTAAAACTACTCTTGGAATAATAAATATTTCATTTACTTGTTCATTTTTAAAAATTGTTTAATTCATATAATTTCTCCATAATTTCATAGTTCAAGTATGTTGAAAACTTAAGATTTAAAAACTTGGGACTTACAACTTGTCATTAAGGTTTTTATGCACTATGAAATTTTATCTTTAATGTGATGGCTGAAAAAAATTACATTTTTAGGGTTGTTTAGGTCAAGATATTTTATCTTCAACTACATGGATGAAAATTGTTCGAAATGATAAGGCCATCAAACATGATTTTGTTTATCTTTAACATCCTGTATCAAAATTTTTAGAAATTTACGATTTTTCAATGTCATAATATGTTGTCTTTAATTCCATTTTTACAATGTGTCAAAAGTGTCATACAATGTTTTTTTTTTGTTTAACATCAAATCGTTTTGTTTCGAGGGTGTTTTTTAAATCCTTTTTTCAAGAAACAATTTCCTTTTCAGCATAATTTTATAAAATCTTGAAATTTGACCTTGAGAAAAAACCAAATGCATTATGGAATACACACTTTTTGTTTTTCAAACATTTTTTCATGTTTTTTGAGTCTTTTTGGGCTAGAGTTCCCGTTATGAGGTACTAGTTCCCATTTGACCAGTAACTATGTTTTTACTTATGCTTTTATTTTGGAGCCTTCCCTTTTGTCGATGGGAGATATATTTTACCATCATCAAGTATTCATGATTTCATCATCAATTATAATTTATGTTGCACTTGCACTTTCTTTGTTTGATACCGATTTGATCTTTTTGAGTCACAAGCTAACCTCTTGACTTGACCTTGAAGGAGATTTGGTATGGCCTCTAGAAACTATGCAACATTGGAAATAAAGAAAGCCTTGACGATGAAAATTGCACAATACAAAATGGAAATTCATGCTTAATCTTGTGCATTTCACAATCTTGGATGGTAATCCAAGACTAAGCTAATAAAATATGTGAACCATTCCTTGAGCTCATAAAGTGCACATTGCACTGAGCCGGGAAGTTTCTAAATCCCCAAACATTGTGCAATCTTCCTTGGGAGGGTGCATCACAAGTTTCCTCAAAAAGAAAAAATAAAAAAATAAAAAAGTAAAAAAGAATCCCTAGAAAGTAGGGAGTCGTTATTAGTTTCCCGAAGGTGGAACAATTACTATTTTTGGAACTTTCTAAGAGGTGTAATTTTTCCTTGATTTTAGACATGCATGTCATAAACCCTAATCCACCAAAATTTATTTAATAGATGTCTCTAGAGATAATTTGTAAATTCGATCCCAGAGCTCTATAATTCCCGACGATATCAAGGAGTCTTCAGTGGAGTTTGCATTGCTTTTCTAGGTGAGTTTTTCTTTTGTCGTGTTTTACCTTTTATTCTATCGCTTTTTTCGTTTAGCTTCTTTCTGTCCCGTTTTACTTTTTTCTCTTCATGGTTGCTGAAATTTTAACTTATATTAGTTTGTATAAGCGTTGGATGATTTTTTCATTTTACATTTGTAAGTGTCACATTAGTTTTCTTGTTTTTTCACACTAGTGATTTTCGTTTCGATGACTCTCCTTGTCGTTTGTTGATTCTATGCACTTCATTAACACTGATATATCCATACTTAATCATATCTCCACTTTAACCTGCATCATCACTTATATCTTCCTATTTCCCACACCCTCACGGGGCATATTTTCACTTCACGTGGCCATGAATTTCCTTTCCCAGTTGGGGATTGAGCAAGTCAACGGATGAAATATTGGCCTCAAATAATACTCAATGTGTAGTAAAATATGGCCCAATTATGCATTGTGTATTTCAAGGGCTTAGTCCTACTCCCTTGGCCACTAAGACTGCATAATTCGCATCTCTTTCTGTCACTGCCCAAGATGAATTGCCCATTGTGTAGTCTCAAGCACAAGGCTACATTACTGGATGATGAGACTGCACAATTTGTAGTTCCCTAGCCAGTATCCCTTCCTTAAGTATGAGAATTTCATAATCCTCTTCATTATTCCATGTGTTTGCTTCCTCTCACTTTCAAAGTGGATTTGCAAAAGCTAATTTATTCTTTCCATGAGTGCATTTTACTCCTACTACAATTATTACTGTTATTGAGCACTTCTATCCAACGGTCACTATCACCATGGCACCCAAGAGAGGTGCTTCAAAGGATACCACAAAGTGAAATACCAGGGAAGAATTTGGGATTACCCTAGTAAACTTGCTATTATATTCAAAGACTCAAATTTTTTTGGAGAAGGAATCATATATTACATAGAAGAAAGTGAACGATGCATTTTCAACAACGAGCTTCAAAAGAGATATAGAGGAATATTAGGTATATGTCATCATTCAGCGATCGAGACTACACAGGGTTGCAATCAGATATCCAACCCTCCGATGTGAAGATGTTATAATATGGATTGTTTCACATATTGACGTGAAGGCTATGAATTTGAGAAATTCGAACATAAATAACATTGATACTTTTCTTGGAGTAGGTTACCATATTACATCCCATTTTCCCAAGCCACACAAACTCTTATATTCATACTTCTATGCCACCAACATCTATGTAAGCATGAAGGACATTTTTAAGGGATGGCTGAAAGAGCCATCAAAGTTTCGTTAGACACCCACTAATACATACAAGACAAAATCTCTTAGGAGGGTGTATCAACTCTTGGTTATCCTAGCCTGCATAATTTATGGTTAGCATAGCATCAAAACATTTCCCTAAGGGTGAGGAATGTGGTTGAACTAGGTTGTCAATGAGGAGAAGTCATTCAACTAGTTAGACTTGTTGGATCGACATTTAAGTATCCATGTAGTGAATTCCCAAAATCCTCCCAAGGGTGGGAAATCAAGATTCTACATGTTTTCATATATACTTGATGCAATATGTGCGCACAATGAATTATATGGCATGTGTTGGACTTAGACACCATGAGACCTTGCCATGTATATATATTAGAAGTTTCTCTCAGATTGCAGCCATAGAGGAGTAATGGAGAATCTAAATGAGAAATTCCTCATTCTGCTATACAAGGTGATATTTGGGAAAGAACCAAATTGCATCTCATGTGGGGAAATGGAAGCAGTATTAGAGATAGCATATTGGTTTGCCTCACCCGATGGCACCTTCCTTAGAGTGTTGGACAGAAAGAAGTCTACTAATTTTTGAAACTAGGGTCAAATTACACAGGGAAAACTTATATGATTAAGATATTAATTTAACTAGATTCTTATTTTTTAGAGGATGAAAATAGACGTACAGATCATCCCAGTCGGTTAAGAAAAAGATAAGTTATGAATTAATTTAATACTTTATGGGTTGGCCTAACTGCATGTTGATCCAGTAAAGTACCTAAGAATTCACTCACAAAGTTATAAACATAGGCGACCTCAATCTCATGTGTACACTTGCTCAAGTGATCTATAATTTTCATTTATCATTTTATTTCTTCTATTTTATATGTTTTGGCTCGTATGGGTACGTCGGTAGGAGCTCGCATAGTGGATCAGGGACAGAGTCTGGTGAACATTCCAGATCTGAGTCTATTGAGGCAGATCCGTGGGAAGGGCATGATGATGTAGCAATCAAGCTGAGGTAGAGCTAGTATATGGGCTTGTTGAGGTCACAACTAAGCTGGTAAAGCCACTCACAGGATGATTTTAGGGCATGGCCAGGGTTCTAAGGTATTCATCCCCTTAGTTAGGGGAAAATAACATTGTGGTAGTCACTCAGAGTCCTCTAGCCACAGGGTGAGCAAGTTAAGGCTGCAAAAAAAGATAATTTCTGGGAATATCATATTTGGTTCATATTTAGTTGATTATGCAACGCTTCCAAATATCAATTCGTTCAGTCATATTTGTGTGAGATCGTCATTGATAGTCTCCTGGATTAAAATATAGGACTTCAGTGTTGAGATCACTTAGTCATATTTCAGATCCTAGTTTTAGTATTCTATATTTGTAGATCTGTAGATCAGATTTGTTTGCTTTTGTTGCAGATGTATATTAATTCCTCATTCAGTATAAGCCATGTTCATTAGTTTTCTACTGCCAATTTCAGTGCATTTAAGTTCTCCTATTTAGTTCCCTTCATGAAGAAGCTTGGATATGATTTTAATGCTTGTATGCTATTTTTTCCCACACCATAAATATATGTACTCATGGATCATTGTAATCTTGTTTTTGAATCATTCAATGAATATATAAGAAGAATATTTTAAAAGGATTTTCCCTATTAGCCTCCATAAATTCCCAAGGCTGATGAATGGATGTCAACGGAGGTAACCTCAAACCAAGATTTCAGTTTGGTAGCTAGCCCTACCAAACTATGTAGGTCTCTCTCTATGACATCACAACCAATGGATTTGACTGGATAAGGAGTAGATTTTAGGCTAGTTAGGTCACCTCTAGGATTTTTAAAATTTGATAGTTTTACTACTGGATCAGGGTAGAAAACCAGGTAGCTAGGTCAAATGTATCAAAGGGTTACAATCACAAATATATAAAGGAGAAAGGTACCAATTATTTAGTGATGGGCTTAGGGTTTTGTTGGTGTAGTGTAGGGTTTGAAAGAGTGGAGAGGATCTTGATGAGAATGCATCATGAATTTAGTAAAAATTAAGGAAATAAAAATGAAATGATGTTCCCAAACAAAATAGAGCTATGAAAGAATTCTTCTTATCAAAATTTTTGGAATATCACTGAGGAAACAAAATAAAGGAAAGAGAATATGTATATATCATTCATAAAAGACTGTAACATAGAAAAAAAACATCAAAAACTCATTGCACATGAATTCCTAGATAATAGTAGCAACTGTTTCTTTGAAGTTTTGAATAAAAGTTGAAGCAGAAGATACAATGGTCTCACACCTCTAATGTTCTACCATCAAAATGACTAAGAAAGGCATACATATAGGAAAAAAACCATTTCCCCTCTCTCAGGGGTCGAATCCTTGAGTGAAGGATTTGATCACACGATTCTCTCACCTAAAACCTAAACACTAGTGAGGTTAACAAGACTCTCCCCAAGTTAGAAAAGCTGATACCTTTGACCAAAAATGACTTTAAAAGCATGTATCTACCTCATGTTTATACTATTCAACATATTTACACATGTTTACATCATCAAAACATGAAGGTGACTAATTACACCAGTGGATGTTGAATCTAGACCAAATCAATAGAGAAAATTGACCAACATGAAAAAACGTAGCCAATTTAGGAAAAAAAGCAGCGTCCAAGGAGAAAACACAATGAATTTGGGAAAAGTGACGTTTCAAGGCCTTTCTAAGTCCAAATTCTAATCTAAAAGTTTTTGTAAATATCTCTTCCAGTTGGCTACAAAATATAGTCCTCAATCATAGAAAATAACTAATTCTATCCCCTCAAAATTTATTCTCCCACTGGAACTCCAAAAATATAGTGTGTTGTTCAAAAAAGGGGCATAAAGGTGGTTTTTGAGTGGTTTGTGGGCCTTTGTACCTGCTATATCTTGCTAAAAGTCTACTCCTGGGGGCTATATGTGATGTAAAGCTCATAATAAATGTAGAAAGGTAATTTTTTTTTCATTTGGTGGCTCCCATCAAAAGCGTAACATGGGTCACGCTGCGTTTTGACCCTATGGCTATGCCAAAAATAGTGAAAAGCTCCAAAATTTTCAAAAATTTCCAAAAACTCTCAAAATTTGTTCAAAATTTCAGCAAACCTGATCCATGTTGAATTGATATAGAATGAAAAGCTATGAGGGAAGCATCACCTAGAAAATCCAACTTTCCCTTCTCCTCTTCCTCCATTAAGGTTTCTTTAAGTTTTGCCTTCAATTCTCTGATTTTTTCCCGAGATACTTGATTTTTATTGTAGTAATCCATGGACATGTGTCTCTAAATTTTATTGTCCTTGTTGGCCCTCTTTAGGAGCTTTTCCAATTTTCCATTGACTCTATCTAGCCAATACTCCCTATCTTGTTCATTTTCTCTCATAATGAGCTCGTCCACTGTTATGAGTGTTTTTGGTGGAGATGCTTCTCTTTTTTGCTGCAGTTCCCTTTTTGGGCCTCTAGTTCTAGGCCTCTTCCTTGTAAAATTTTCTTCATGTTCATCGGAATCATCAATGTCAACTAAAAATTTTCCCTTTACATCATCCTTGGTAGCATCAACCTTATGTCTATTTAAGAGTAGTAGGTTTACCTTCAATTGCATGTTCTCCTACTGAAGAAATTAAATCATGAAGTTGACCTTGGAAAAATTGTTCTTAAGCTATCTGATCTCAACATATTTCTCCATGATAACCTTCTTTTCTGGTTTTTGCTCTTCATCCACCCCTAAATATTCCATGCCATTATCAAAATGGATAGGATCCTCATGCTTTGGTGGTGATCTTTGCCCTACTGATGTAGTCTTCTCCCCTTGCACAATTTTTGGAGCAAACACAGGCCTCCTACCTCTCTGATATGTCTGAGTCACCTCAGTTTTAGGTGACCTCTTGAATGAAAATCTTGTAGTTGAGCCAATATCTCTTTGTATGGATGGTGTTGATGGTGTGGCTTATGATGTACCTGGGCTAGTTGGATGACTAGCAGGAGGCAAAAACACATTTGAATGAAGGAAGGTCTCCCAGGTGATGTTCTTCTCTACTAGATGGTGCAAAACAATGATTTTGATGAGGGCATGGTGAAATAGGTTGGCTTCATGTTGGCCCTATCTATGCTACACTTTTTTCTGACATTTTTACCAAACTCTTATAGAGGTAGTAGGATATGTTAAGTGGTTCTAACCCTGTAAAGTGCATGAGAAATATAGCATGATACTTTTACAATCTAGAAATTATTCCCTCACATGTAAAGTACTACATAATGACCCTCATTAATGAATAAAACCTATCCAACAGTTGACCAAAAGGAACCACTTTGTTAATGCCATGTTTGTGGTGACATTTGATGAATGATTTGTAGTTTCTCACTTCAAGATGAAGGCTCTTAAACCATTTTTCACCACTATTAGGTATACCGGAAGTTGTATCAACGTATTTAGTTGAGATTTCGAAGCTCAACCCTGCAATTATGACCTTGTATCGTTTAATATTAGTGGAAAACAAACTAGCGACCTTGGCATGGTATTTGACTTTTTGAACTTGCTAACAAAATGTCATGCACCAAACAATCTGAAAGCACTTCTTGGAAAATGGATAGGATAACATTTCATGTGCTTTGAGTGGTTCATATCTTGACATTTGGCCTCCCTTGTTATAGGGTTTCTTTTCTCCTTCCATATTTCACAATTTACAAGGTAAACCCTAATGGGAAAAAACAACGGTAGTGAGTGATGGGAAGGGAAAAAGGGTTTAGTGAAGGGATATGAGGATGGGAAAATTTATGGAAGTAGGTAAGGGTTCCAGAGAGCTACAGGAAGTGGAGGGGGTGAAATAGGTATAGGGACGGGATAGGGAAATTTAACATAGCCCAAACCCTAGAATCTGCCCAAAACACAACGTAGAGGTAGGGTTTGGTTTTTGGCACTTGGGAAATGGGAATAGAAGAATTCAAAAGGTTATGGGAGTTGTATTTGAGTGTAAGTGAGGGTTTCTTGTGCTATGGATATGGATTTACACCTTGAAAATATGAAAACAAAGCCTCACCCATAAAAACGACGTGGGGGGAAAATGGAGAATTGCATAAAGAAAACAAGGAAAGAAACTAATAGGAGTGCTAAGCCTTCAACTTACTTGTATAACACTATTGGAGACTTGAATTTCCGTGGAGAATCCTTTTAAGCTTGATTATTGACCGAGAGAGGGAAAACATAGCGTAGGAGAGAAAACACAATGTGCTACTGAAAGTGAAACGTGGTAGCTCCAAAACGTAGTGTAATGCCTTGAAACTACTTCTCTGGAGTCTTCTTTGATGTTGATAATGCTAAGGTTTTATTCTTATGTGAGTGAGAGCTTTTTATAAATGGAATTAATGAGAGAAATGAGTTTGATAATCCTTTATAGCCTTTTGAAGTCTTTTTCTTCATTAAGGTGTGGTGGCCCACCAAGTGCATTTCACTATTGCTTTGGAAATATATGTAGCTTTGAACATTAGGAACTTATTACATCATAATTGAATAAAATTACATATGAAAAATAATTTATTGAGAAAATCCATATTACTACTTCATTTACCAGTTTTATTAATGAAATGACTGATTTTGGTGACTTAAACCATAATGACCTAATGGTGACACTGAGTTGAATGAGACTCATGGTGACCCGACTGAGATGAAACTGATGATTTTGTAATGATGACTCATCCAAATGAGAGATGGAAGTTACCAACTCAATTTTCTTTTTGAATGGAGTAGTAACAGACCTAGACACCACTAGCCAGTGACCAAATTTTTATTTAAAAACCTACTAAAACCATAATTATTTGACCCGAGACCCTAACAAACACTTTGAGAGATCCCATTTGATCACTAGTGTTAGGCAGAACTGACTGACACAAAAATTGGCTCCAAATCGGGATGTAAGCTCCTTGGAGGAACACTCTAGACCAAGTAGCCTAATCCATTGGGCATGGAGTCAAAAATAGTAGACTCGAAATAGAAAACCATCTAACGAACTAAACTGAATCTATCTGAAACAAAAATTTACTCTACGTATAAATCAACAGCTAATCACCGAAACTTTATGGCCTTCACTTTAGGCTCCAAGCTTCGATGATTAACTCCTTCACACTTCGACAAAAAATTAAAATGATATATGCAATGGTAGTGAGAAATATCATAAATATGATCAAAATAAGTATTGCTCAAGAAGCCTACCATTGATTGATCCTCCTCCGAAGTCTTTCCCATTACTTTCCTCCAACACGTAAGTATGCTTTCCTCTTGAAGATGAAATCTTGTACAGTTTTTTATATAAATTCTCAAACTTACCATGCCTTCCTTTATCTTCATTTTGAGCATCCCAATAGAGTACCACATCACCAATGCTAAAATCATCTACCTTTGTTTTGTGATCATACACTTTCTTGATTCATTCTTGAAGCTTGGAAGTTCTTTGAAACACCTCGTCCCTAGTTTGTTGCAAATGGATCATTTGATTTATCCATCCTTGAACATCATTCGGTTCACTACCAATTTCCTGCAACATATTAATGAATGGAACAACGAAATAAGTATGAAATAATGTATCAACCACATACACTAACTCAAAAGGTTACATTCCTATGGACTTATTATTGCTTAATTTTTCTTCCCAGAAGGCATTGATGAGTTTCTTACGCCAAATTTTCTTGTTTACCTACAACATATTCTTGATAATGTTGACTAAGGAATTATTTGAAGATTCAACCAAACCATTACCTTGTGGGTAGTATGTATTCGAATCACCCAATATGATATTGTACTTCTCACAAAATTCCACCATATTTATGTATTTGAAAGCACCTGCATTATCCATGATGATCTTATGTGGACAACCAAATATGGACAAGATATTATATTCCAAAAATTGAATGATAACGAAATCATTTGCTTTCGAAGTTTGGATTGCCTCAATAAAATTTGTAAAATAATTGGTAGATGTAAAAATCCACTTGTTCTGAGCAGATGATGAAGGATTGATCTCACCTATGAAATCAATACCCCATTCCTAAAATGGTGCCTGGACTGATATGGGTTGCAAAGGTAGTGGGATCAGCTTCATCTTTCCTTGGAAAATTTGACATTCGTGACAGATAATCACGGTCTTGTACACATCAACAAAAAGAGTGGGCCAATAGAAAATATCCCTTAAGAATTTGTTTTTTGTGGTACTCTAATATAAATGGTGCCGCAATCACCCTTGTGGAAATCGGTCATCACTTCCTTCACTTCACTTTCGATGAGACAATTTAGCAAGACACCGCCTAGGCCATTTCAATATAACACACTGTCTAAAATACAATACTTTGAATATTTTAATTTCAATGATCTACATATGATTTTAGACACACACACTAGAGAATTTAAATGTTGAAAAACATAAAATATATTAGTATACCAAGGTGATGAGATAAAATTTTGATATACCTTTGTCATCGAATCATCAAATTCTTCATTTTAAAGTACATAAGTCATATTTATATCAAGTGAATGTATATTTTATTCCGCTATAATGTTTTCTAAAACCTTCCCCTTCATAAAATTTGTCTGCTTAATCGACTTGATCAAGTGCAATCCATTTTCCTTGCCTCCCTTCTGGATCTATTTTCATCAACACATATTTTACCGATTCATTTGGAACATAGGATAGGATGTGCGGATGTAAAACATATAACCAGAAATATTTATGTGCTTTCACCAAGGCTAAGTCTTGCTTCTCAATTATGTCATATCTTAGCACTTCATCTCTTATGGTCTAGCTAAAAAAGACAATTTGTTGCTCTGTCTTGGAATATTTTTTTTGCATTAGTACAGAAACCAACGTGTGCTTAGAGGCGAATGAGAATATTATGAAATATAAAGTATAATCAGGGCTGATCAATGTGGGAATACATTTTAAATATTTTTTTACTGAATTAAATGACTTCTTCGCATGTTCTGACCATAATAGCTCGTTGTTGTTCTTCAGCATGTCGGTCATATCTCTAAGGTGCTTGACGATATTGGAAATGAATCTCCTCAGTAAGTTTATATTTCCATTGAAAGATTTAATATCCTTCTTCTTCCGTGGGAAATATAATTCTTGAATTGCTTCGATACTGGAGGAATCAATCCGAATTCCTTCCTCTGAAATAATGTGCCCAAGTAATTTACCTTCCTCCATGGAGAACAAAATTTTCTTTGGATTCAACGAGATGCCAAATTTTCTGCATTTCTAAGATACAATCCTCAAATGGTGGAAGTTCTCATCACCTGACTATGAAAATATCGTGACATCATAAAGGTAAACTACAAGAAGCACATCCTTCTCATTCGAGAAAGCGATGTCCATATGCCACTGAATTTATCCCCTACAATCTTGAGCACAAATGGAATCTTGGTGTACATAGAGGTACCCCATGGCATGGTGAATGTTGTATTCTCTTGGTCATATTCATGCACCGAGATCTGGTTGTATCCTTAATATCCATCAAGTAGTGAAATCCTTGGATCTCCAACAACCGTCTGCAAGATGTGATCCATATTTCGAAAAGGATGTTTGTCTTTTATTGACACCTTGTTGAGATTTTTGAAATCTATGCAGAGATGAATCTCTCCTCTCTTATTTCTAACCGAGACAAGATTAGACATCAAATCTGAAAAATTGAATAGAAACTATGATACTGGCCTTGTAAAATCTGTTTATCTCTTTTTTGATCGACGATAGCAGCATGAGATTGACTCTCCTCAACTTCTGGTGGAAAGGCTTGTGATCAACTTGATTGGGATGGTATGTTGGATGATATGTTTGTTGTACACCTTAAGATCTAAACATTCCCAAGAAAATACATTAGAAAATTCTTTCAAGGGAGTTATGTATTTACCTTTCAACTCATGGCATAAGGACCTTGATAGCTTGACCATATTTGGTTTCTCCGTTGTACCAATGTTCACATATTTGACACATGTTTCTGTGGGAACCATCGTGGGATTTTTGGCCACATCATAATGATAAAAAGAATCCTCCAAAGGCACTAGAATTCATGGAATATTTTTGTCCTTCAACTGTAGCACCTCAAATTCAGTAGCCTCAATTACTTGATCATCTTCATTATACACTTCAACCCTGTGGGAGTTATAAAACTCTTCTTCCATTTGAAAAAATTATTAATGTATTTGTCATCCAAAAATACTTGTCAATATTTCAGATCATCAAGGACATTCGGGTGATGCTTCACATGAATTTCAAACTTCTTAGTGGAATGAATGATAACATTAAAATTACTAGCCACTGTGGCAAGTGAATCAACCATGAAATTTTGAATTCTAGGAATCAAAGACAAAGTGTATTCTAGAAACATTGTGAAAACATCAAGAACAACATTATGATAAGCTCTCATTCTAGGATGTTTGGCCTGGTAATCCCATTTTACCTACTTTATCACCAACTTGGAATCACCATATACTGTGATTCCTTTCACGCCTATCCTTTACAAAATTCAAAGTGCTGTGTAATATTCCTTTTCAGGAATTTCTGCAATTTCTTCAATGAGGACAATGTATAAGGAAAAAATTGCAATAAAAACATAGAACAGGACTTGGATCCTCTTATATATGTTGTATGTAGCTTAAATATGAAATGGAATCAGAAAAAATTCATCCTAGCTACATTAAACAGATCTCCCCAGCTCATATATGCTCAAAAACACCCCAATCCCACAACTTCACAAAATAGAACTGCTGAAGACTGGAATAGCATAATTTTCATTAGGGAATCTATAGAAAAATATTACTTATCACAAATATGGAACTTTCATTAATCATGAGATCATAAATGAGAGGTTAGACCCCTTTTACAAGCACATCAGAACATCCCGGTAATGGTTTTCGACAAAATAACAATATAAAATGCCGCACTGCATAAAATAATTCTTTACATAGAAAATCAGTATTAAAAAATGCTGAATATTATCTGAAATATATGAATGGTACAGAAATAGGCCCAAGGCCTTCCTCAATAGGCCTTCCAGAGTGAAATAGGCACCTCCTTCTCCAAAACAAGCATAAAATAACAGGGTTTTACCTAGCAGCTACTGCACCTGCAGAAATGACGCAGTTAATAGAATTGAATTCACTGTATATGATGCATAATGGATATCCTCAAGATAGATGATGAAAATTGGGCTTAAGACCTTCCCTTTTGATCTCACAACCAGCTAGACCAAAGGTGAAGATGGAATTCCCGCATGAGAATTCTTTTGCACTAAATAGTGCTGCAGCTACAGCTAAATAGCTGGAGCTTACAATCAGTCAAAATAAAAAACAAATATGATTACTGAATGCCTTACTTGCTTCTATCTCCTCCTTATTATACTTGGTGAGCTTCCTCACCCCAGACCCCACTCAATGATGAGGTGACTTCCTTGAGAAGATTCCCCTTTCAAAAATGCGCTACCCTAGTTAGTTTCCCTCATCTTGTAACAATTTTTGTTGAATTGGTCAACTGGATCTAGCTCATTTCTTTGCCCCTCTCTGACACCAAAGTGGCTTTATTTTTCCTCCTAATTCAATCCCTTTTCACACTGGGATATGTTTTATTAGCCTCCCTACTCTTTTATTTCAAAAATGGAGTAGTTATAATATTCCAAGTAGCAGTGGCTAATTGGGAATATTACAATCCTCCCTGCTCAAAATTTGATTGCCCACAAGCAACAGTAAAGAATGATGCTGCAAGATTTTCTCTCCCTCCCAAGTGGCATCCTCATCTGGTAGATTCCTCCATCAAATCAAATATTCCTTGATGACTCTGTTTCTTAGCTGCCTCTCTCTTGTGTCTAAGATTGCTTCTAGCTGTAAAATCAAGTGGCCGTCATCATCAATGGGGGGAAGATCCATGTTGGAAAATAAATTCTTCCCAATGGCCTTCTTAAGGCAAGAAACATGGAAGATATTGTGGATCTTGCTCCCCTTAGGAAGCTCCAACTCATATGCTACCTTACCGATGCATTTGATTACCCTGTATGGCCCATAGAAATGGGGTTTGAGATTCTCAGCTCCCTTCTCCTTGAGTATTGAATATTTGTAAGGTTGAAGATGTAAATAGACAATATCTCCCACCTCAAACTGTCTTTCTATCCAACCCTGGTCTGCATACATCTTCTGTTGGTTCTGGGCAGTATCAATGTTGTCCTTGAGTGCCCTAAGTATGTACTGGTTCTCCTAAATCCATTCCTTTGCCCTTGGAGGCTTACTTGCCTCAAACATAACATCAGAAAATGAGAGTGCCTCATACCCATATAAGGCCCAGAATGGAGACATGCCAATAGAAATATGGTGAGTAGTGTTGTAATAATACTCTCCCAAGTGGAGCCAACGTAGCCAAGCTCTCTTCTGCCCTACTACATAGTTCCTCAGGTAGCCTTCTAGCCACTTGTTCACTATCTTGGTCTGTCCATTAGTTTGGGTGTGATATCTAGTGTGTGGAGTCAAATCAGTCCCCACTAACAAGAAAAGTTCCTGCCAAAAGCCACCCATGAAGCGGTTGTCCCGATCACTCACTAGAGTCCTTGGGAGACCATGGAGTCTAAATACATCTCTGAAGAAGAGCTCAACTACCTGTGAAGTATTATAATGTGTAGAAATGGCAAAGAAATGAGAGTACTTTGTTAGTCTATCAACAATAAAAAAGATACAATCCTGACCCTATACTGTCAGTAAGCCGGTGATGAAGTCCATAGAGATACTTTCCCACTTCCCATCCGGAATAGGTAGTGGCTGCAATAACCCAGCAGGGTGGGTGTGTTCTCCCTTATTTTGCTGACAAATGGTGCACTCTCTAACATGTCAGAGCACATCCTCCTTGAGACCCTTCCATGAGAATCTCTCCCTTATGTCCCTGTAAGTCTTTATGAAACATTGATGCCCGGAAAGTGGGGAATCATGTGATGCCAATAAGATATTCTCCATGAGCTTGGAGTCATTAGCCAAGAAGATCTGGTCTCAGTAATAGATGACCTCATCCATTACTTTAAACCTCTTCTCCGATACCACCCCATCAAGTATCTCACATGAAAATGCATCCTTGGAATACTCAACTAAAATTTGAGCTTTCCAATCTATGTCCATGCCCCTCAAAGAAAGCACTGTAGGCCTCCTCGATAGTGCATCAACTACTAGATTCCTCTTCCCCTTGACATACTCTATGTCAAAATCATAAGCTTGGATTTTTCTCACCAACTTTTGTTGTCTCTCCTGGAGTTATTTCTGTTCAAGGAAGAATCTAAGATTGTTATGGTCAGTCTTCACCTTGAACTTATTCCCCACCAAGTATTGCCAGAATTTGGCTAATTCATACATGATTGCCAACATTTCCTTATCATATATGGGGTACAACCTCTCATGAGGGAGTAGCTTCCTGCTCTCAAAGGCTATAAGATGCCCACCTTGCATCAAGATAGCCCCAATACCTTCACCTGATGCATCACATTCTAGAACAAAAGGTTGAGAAAACTCAGGCAAAACCAAACACGACAACTACTCATTACCTCTTTGAGCTTATGAAAAGCCCTCTGCGCTGTAGGTGTTAAATGGAAAGCTCCTTCCTTTGTCAAGTCTATCAGTGATGCTGCTATTTGTGAAAACCCTTTCACAAACTTCTGGTAATAAGAGCATATGCCCACAAACCCTCTGAGTTCTGTAACATTCCTGGGCGCAAGCCAATTTCTGATAGCCTGGATCTTCTCCTCATGTACCCTCACTCCATCTACTCTTCTGATGTGCTCTAGATACAACATCTCTGTGAGGCCAAATTCACATTTGGAGAGCTTGGCATAGAATTGTTGCTCCTTGAGGATATGCAAAACTGTCTCAATATGTTGCAAGTGCTCCTCCCAAGCGCGGATGTAGATAAGAATATCATCAAGGAAGACCAATACAAACTTTCTCAAATGACCACAAAAGATGTGTTTTATGCAGGATTGGAAAGTTGCTGGTGCATTGGTCAATCCAAAGGGCATTACCAGAACTCAAAATGCCCATAATGACATCTAAACACTGTCTTGGGGATATCTTTCTCCCTCACCTTTATTTTATGATACCCAGATCTCAAATCAATCTTGGACAAGTATTAAATCCTCTCAACTCATCCATGAGTTCATCGATCCTAGGTATAGGTTACCTGTTCTTCATGGTTTTCTTGTTCAAGGCCCTATAATCAATGCACATCCTCAATGTGCAATCTTTCTTCTTTACCAAGACCACTGAAGAATCAAAAGGACTAGTACTAGGCCGGACGTGTCCTAAAGCTAGCAGCTCTTAGATGGCCCTCTCAATCTCATCCCTATAATCCTTGGGGTGCCTATAAGGAGTGGTGATTACTTCTTGGATCCCTTGTTCCAACTCAATGGTGTGTTCAAACCCTCGATCAGGAGGTCTCCCTGGTGGGATATCTCCAAATACTGTAGAATACCAATCGAAGAGAGACTGAACATTTGGATGCACTGGTGAATCCTGGCCCTTCACCTCTGATATATGCAGCTCCACTGCCCATTCAACATCCCCTCTGCGTAGATCTGCCTCCATCCTGTGTGGTGAAACAACCTGAGGGGGGTATGTATTTATACCCTTGATCTTCTGATGCTGGCCATCCTTCCCTCCTGTCCATTCCATCTCCAAAGTTCTCCATTTAGTGGTAACTCTCCCAAGAGTGATGAACCACTAGACTCCCAATATGACATTGGTGTCTGGAATTTCTACCACAAAGAAGTGGTCTATCAAGGTGTAGGTCCCCATGGTAATGGTTAGTGCCGAAACATACTTGGCACATTGAAGGGTCATAGCCACTGGGACCAAAACTGATAATCCCTCAAACTTATCCATGTGGATTCCTCTCCTTTATACCAATTGTGCATCAATAAAATTATGAGTAGCACCACTATCTATCAACACCGAGATTCTTTGCCCCATAATAGTACCTCTCACCCTCAAGGTTAGATACTTTTGGACCCCTCTTAATGCTGCAATAGCTGCCCCTATTGGAGAAAAGTCTTCTATGGATGGTACAATGCTGGCATGCTTCTTGGAGAAGGTCTTGACATGATGTGTCCTTCCCGCAACACATTCTCCCTCCAAATCCCGAACATGGATTGTCTTCCTTGGTCTTGATTAAGTCTCCTGCTGCACAAATGTTCTTTCCCTGGGCAAGATGTGTTGTAGATCTCTAGCCTTCTCCATGTGGATTTGACCAACCCTTGCAATGGTTCAGCCATCCCATTAATAAACATGCATACCTTATTTCTCATAGTGAGGTTGGATACCATCACTGAAAGCTGCAAATACTCAGTAATATAATCCTCAGGATCTCCCTCTTGTTTAAGCTTGGTTAACTTGGCAATGTGGGCTTCTGGATCTCTTGAATCAAACCTCTCCACTAGTTTCTTCATGAAAGCTAAGTATGAAGTGATATGATGATGCCCAAGTGTGGTCATTCCATGAAACCACCATTCTTGAGCTTCCCCTTCTAGGTGTAGCGCAGTTACCTTGATGGCTTCTATCTCATAAACCTTGTTGAGTTGGAAGTATGTGTCCAGATTCTCCACCCAAGCCTTGGCTGTACACTTGGGTGTCCCATCAAATGTGGGCAAGAATAACCCTACCATACTACGTTGTAGGGATGATCCCTACATCAAGTTCTCCTCCTTTTGATGAGGATTAATCCTAGTCCCATCCTTGATCCGGCAAAACTCCTGAAAGCTCAAGTGCTCCTTGAACACTTGAGATTAAAGTTCATATTATTAAAAATATTCTCCCAAGGTTCCTCCTTACCTTCCCCAGTTATAAATGAAGGAATGGTAGAGCGTTGTGATGTAGCTGAATGCCCCATGCCATTTGCAGTGCTGGTACTTTCCTCATGGAAAAACCATATAGAATCCCCTTCATGTCTCATCTCCTTGAGGTCCCTTACAATGTTCTACAAGTTTTGAAGTAGGATATTCAAAATTTATTCCTCCTCCATTGTTGAAGATAAATTCCCCCCACAAGCTGAGCCAAGAGTAGAACTTTGATACCACTGTAATATTCCTTTTCAGGAATTTCTGCAATTTGTTCAATGAGGACGTTGTATAAGGAAAACCTTGCAATAAAAATGCATAACAGGACTTGGATCCTCTTATATATGCTGTATGTAGCATAAATATGAAATTTAATCATAAAAAAATAATCCTAGCTACATTAAACAGATCTCCCCAACTCATATATGCTCAGAAACACCCCAATCCCAGAACTTCACAAAATAGAACTGCTGAAGACTGCAATAGTGTAATTTTCATTAGGGTATTTAAAGAAAAATATTGTTTAGCACAGATCTAGAACTTTAATTAATCATGAGATCATAAATAAGAGGTTAGACCCCTTTTACAAGCACATCAGAACATCTCGACAAGGGTTTCCAGCAAAATAAGAATATAAAATGCAGCACTGCATAAAATAAAGTTGTACACAACAACTCAATATTATAAAATGTTTAATATGATCTGAAATATATGAATGGTATAGAAATTGGCCCAATTCCTTCCTCAATATGCCTTCCGGAGTGAAATAGGCACCTCCTTCTCCAAAACAAGCATAAAATAACAATGTTTTACCCAGCAGCTACTGCACTTGCAGAAATGACGCAATTACTGGAAGTGACTGCATTGTATATGATGCAGAATAGATATCATCAAGATATATGATTAAAATTAGGCTCAATACCTTCCCTTTTTATCTCACAACCAGCTAGACCAAAGGTGAAGATGGAATTCCCACATGAGAATTATTTTGCACTAAATGGTGCTGCAGCTATAGCTAAATAGTTGGAGCTTACAATCCGTCAAAATACCAAAAAAATATTATTACTGAATGCCTTCCTTGCTGCTATCTCCTCCTTCTTATCCTTGGTGAGATCCCTCATCCCGCACCCCACTTAATTATGAGGTGACTTCCTTGAGAAGATTCCCCTTTCAAAACTGTGCTGCCCTAGTTAGCTTCCCTCCTCTTGTAACAATGTTGTTGACTTGGTCAATTGGATCTAGCTCATTGATTTGTCCCTATTTCACACCAAAGTGGCTTTATTTTTCCTCCTAATTCAATCCCTTTTCATAGTGGGATATGTTTTATTGTCCTCCCTACTCTTTTATTTCAAAAATGGAGCAGTTATTATATTCCAAGTAGCAGTGGCTAATTGGGAATATTACATCCAGTCACCAAGGCCTCATATTCTACTTCATTGTTAGATAAATCAAAGGCTAGCTTGCAGGAAAATAATCTTACATTCCTTGGGATTTTTTCTAACTGATGTATAGGACTACGGATCCAGATTCTGATACCATATCCATTTTTCCCTAAAGCACCATCAAAATCCATGGTCCAAAGTCCTTCCTCATCATCAAGTAACTGAAATTCTACGGGTTGAAATTCTTCTTCTTTCAGATCTACTATCTCAATATGATATTTAACTCTCTCTGATTCAACTGATCGCGACTTTAAAACATCTGTCTTTTTCTTAGAAGTGTTTTTCTGCATTTTTTCTGAATTCTAATTTCCATTTTCTTCTTTCAACACATCTTGTACACTATTTGTTAACTTTGAAATTTCTTCACCTTCTACGAGATGAATTTCTAAATAATTGTTGGAACGAGGTCTCCTAACCAATTGCGAAACTGGTCCATTTTGGTTATTTTTTATTATATTTAGTATAGCACAAGGGTTTTGGGGTAGGTCAAAGCCCCGAACACATTGTAATGGGTCAAAGGGAAAACTAGGGGTCTGAAAACCATGGGTTGTGGACCATAGGAATGTTAAATCTAGATTGTTATAAATAGAGAGGAATTTCAGATTGTAAAGGATAGGATTGGATGAGCTATTGATGCGATCTATTGTGTAAGTGATCTGTTTGGGTTTTGGGGAATGGACTCCTGCGGGCTATGTGCGCGGAGATCCTAGTCCAGCTATGTGCAAACCCTGCTACTGTGTGCACAGGTTGGGACGGGAATTGTGAGGAAAGATTGATGAATGAATGAATGTGAAGGATTATTAGATCTGAATCTGTGAGTATTGTTGAATGAATTGCTAGTAATTACTGTGTTATGAATTTTCTGTCTTTTCAATGCGAAAGTCTGTGTACTAAATGATTGGATCTAGATCTGTTCCGCTCTAGTTATATAATGGTATGTTGATGTTATGAAAAGAATATAATTGTAGATCTAGTACACATGGATGAAAATAGATACAGAATTAGCCCTGCAAATAACCAAGGTAATCTGAATAGAACGTAGCCCTACTTGCCTTACCCTTCCTTTCTCAGGGTGCAGAAACCTGGTTCCAGCATCGATCCATGCTACTTTGGGTGAGACTGTGACCTACGAAAGCAGGTCAATGCTGAAAGGGCCAGTAGTACAGGGGTTTTTTGGCAAACCTTGCACACTGAACCTAGGTTAGGACCCCTCAAGCCAACAAATGGTTCCGTTGCCAGGACTAGAAGAGATATGAGAAAGGGATCGGGTAAGCCTAAAATAAAAGAGATTGAGGACTGGTACGAAAGGCAGATCTAGGAGTTTGCAGTAAAAGAAAGTTGAAGTGAAAAGTTAACGGTGGAAAGGTGGAAAAATAGGTAAATTCTTACTGAAAGCTATGAAATATTCTTTGTAACTTTTACAATTGAACTTCAAGAGTGGCTGGCTAGGTTGGTAGAGTTCTAGAAGTGTTGGAAGGACAAGCGAGTCACTCAGTGGACTCCAGATCTTCTTGAACGACTAGAAAAAACTAATAATACTATTACGCACATGGTGGATCACTGGGTGGATAGTGTATTGGGAGGATTTGTAATGGAATTTGCGATTGATTAGTTTGTATCATACTCGGAAGCTGAGCGAATATTCTTCAAAAGATTCTAAGGTAAGTTCCTAAGGACGTTATCGCTGCTGATTAAGAAGTTAGTGTGCGAGATGAGCATTTTGTGTAGCCATATCGACTGAATGACCTCAGATCTGGATGGGAGTGCGACATATAGTGGTAAATACTATCGAACCAACCTTGACGGAGGGAGGTCCGCCTACAGTCCAGTGCAGGAACTAGATACATCGCCACCTAGGGCACGTAAGGGTAATAATTGGCCTATAACACCATCCCTAAACAGTGATATGGTTGCACATTTGAAACTACCAACCTTCAAGGGGGTAGGATATGAGGACATGGACCGATTTTGGTTCGTTGCAGACTCTATCTGGACTGCACAGAACATGGCGAGTGACACGATAAAGAGGGCGCAACTGTCTTTAGCATTCGAGGACAGAGATCTAGACTGGTATATGCGGTACGTTGCCCAGAATGGAACCTCCTCCACTCAAAATATCAAGGATGCTCTGAAGCAACAATTCTGGAAGCCAAAATCTTATTCCCAGCTGGTAGTAGAAGTAAAGGACTTCAAACAAGGTGTGTTTGAATCAGTATGGGAGGCTGATCACCGATTAAAGAAGGAAATTAGGGAAGGAGGGTTCGAGTATGATGATAGACAACATACGGAGTGGTTCATCACGATGTTGTTACCTCACCTGTGTACGTTGATGAGTCATCAGACCTTTGAATCATAGGAGAAGGTTGTGGAAGTCACTATGAAATCAGAAGCTGCTCCCCAGGAGGATACCTTAGCAGGGGTACAAAAAATCTAGGAACAACTTGGGGCTATGCATATGGAGATAAAAAACCTATGAAAAGAGTGAGGAAAAGACATTTACGGAGGTCTTTGGTGTATTCGTTTCCAGGTGTCTGGCCATACGAAGGGTCAGTGCACTTTGCTAATTGATTATATGCAAGCCGAAGGACCTAGTCTAATACGGCCAGGGGCAAGTAGGGAGCATGTCCTGTTGTGACGAGGATCAAGTGGATCTATGCTATGGTGTGATTATTGTCAGGTAGCAGGCCTACACAATACGAACCATTGTCCTCAGTTGGGTGCGTACGTCCCAGAGCCAAAACAATAATGGTGTCAATTCTGCCGATCAGTGGGACATGATGAACTAAACTATCGAACATATGACTTAATGATGGATCACGGGAACCTATATCGGGTGCAATCATACCCTACATCACCAAGACTAGTTGTGCACTTTGGGGGATCATGGGCCCGAGGCAGAGGAGGTCGGGGTGGAAGTGCAGGCCGAGGAAAAGGTCAACTAATCTGTTATAACTATGGAGAAATAGGGCACTTTGTGAGAGAATGCCCTAATCCCACCAGGCTGTCATGTAAATATTGTAGACAGCTGGACCATAAGGTAGAAGACTGCCCGATCTTAATAGCCAAAATGCAGGAAAAGCAGCCTACTCCTACGCAGAATGTACAAAGGGTTAAAACTGAGCTACAAGAGGTGGATCCAAGTGTAAAATTCATGACACGTAGTGGGCTAGACAACTAGGAAAACAAAGAAGTATCTTGCGAAGAACATGCACTAATGGCAGCCCCTGCACAGCCTCAGAGTGAGGAAGAAATTGGTACCTTTTTAAAGGCATGTCTGAAGTTTCTTAGGAACCCACCGGCCATAGGAAACCTCCTAGCCTTGCTGAATACCTGCGCAGCTCAACCCACCTTGATTCCTGAGACCAAGGATGTGCACAAACTATACAGCTCTAAGAAACGCACAGGGAGAGAAATGTAGTTAACTGCACAAATCACAGACTATGAAATGGATCAGGTTATCCAGATCTTGGATCTGATGCCAACGTCTTACCTTATAAGACATGGAAATGAATGTGAGAGCCCAAATTGGAATGGTCCAATATCTAGCTGTGAATGGCAAATCAACAGAAAATCATCCCTTTGGGCAGGTTACCAGAAGTTATGGTTGACATTGCAGAGATATGGGTTCTAGCTAACTTTGAAGTAATTGAAATAGTTTAAGATATGGACCCCTACCCTACGCTCCTTGGGATGGACTAGCAAATAGACATGGGAGGTATTATCAACCTCAAGAAACACAGCATGGTGTTTGAAAGTGAAGGTACGCATGTCATAGTACCCCTGGATCCCGCAAAAGGTGCGCGGTATACCGAGCCAGTCCATGCAAAGGAGGAATTAGATCACATTTATAAGATAACTGCGCAAGATGAAGTTAGGGTTAACCCCATGGATTGAAGGGATGCTCTATTGGGAAAAGGACAGTGAATGTTTTTCCGACTCCAATGAGGAGCTGGAGAATTTCCAAGGCCGGTTGCACGAGGTTTCGGTGCTTCGTAGCCTTCAGACCATCAGGAATCTCCATAGTATTTCTACCACAGAAAGAACCATGCCTTGCCAAGAGGACACAGGTAATAATCAATAGCCTATGAAGCCTAAGAGTCCCATGGAACGCAGACCAGAAGTACTACCACTAACCCAATGTAAAGCACCTACGCAGGAACTGATATTTTGAACTCAGGGGAAGTATTGGAGTAGGGTGATCTTGCGTATAGAAGCCCTAGTGGCCAGGTGGGCCCCAAGGTCAGTCGACCTATGCGAATACCTATTGATGTGCAACACTCAAGGGTGCGATCGACCATTACCCAGCCAGACTTACCAGGGTACCACTGACCTAAGCATGCATAGGATTATGGACTTGTCTAAAACCATGTATATCTGAGACAATCTGCAAACATCTCAAGACATAAATAACCTATGGACGTATAACGCATCCTTCTCACACAAGGATGTTTCGCCTGTGACCAACGTAAAGGCCTCGAAAAGACTCCCGATCGCCTTGCAGGATCACCTCATGTCAACCTTCTTTCAAGATCCAAAAATGACCCACAAATGTCATATACACTGAAATTTCAGGGACATGACCTTGGGCACGAAGGAGGATCGTCAGCACATCCCAATTTAAAGCGAAAAGACACTTGCAAACATGAAAAATGGGCGGCAGATCATCAATATCACCATTTATGATATGCATGGTCCAACAAATCAACGGTACGCATCACACGCGAACTACCTCACCATTAAGTAGATTCGGTTGGGGTGCGGATGGCTGGAGGATGTTGGGTCGAGCTATTTATTCACCCATCAAGAGGTATTGGCTATCCGCATTCTGGTTTTTTATACTCATTCGTACTTTATATAACGCTCGTCTCTCTATTATGGATCCCAACTCACCAAAGGAACTGTTAAGAGGACCTGGGGATGCTGAGTGCAGTAATAGGAATGCACATGGGCTTCTGCCTGAAAGAATTATCTGCAAAACAAGCTCAGCAGGAACACTGTGGTAGTAGGACTTGCTACGACTCCTCCGCCATTTCCAAACTCCGCCCACTAGAAGCAATGTATGTTTACTCCCTCGCGTTGCCATAGTTGACACTTTCGAACCAATCATCGAGGACATTCAAGTAGACTTAGCATAGCTGTCTAGTACATAATTACAAATATTATCCTCCAGAGTGATGCAAGAGGTTCACCACCGTGACCGATAAAGGCGACATTAGTATGACATGCCTCCAGAAGAACGAGCCCAACAGATTGCCGTGGTCACTGATGCAACGCGTATTATTCAGGAATAGCTAGCATAGGGAGCCCAATTGGTTGAAGCGGCTACGCAGCTATGGATGAGAGTATAGCACCACCTCGCGCTTTAGCAATCCCAACAGGAATTACAGCAGGAAGAAGCTGTTCTAAATCAAGTTCGGGCCTCCACACCTTCCCCCATCTCGACATAGCGTTTGGCTACCATACACAGGATTGAGGACCTTCGTCACTCCAAGAAGGTTGTAGGAAAATGGTTTCAGGCCATGGTCTGATGCCACACTCCAGCTTCCACATGATGCGCTGTCCATCATCGCACGCCTCCAAGGGTTGTTAGAACGAGTTGCTGCAGATACAAATGGGCCTGCTTCTCTGATACTAATCAACATTGCACAACACGTTGTGGCCCAAAGCAAGGAAGTGCTTCCACCACTCCTTTGCACCCTAGCTACGTTGCCCACGCATATTGAAAGCGCACCACCAAAGTGACTCGAGACGAGTCACAAGATTGTGTTGGGGGACTGTTGGAACGGGGTCTCCTAACAAACTGCAAAACTGGTCCATTTTGGTTATTTTTTATTATATTTAGTATAGCACAAGGGTTTTTGGGCAACGCATTGTAATGGGTCAAAGGGAAAACTAGGGGTCCGAAAACCATGGGTTGCAGACCATACGAATGTTAAAGCTAGATTGTTATAAATACAGAGGCATTTCAGATTGTAAAGGATAGGATTGGATGAGCTATTGGTGCGATCTGTTGTGTAAGCGATCTGTTTGGGTTTTGGGGAACAGAATCCTGTTGGTTGTGTGTGCGGAGATCCTAGACCAGCTGTGTGAGGACCCTTCTGCTATGTGCGCAGGTTGGGAAGGGAATTGTGACGAAATATTGATGAATGAATGAATGCGAAGGATTATTAGATCTGAATCTGTGAGTAATTTTGAATGATTTGCTGATAATTACTGTGTTATGTATTTTCTGTCTTTTCAATGCAAAAGTGTGTGTACTGAATGATTGGATCTAGATATGTTCCGCTTTGGTTATGTAATGTTGTGTTGATGTTATGAAAAGCATATAATTGTAGATCTAGTACACGTGGATGCAAATAGATACATAATTACCCCTACGAAGAACCAAGGTAATCTGAATAGAACATAGCCCCGCTTGCCTTACCCTTCCTTTCTCAGGGTGTGGAAACCTGGTTCCAGCACCCACCCATACTACTTCAGTTGAGATTGTGACCTGCGAAAGCAGGTCGCTGCTGAAAGGGCCAGTAGTATAGGGGTTTGTTGGAAAACCTTGCACACCGAACCTGGGTCAGGACCCCTCAAGCCAACAATCATCAGTACCACTATCATTATAAAATATAAATTGTTCTAAATTAGTATGTTCAGAGTGAATTAGGTTATTCTTAGGCTTATCATGACTAGTGATCATGTACTTCATTTTCACCTCTCGGTATATCTTCCTAAGATGGCCAAATACCATAATTATTGCATATGAAAAATAAAGTTGTAAAGTACCTCTCAATTTGGCTCCGCAAGACTGTGAAAGCACCATGCCATACCTCAGAGGTATGTTAGCAACTACAACATCCATCAACACATTTTTAGCAGGAATTTGATCCAAGGAAACAACTAAGTCTTTGATAAGACTGATGAAATGGACTCTATGAGAATCAAAGGAATAAAGGTCATGATACGGTCGGG
This sequence comes from Pinus albicaulis, assembly GCA_034641835.2. NCBI lineage: Eukaryota > Viridiplantae > Streptophyta > Pinopsida > Pinales > Pinaceae > Pinus > Pinus albicaulis. The sequence goes on along the minus strand of CM076577.1, from coordinate 339,057,255 downwards.
TTATCTCCAGTCTCATCTTATCCATGATAGCTTTCAACATTAAATTATGTGAAGCCCCATAATCCAGCATGGAATTATGGAGAATATAATCATGGAATCTCAAACTAAGATAAAATGGAGGGACTTCACTATATTCAAGGTTTCCATATACGATTGGACCAAAAAGAAGTTTGGGGTGGTCATCAATGACATTGACCAGGTCTGACATGTGGTCTACTTTCAACATATTGGAAATATGAGATTTCTATCTATAAATTTTAACAAGTTCAGTAAGAGGAATAGACACCTTTAAATTAAAAAGTTCACTCTCTAAGCTAAACAAGTTGGATTGTTCTTCTACCTCTTTCATGATATTATCCTGATTTTTAGGTTGCACTTTTGTTGGACTTTCCTTCCTTTGTCATTTTTTATCCTTCTTCGATGTACTTGTAGATGCCTCATTTTTCTTGCTCTGATTTATGGTAGGAGGCTCCTTCTCCTTGTTTTGACTAGCTTGAGGAATTTGTTTGGGTTGCGTATCTTTTTGGTGAGTTTTCCACTTTTGAGTTGGAGTGATACGAACATATGAGTTTCTCAATGTGTATTGTCTCTACCATGAGATGACAACATTTAGATACCCCCTTTGATAGCCGTAATATTTGAATGCCAACCCATAATAATTTTTAAGGACACATTCATGATCATATGACATATAAGTTTCTTTGATATACTCATCATGAGATAAATAAGTACCTGATCTTTTGAAAAGAGAAGATTCGTTTCAACAATAACATAAGTTTCTTCTCGGGCTTGAGCATAATTAGGTTGCAATGGAGTCCAGATTTGTTTATGAACTTGCTTATCTGGAGTTCCATGTTCTCTCTGATTTATCCAAAGTGTGGTTGCTGATACTGTATTTGGAAGTTAGGATTTTGAGGTTGATTATCTTGTTGTCTTTCTAAAATTGACACTCTATCTACTATCTTTTCTATGGTTCTTATCAAATTGTCTAGCTTTGTTTCAGATGAACTTGATGGCTCTTCTTTTATTGTGATTCTCTTTTCCACTTTACTCTTTGACCTCTTAATGAGAAGATTAACTTCAACGTTGACTACACTTTTATGCTTGTCCTCCAATGAGGTAGGGTTCCTTTATCTAAGTTGATATTCCAATTTCCATGTCCGAGTCAAAGGCATCTGGATAGTGCAACAAGGCCAAATCAGGTGGAGGCTTCATATTAATGGGAATGGAGTTTTATACATTGTTGAAGCAAGTGGTACAATCTTGGACCAATTAATTATGATGTCTCTTCATTTAATTATACTCAGAAAAAGTATGAAGTGGATTTTTATTTTACTCCCACTTCATGAGGAAAGGATCTGTCAACTACTTTGAATTATGCATTGAACCAGCTGCCAAAGATCTGAACCATTTCTTTACTTATCTTGAGAAAATTTGATCAAGTATTCTCATCTTGGCATCATTGTTGAATACATCTTCTAAATCATTAAAATCTGTAATATTACCTCACTGTAGCATTATTGGTTCCATCAAAGAGAGGAAGTCTTTGTTCATAATTCTGCGGTAAAATTATAAGCCGACCCCACATAACCAATGGAGAAAATCTAACCATGGTTGTTCTAGGAGGTAAAATTGTAGGTACAATAGGAAGTGCTGGTATTGAAGTTGTTTGTGTACGAAGGGAAATAGATGGTGTAGAAGTAGTGGTATGGATGAATGAAATTGAAAGAGGATCAACAGACAAAATCTCCTCGTAGTACTCTATGAAAGCCTTCTTGGAGGTATATTGGAGATGGTTTGCTAATTGTTGAAGTTTATCAAACTGACTCCAAACCTTCCTACCAAAATATGACTATGAATTGGATTCTAAGGATGATATGTTATTTTCAAGCTTTAGAGAATCAAATACAACTTCAGATAATGTTGTGACTTCAAACAATCTTAAGGGATAAAATACAATTTCATAAAAGGGTTTTTTCTTATTTGGATCAAAAAGATATAAATAAAATTTTAGACCAAAAGGAATATCTTCAAGCTAAAATAATGAGGCAAGAAAAGATGTAAACATTAAAAAAGTTGAGGAACTTGACTCAGTCTCAAAATGCTAAGGTCTTTGTTTTCTGATGAGGTTCTTTGGATATTCAACGAGATAAGTTGGATGTGGATCAATATTTTATCGTGTGTGCGTTTTAAGAGCCAATGTATTCTTTCTTATGTACTTTGGCTCTCTGAAAATTGAATTAGCCTTCACAAAATCTATAGCCTATCACCCATAGGCCTATAATGCAATGAAGAATTATGGTACACCCAGGAAAGATCTGTTACTTCTTTACCCGACAACGATGCCAAAGATGTTATCCTCCACAACGTCTGAAGGATGATGAATGGATATTGACAGAGGTAACCTCAAACCAAGCTTTCAGTTTGTTAGCTAGCCCTACCAAAACAGAGAGGGATATCTCTATGATATCACTGCCAAAGGATTTGACTATATGAGGAGTAGATTTAAGGCTACTTATGTCACCTCTACGGTTTGAAAATTTTATAGTTTTACTATTGGACCAGGGAAGGAAACCAAGCAGCTAGGTCAAATGTATCAAATGGTTACAACTACAAATATATAAAGGAGAAAGGTAGGAATAATTTAGTGATGGTCTTAGGGTTCTGTCAGTGTACTTTAGGGTTTGAAATATTGGAGAGGATCTTAACGAGAATGGATCATGAATTCATTAAAACTGAAGGAAATAAACATGAAATGACGTTCCCAAACAAAACAGAGTTGTGAAATAATTCTTCTTATCAAACTTTTAGGATGATCACTAAGCAAAGCAGGGCATGGAAAAAGAATATATATATCATTCATAATAGACTTTAACAGAGAAAAAAACCATCAAAAACTCACTGCACATGAATTCCTAGATAATAGCTTCAATTTTTCCTTTAATTTATGAATAAAAGCTGAAGCACAAGCTAAAATGGTCTCAAACCTCTGATGTCCAACCATCAAAATTACTAAGAAATTAATGCATATAAACAAAAACCATTTCCCCTTTCTCTGGGGTCAGATCCTTGAGTGAAGGAACTAATCACATGATTCTCTCACCTAAAACCTAAAGACTACGGAGGTTAAAAAGACTCTCCCCAAGTTATAAAAAATGACACCTTTGACCAAAAATAACTTTACAAGCATGTATCTACCTCATGTTTACACTATCGAGCATATTAACACATTTTTATACCATAAAAAAATGAAAGTGACTAATCACATCAGTGGATATTGAATCTAGACTAAGTCAACAGGGATAATTTACCAACAGGAAAAAAGCGCAACGAATTCAGGCAAAAACGCAGGGTGCAAGGAGAAAACGCTATGAATTTGGGAAATTTTGGAGGCCTTCCCTAGGTCCAAAATGATGATCGAAAAGTTTATGGAGATAGCTCTTCTAGTTGGCTACAAAAAAGATTCCTAAATCACTCAAAATGACTGATTCTAGCCCCTCAAAAAATATTTCTCCAACAGGAACTCCGAAAATGCAATGTGTTGTTCAAAAAGAGGGCAGAAAGGTGGTTTTTGAGTCGTTTTTGAGCCTTTACACTTGCCAGATCTTGCTGAAAATTTGATCCCAGGGGATATATGTGATTTAAAACTCATAATAAGTCCAAAAAGGTAAAAAAAAATTCATTTGGTGGCTCCCATCAAAAGCGTAGCATGGGACACGATGCACTTTTGACCTTATGACTGTGTCAAAAACATTGAAAAACTCCAATTTTTTCAAAAATTTCCAGAAAACTCAAAATTTTCTCAAAATTTCACCAAACCTGATCCTTGATGAGCTGAGTTGGAATGTTAAGCTATGAGGGAAGCATCAGCTAGAAGATCCAACTTTCCCTTCTCCTCTTCCTCCATTAGGGTTTCTTTAAGCATTGCCTTCAATTCTCTGATTCTTGGTTCAAACACTTGATTTTCTTGTAGCAGTGCATGAGAATGTGTCTCTGAATGTTATTGTCCTTTTTGGCCCTATTTAGGATCTTTTCAAAATTTCCATTGACCCTATCTAGCCAACACTCCCTGTCTTGTTCAATTTCTCTCAAAATGAACTCATCCACTGTCATGTGTGTTTTTGGTGGAGATGTTTATCTTTGTTGCTGCAGTGCCCTTTTTAGGCCTCTAGCTCTAGGCCTCTTCCTTCTAACCATTTCTTCATTTTCATCATAATCATCAATATCAACTACAAATTTTCCCTTTACATCCTCCTTGCTAGCATCAAACTTATGCCTATTTAAGAGTATTTGGTTTACCTTCAATTTCATTTTCTCCTGCTCAAGAAATTAAATCATGAAGTTGGCCCTACAAAAAGTATCCTTAAGCTCTTGGATCTCAAAATATTTATCCATGATAACCTACTTTTTTTATTTGTACTCTTCTTCCACCCCTAAATATTCTATGCCAATATCAAAATGGATAGGCTCCTCATGTTGTGGTGGTGATATTTGTCCTACTGATGTAGGCTTGGCCCCTTCCACAATGTTTAGAGCAAAAAAAATCCTCCTACCTCTATGATATGTCTGAGTAACCTCAATTTTAGGTCTCCTCTTGAATGAAACTATGTTATTTGAGAAAATCTCTCTTTGTATGGATGGTCATGATGGTGTGGCTAATGATGTACCTTGGCTAGTTGGCTGACTAGCAGGAGGAGAAAACACATTTGAATGAATAGAGGTCTCCCAGGTGACATTATTATCTGCAAGATTGTGCACAATAATTATTTTGATGAGGGCATAGTGAAATAGGCTGGCTTCATGGTGACCCTATCTATGTTGCACCTTTTCTGACATTTTTACCAAACTATCGTAGAGGTAATAGGATAGGTTAAGTGGTTTTACTCCTATGAAGTGCATGAGAAATATAGCACAACAATTGTAAAATATATAAAATATTCCCTCACATTTATAATTACCATCACCAATTGAGAAAACCTATCCAATAATTTACCAAAATAAAACACTTTCTTAATCACATCTTTGTAGTGACCTTTGATGAATCAGTTGTAGTTTTTCACATCAAGATCAAGGTTCTGAAAAAAAAATTCACCACTATTAGGTATCTTTGTAGCTATAGCTATGTATTTACTTGAGATTGTGAACCTCACCCCTGCAATTATGACCTTTTCTCCTTTAATATTAGTGGAAAAATAACTTGTGAGCTTGGCATGGTATTTGACTGTTTGAACTTGCTCACAATATCTCATACGACTAACATTCAAAAATCACTACTTGGAAAGTGGAGAGGAAATTATCTCATGTGTATTGAGTGGTTCATATATTTACATGTTGCCTCCATTTTTATAGGGTTTCTTTTCTTCTTCCATATGTCATAATTTAGAAGCTAAATCCTAGTGGGAAAAAAAGGGGTGGTAAGCGATGGGAAAGGATGAAGGCTTTAGGGAAGCGGTATGAGGATGGAAAAAATAATGGAAGTAGGCAGGGGTTCTAGGGTTCTATGGAAAGTGGAGGGGCTTGAAATAGGTATAGGTAATTGGCTAGGGAAATTTAACAAAGTCAAAACCCTAAAATCTTCCCAAAATGCAGCGTAGAGGTAGGGTTTGGTGTTAGGGACTTTGGAAATGGGAATAGGGGAATGAAAAGGTTATGGAAGTTGTATTTGAGTGTGAGGGAGGGTGTAGTATGGTAGGGATATGGATTTACACATTTCAAATGTGAAAGCAAACCCTCACCCACTAAAACGCAGCTTGGGGGGAAAATGTTGAATTGCACAACCAAAACAAGGAAAGAAAATGACAGGAGGAGTGCAAATAATTCAACTTAATTGTAGAAAAATTTTGGAGACTTTAATTTCCCTAGAGATTCCTTTGAAGCTTGATTTTTTACTGAGATAAGGAAAATGTAGCGTAGGAGAGAAAGCACATTGTGCTAGTGAAAGTGCAACGTGGCATCTCCAAAACACTGCTTACCACATTGAAACTACTTCTATAGGGTTTTCTTTAATGCAAAGAGTGTTGAGGTTGTCTTTGTAGGTGAGTGAGAGTTTTTTATCAATGGAATTAATGAGAGAAATGAGTTTGATGGTCCTTTATATGCTTTTGTAGTCTTTTTCTTCATTGAGGTGTGGTGGCCCACCAAGTGCATTTCACTATTGCTTTGGAAAAATATGTACCTTTGAACATTAGGAACTTATTACATCATAATTGAATAAAATTACATATGAAACAAAATTTATTGAGAAAATCCATATTACTACTCTTTCATTTACTGATTTTATTAATGAAATGACTGATTTTGGTTACTTAAACCCTAATGACCTAATGGTGACACTGAGTTGAATGAGACTCATGGTGACCTGACTGAAATGAAACTGATGATTTTGTAATGATGAATCATCCAATTTAGAGATGGCAGTGACCAAAAAAAAATTTCTTTGAATGGATTAGTAATAGACATAGACACCACTAGCGAGTCACCAATTTTTTGTTTAAACATGTATCGAAACCATAAAAATTTGACTCCAAAACCTAAAAATAACATTGAAAGAGCCCATTTGATCACTCGTGATAGGCAGAACTGACTAACACTGAAATTCCCCATAGTGGGATTTACCTTGGTGTCAGACCAATCCTGGTGTCTCTATGTGTTCATTCTTCTCTTCCTTTGATCTTTTATTTTTCACTGCCTAGATGAAGATGCTGATGGTGATGGTGTTGTTCTTTCCACATAGTTTCAATTTTTTATGGTTAATGATATAGATATGTACAATGGAAAAAGTATTTAGGGTGAATACAACATGTTAATGAATAAATGTAACTATCAAAGTAAATAACAATCATTATTTATGAAAAACTAATATGGTATTAAAGCTGGTTGAAGAAAAGACACGAGGATCAATCCAAGGGGACACTTCTATGGAAGTAAGCAAAGGATGGTAGAGACCTAAATTAATTCTAGGGTATGAAGAAAACCTTAGGAATTTAGTGGATAAGGGTTTGAGAGAAACCCTAGTTTATGGTAAGATCTTGAGATTTGGCATATTAAACCATTGCATGGTTGATGAGAAGATGCTCAAGTAATTGGGATCGATTTGACAGCTGATTGATAAAGTTGTTGATTGAAGACATAATTTTCTTGTGATCATTAGCTCACCCTTGAAGGCTAGTTCAAGAGGGAGAGGATCATCTCTCATTAATGATAAGTATTCCCTAACTTATAACCCTTACTTGTGTGTGTTAGCAATGAAAATGTTAATTGTGTGATCGCCATTGTGTTACTATTTTGAATTTTTTTCTAATATCCTAGTCCATGTACAAGCTTGATTCATTTTCAACAAAGGTAAAAAAAAGTCCTAAAATCAAGGTACTTTTAAGTGAATAGGTGTCATTAGTGTTTTAGTGTCATAAAATAAGTTAAAATCACTATTTTAACTTAGGATAGTGCTGAAGGCTACTCATCGTTTAAGTAATAAACTTGCAGTCACCTTGTATGGAATAATAACTACCTCTGTTTTAATTTCATTGTCAAAATAGTAATGTAATGAAGGGAAACTATTTCTCAGAATTGAAAATCATATTATTCATGCAGTGAAAAGTGCAACTATTTGACTGAGATTTTGGTTATCTCAATTCATAGGTAAAGACAGTTATTCATCGAGCGTATAGGAGTAGCAGAGAATGTTTTAAAGGCAAGGGCCATTCATGTTTGAATATCATTGATGACTCTGTGCTATAAATATGATTATTCTTTTAAATAAGATTAATTATTATTTGACCTAAGGGGATTATTATTAGTGAATGGTTAATTTATCTAGGCATCTAATCTGTACCTACCTCATCTAATTCAAGTAGCAATCATAGTACGAGGTATCTAAATTTTAAGGATAATGTGGAGTGTTACGCATAGTGGGATGACTTGGCCCTTATTTTTGAATTATTTCAAAACATCTCATTACTCCTTGCCATAATTGGACGCACAAAATTAGAGAAGAGAGATCGGTGTTCACTCAACCAAAGTCTTCTGTGTAGGCTACAGGTGAACAAAAACCATTCCTCCAACAAGTAGTTTCAGTTTTCAAAGTAGGTAAAGCAAGGCTTCGTGGAAAATTTTGCAACCATAATTGAACAATTGTCTTTGTGAGAAGTATAGTTGTTGAAAGAATGAGGAAAGGAGGAAATGTAAATAGGTCAGAGCCAGCAAATACAAGATTAGTGGATGTTAGGGCTAAACCATAGTGAAAATCCGCTGGCTGGTATAAATTCGTACAAAATTTTTCTCGGAGAATGTGGCTCTCGCTAAGGCTTTTGTTGAGAGTTTCGATGGTGAAAAGGTCAAGTTAGGCTGCAAGCCATTCAACATTTCTGAGTCCATCATAGCTCGTGCTACCAAAACCTCTAAAACTGGTGAACACTAGTTTAAAAGTAAAAAGATGTCTGTAGAAGGAAGTTGCTACCTTTAGCCCAAACATGTTAATGTTAACTGAAATCCAACTGCTCACATTTCTTGTTTTAAGGTCGAATCGAAGCATGTTATCACCTCAGTCCAAAAATACATCACATTCGAAGGTAGGTTTTCCTCTGTTCATCATTATCAGTTAAGATTCCTTTCTCACATTTCAGGAGATAAACCTATGAACCTACCCTATTTTATATACAAATATTTGCTCAAAATGTCCCTAAAGATACTGAAAATTCCAAACTACTCTTTGCGCAATTTGTATCACAGAGGACTGATTAAAATTATAATTGTCTATCATCTCAAAAAGAAGAAAATTACTTGGGATAGGTTTTTAAGAGAGGAAGGGTTTGGTAGGATAAATTCTCGGATAAGGGTAGGGAGGCCCAAGAAAAGAGATATCCATGTGAAAACAAAAGTTACCCCTATTTCACACAGGCCACCATCTAACTTTGTACATTCATTAGTCTTCTGTCAAGTTGACCCTACCTCCATCTCAGTTAAAAGTCAAAATAGAAGCTCAATTAGGAAGGCTACAAATCCTATGCCTATGCCACCAGTGTCACCATTTAATGAAGTTCATGTTAGTAGCTCACCAAGGGAACCCAAAACCCTAAGTTATTTCATGGAAGAATATAGAAAAATGCAAAGTTTCCTAATATTTCTATGTTAAAGGACAAGGAGAAAATTGCCTCCTCTTCACGGAGCCAACCAAAGAAGAAGCTCTTCATTGCAGAAGAAACAGTGGAAGTCGGGCCTAGACTTTTTCCATCAAAGATTGTTTTTTCACTAGTGGAAGTCAACCATGGTATTAAAAGTTCAAGCCATGTTCCTGAAACATCTCATCAAGCACAACCAAGTAGTGGTACTTCTCTCAAAGAGTTCACTCTCTGACACATTTTGCTTTCATTTAAGAAGGGAAAACCAAAAATGATAGAGCCTCTGATAGAAGAAGAGCCCACTTTGGCTCAATTATTTTCTTCCATTGGATATTCAATAAATAAGAGAAATAAAACTATGGTACACTCATATTCCTCCTATGAAGATAAAAGTGACCCTAACTACAAAGATTTATAATATGAGGAGGGGGAGTCTAGTAAATTCATACATGGAGGTAAGGGGTTGAAATTCATCCCTAATCCCTATGTCAAGAGACCTCATACTAGACCCAAAAATAAACTCAGGTTTAACATCAAGTTGATTACCAATACTAAATTAAGATATGAAATTAGCAACATTGAGGAGAGAGCAAAAGAAAAAATCAAAAGGAAGAAAAATATTCAGTCAATGAGTCAAGCATAGAGAAAGAGGTTAGATAAGAGGGTGACTAAAGTAGAGGCCATCATGCTTTTTCCCTCTATTCTTGACCTCTGATGAATGAAGGAATAGGGCTACCTTGGAGAAACTTTTTGGGATAATGCTCCATGTTTTTTAGATATAGCTACCTTTTCTGCGAAGGTAGCAATTATTTCGAATAGCATAACGTGAGGGAAAGGGGCTACTTTTTAGTTTGTTATCATGATGGTGACATGAAATAGGTGAAGTGGAGGAGTTTTTTAGTTGCAATGGATGATTCCATGTGTCATGTATAAATTATTCTTCAAAATACCATGGTTTTGTTTTGCATGTTTGAAGGAGAACAACCACATGTCACCCTCACTGTTTTTTACACTTTTTGCTGAAGAATTGGTTGCACCAGAACATAAGAGTGGTCTTAAAATAGGCTTCCACCTCATACAAACATTTCAGATTGATAGCCTTCGTGATTTTTATATTATTTTTAATATATAACTTTGTATTTAAGATTAGAAATAAGCCTCATCTCTTGCACGATATTGTAAAAACTTTTGAAAAATATTTACATTTTTCTGTGGAGATGACAGTATCATATTTTGTATATATATGCCAAACTGATATAAAGTAAAGGTTGGTGGTTTTATAATCTTGAGTCATATGATCTATAATATTTTTTTGAATGAAATGGAATGATGCTACTGAGGAATTATTACCAATTTGTTGTGTGTATTGTCAACTTTACTTGTGCTTCCATATATTGTTTCTTTCAGTTTTAGTTTGCAAACCATCATGTTGTTATGTGTTCTTATTAGTCTCTTACGCATGTTCATGTGTTTCATCAGTTTTTGTTAGTCTCACACAGTGAGAATTCATGGTAATAAATAAATAAATAAATAAATAAATATATATATATATATATATATATATATATATATATATATATATATATATATATATATATATATAACAGTGCAAGAACATCACTTATGATAGTTATCCTTCATAATATTTCAATGAGAATTTTGTAATACTAGAAATAGAATTCTCTAGATTAAATATTGTTAAACGATTACTTTTGTTAATTTCTACTTTGTAGACCTATTTCTTTCCCCCTCGCCTTACAGTTTCTTCTCCTCTTAGCTTACAAATTTTCATTTTTATACCACATCAGGTTCCAATACCCTCATTAGTAAAACTGTGGATTTAACTAAAATATCTTTTCAGTGAATCATATTTTAATCCACCTACCATTCTCACAAAAAAAACATTAAATTTCCTTAGATTTTAGGATTCTGGTCAGACGCCTGTTGCAGTCCAAGTTCTTATTCCAACACAACCATCTTTTGGTGCGTCTATCGGGAGACGAAGGCCTTGAAACGAAGTATTCTCCTAAATCTCTTATTTTGAATTGATGATAATCAGTTCTTGATGGTGAAAAAGAATTGATGACTTGAAGAAGATTATAAATTTGTTCACCTGGTGACTTTCCAAAGAGGTAGAGGGGTTTAAACACCTCCTTCTACAAAGAGGAATTAGAGATATCCAACTATGACTCCAGTTGCTGACCAACAGAATATCATTAAAGATGCAAAAGAAAAAAAGTGATCAGTTGAAGCCACATATCAGTCAGTGAAGAAGGTACACAAGAAATACGTTCCAAAGAAAAAGGTACCTTAATCTACTTTAGAATCAAAAGAGGTTTTAGTTTCAAAAGATTATGCTGAAAAATCTCAAGTTGAAACTACTTCCTAGAAAATAAAGTAGATGTTGTTAACCTAGGCGCAGCTAAAAGTTTTTCTTACTCATCACCTAGTAAATCTGAGATAAGTATTATTCTAGTCAAAGAGGAAGAAATTGAATTTTTAAGTGTTGATAAGAAACCAAAATAATTTTTGCTGACTGAAGGGGAATTAGAACAAGTCTTGGCTATTGCACATTTTCTTGATAGGCATATTTTGACTGAATAAGACTTCAAGTTTATTTTAAATTTTCTTGAAACTCATCCTGAATATCAGTCTCTTATCACCCCTCAGCAAGAGTATTTCCCTTTTTCTCCAAATCCAGTTGTTGGGTCATCTTCTTCTCATCAACTAGAAGATAGTGTTCCTGCAGGCCTTAATTTCAACTTATCGGATTTCCTTTCTCGAAAAAATAAAGCTGAATTAACTCCATCCCCTAAAGAGAGAACTTTAGAATTTGATTCTTCTACAGAAGGAGAAGTCAAGACATCCTCTTTTCATATTTTTGAAAATTCACTCTTTTAAGTTCCAAATCCTGAAAAATTAGCTCAAGATTTCCAATTTTCTGCTATCCTAAATCAGAATCAAATTTCACCAATTTTAATTCCTATTTCCCAAATAGCTACATCAATTTTACATCAACAAAATATGGCTCAGCTTTCCCTTACAAGGATGTAGCAGATAGTGGCCGCAAGATATGCACCACTTGTTCTCCCTTAACCCTTGCATCCACTTCCCTAAGGAGATTACTTGACACATCTTCCAAAATACACTGGGGAGGGAGAAGGAGTTTTTGGTGAGGAAAATTTAATGTCTTTCTATATTTATGCTGACAATCAGAATATTGAACATGAATATGTGTGGTCAAGACTATTTTTTTGGAGCTTGGATGGTGAAGCTCATAAAGGGCTTAGAAGTCTTCCTCCAAACTTAATAACAAGGATTGATGAATTGGAGGAGATATTTGTGAAGCATTGAGGTGATAGGAAAGACTATGTCTATTATCTTACGTAATTTGGAGCTCTAAAGAAGAAGGAAGATGAGTCATTAGCTGATTTTAGTAATAGGTTTAATAAGATTTATCAGAAAATTCCTAAAGAAATTAAACCTACTAAGACCAAAACTATGATAAATTTGGAAAATGCTTTAGATTCTGAGTTTTCTTTATGGCTGAGAGCTGAAAAGCACAAACATTGACGAGTATGCAAGAGGTTGAATTAGAGTGCAGTCTAGCCTTATGGCTTCTAATAAATTAAAAATGGAAGAAGAAAAGGTAGAAAAAGAAAAAAAGAATATGAAAGAAGAAAAGCCTTCTTCTTCTAAGTCTCTTACAGTAGAAGAAAAGATCGATAAAATGTCTAATTTGATCAAGGAAATTGCCTCTAACATGAAAAAATTAGAGGAAGAAAATAAACCAACTGCTAGAGCCAAACAAAATGAAGCCAATAGAAATCATTCTCCCTTCAGGAGGCCTTTTTAGCCTCAACAAATCCTACAACACCCAAGGAGGAATGTTGATGATCAAAATGTTCAGTCTCCTTTAAATAATTTTTTTGAAGAAGAGCAACAAGGAAATGAAGAAGAAAATGAAAAAATAAGCCTCGTGGGAGAAACTTCACAGTCAACATGTTTGATATTGAAAGAATATGAATATCGATCAAGGATTTGTTTGTTTTTGGATGATGTGAATGCTCACATTTATGCGCATAATGATAAAAAAACAAGAAGAAGATCAAAATAGAAATTATCCTTTGAGGTCGAAAGGACCTATTCCATAACCTCAACAAAAATCAGATTCAAATAAACAAGCTACTAAACAGAAGGTCAAGGTCAATGAGGTTCCTCCACCTCAAAATTTTGCCCCAATTATTAAAATTACTGTAGAAAATAAGGAATTAGTTCCAATTTATTTTAGTTTCAAATCTGAGTTGAATAAAATTAGAATTGTTGTCCCACTTCTAGAATTATTGAAAAATAGAGCATATAAAGAGTCTTTTAAAATTCTGCTACAACCTCCTCTCACTCCTGATTCTGTCAGCCTTGAGGATGAGCATCCCACTATTTATCTAGGTTGTCATGTCCAAGACCAAGATGATGATAACTCACTGCCTTTTTACCTGTCACTCAATATACATGACAAATTATTGCATAATTATCTATTAGATTTTAGGGCTTCCCACAATCTCATAACAAAGAAAGTGATGGGTGAATTGGGATTAGAGATCACCAAGCAATACCGTGACCTCTACACCTTTGACTCCAAAAAAATCAGGTGTCTAGGAGTGATTAAGGACTTGGTTGTTTCCCTTACCCAACTGGTTATGAAGAGCTTAGTGATGGACATTGTATTTGTAGACATTCCTTCTATATTTTGGATGTTACTTTCCATATCTTGGTCTAAATAATTGGGAGGTACCCTTCAAACGAAAATTTCATATGCCACCATCACAATGTTTGGAGGGGAATTCAGAAGGTTGTATAGGGAAACCCAAATGTCCTACATCATTGGTGATCAACATAATCCTTCAAACCATGCCATATATGCTGAAGAAAAGGAATTGGGGTCATCAATTATGCACCTTGTTGCTAGTGATAATGATTTCCAGCCTGAAATAAGTGAAAAACAACACTTTCAAGGTGCAAATATGCAACATTTAGAAGGAGGAAAAATCTATAAATTATGTTTTTATGGAGCCTCATCAAGAGAAGTATTGGGAGCCAGTGTAGTCCTCATTTATCCCACTCAAAATAAGGTAACTATATCATATAAACTATAATTTTCTACCACTAACAACACTACTGAGTATGAAGTGCTTGTGTTGGGTATAAAGGCAACGAAATATTTGGGAGCAGAACAACTAATTACTTTTGGTGATTCAGAGTTGGTGATTATGCAGGAGAGAAACAATTATCAAGAGAAATTTTTCAAATTGAATAATTATAGGAATGATGTCTGGTATTTTATTGAGCATTAATTTTTAGCATTTAATATAAATTTTGTCACTAGAGAAGAAAATCAAATTGTTGATTCACTAGCTATTGCTGCCAGTAATTTCAAATTTCCTTTAGATGTCAAGGCAAGCTATGATGTTCAAATAAAAAACAGACCTTCGATTCCTGATAACATCAAACAATGGCAAGTATTGGAGGATGACAAGGAAATTAAGAAATTTTTAGAGTGTGTTGAAGAGTTTGCAGACATACAATTTGATGATGAGCATGAAAATGTTGAAAACAAAAATTGCAAGCCTTTTAAGAAAACCATGGCTAGGAAGAACATTGTAGATATGAAAAATAACTATATTCCTAAGGGTTATTTCCTTTATAAATACTGTTCAATAATAATGATGCTTTTCTCAAGCCTGAAAGAAAATTTGATGGAGAGAGTACAATAGAATGCAACATTGGCACAAAATATCTGCCAAAATTAGTCTAAGTGTTCAAATTCCTTCCTCTTCAAACCAGAAAAAATATATATCAAACTGTTGAAATAATTTGCTGATAGTTTTGCATGGTCTTATAGTGAGATGAAAACTTATGATAGGAGCATAATGGAGCACATGATTCCTTTGAAAATAGGTGCAAATCCTTCCACACAAAAAATCAGACATATCAATCCCATGCTTCTCCCAATCATTGAGAACGAAATCAGAAAATTATGGAAAGCAAATATAATTCTGCCTTTGATATTTTCTAACTAGGTAGCTAATATAGTTCCAGTTCAAAAAAATAATAGAGAGATAAGAATTTATGCATATTTTCGCAACCTGAGTTGGTGTTCATTGAAAGATAACTATCTAATACCCAATATGGGTTACATTTTGCAGATGGTTGTAGCATCCAAAATATTGTCAATGACTGATGGCCTTTTAGGCTACAATCAGATTTCAGTTGACAGGTAAGACAAAGAAAAGAAAACATTTACCACACCCTGGGGTACATTTATGTACAACAAAATGTCATTTATTTTTATGAATGCAAGGGCAACATTTCAACAAGAAATGGATATTTCCTTTGAGGGACAAAAGGACAAATTTGTAGTCATCTATTTGGATGATAACACAGTCTATTCAAAATATGATAAAGAGCACTTGAAACATTTGAGACAAGTTTTTGATGAATGCAGAAAGTTTGGTTTGTACTTGAACACAAAAAAATCATCTTTTGTTGTCCAATAAGGTAAATTATTGGGACATATTGTAAAATAAAGTGGTATCTGTATCGATCCGGGAAGAGTAGACACTATTCAGAAGATTGATTTGCCAAGGAATAAAAAAAATTTGTAGTCATTTTTAGGAAATATCAATTTTTTGAGGCGTTTTTTTCATAACTTTACAGAGCTGATCAAACACATAAATGAATTTCTGAAAAAAGATGGATAATTTAAGTGGCGAGATGAAGCAAAGAATTCTTTTTCAGAAATCAAATCTTCCTTGACTAAAGCTCTAGTTTTGATTAGTCCTGATTTTGAAAAATATTTTCTGATTTTTTCATATGCTTCAGAAGAAACAATTGCAATTGTCTTACTAAAGAAGAACAAAGAAGGTTTACAACAACCTATTTCATTTTTCAGTCGTGCTTTAAGGGATGCTAAATTAAATTACATATTGATTGAAAAACAAGGATATGGACTCGTTAAGGCTTCGATGTCTTTTCGATTTTATGTGCTGCATTCAAAAATATTTTCTTTTGTGCCCAATATCACTGTTAAAGATGTGTTGCTACAACTAGATACAGATGGCAGAAGGGGATGATGGCTGACCAAAATTCTAAAATTTGATGTCGAGATCAAGCCAAATAAATTGATAAAAGGTCAAGGCCTGGCTCACTTGATGGATGAATCTAACTGCAAATATTTAAATCTGAATGTAAAAATGAAGCTGAAGGAGAAGATGGAGAAGGTATTTCTAATTATCCTGAAATATTTAATTCAGATTGGTACAAGGATATAGTATACTTTTTGTTAAATTTCAACTGTCCACCTGAAATGGAGAAGTCTAAAAGGAGAGATTTTAAATTGAGATCTGTGAAGTACTGCATTTTGGAAGACCATATTTAGTGGAAGGATCTTGTTGGAGTCTTACTAAGATGTGTAGATGAAACTGAATCCGAGGATATTATGACAGAGATATATGGAGGAGGGTGTGTAGGGTGTTTGTATTGGAGAGAAACTGCAAACAAAATCTTAAGAGCTGGCTATTATTGGCCAACCCTTTTCCCTCATGTTTTTTCCCAAGTCAGGAGCTGTGTCAAATGTCATAAATTTGCTGGTAAGCAAAAATAGCTACCATTACCTCTCATTCCTATTTCATCAGATGTTCCTTTCCAATAGTGGGGGTTATATTTCATCGGTAAAATTCATCCACCTTCATTAGGACAACATAAATGGATTCTCACAGGTACAAACTATTCACTGAATGGATTGAAGCTCTACCAACCAGGAATGCTACTAATACGATAATTATCAAATTTATGTTGGAAAACATTATGTCAGTATTTGGTTGTCCACATAAATTAGTAACTGACAATGCAATGGCCTTTAAGTCTACCAAGATGTACAACTTTTTCCAGCAATATGGTATTGAATTGACTCATTCCTAGCCTTATTACTCTCAAGGTAACGGATTATCCGAGTCATCCAATAAAATTTTGGTGAGGAAAATTAAGAAAATACTTCTTGAAAATAAGATAAATTAGGACACTCAGCTGGTACATGCTCTATGGGCAGATAGAGTAAGTGGTAAAAAAATCATTTGGAATGTCTCCCTTTAATCTTGTATATGGTATTGATGTTGTAATTCCTTTGCAATTAGCTCTTTCTATGATGAAATTCCGAAGTTGATGATGAAAATAAAATTCAAAGGAGAATGCTACAGTTGATAGAGGCACATCAAATCAGAGAATCATTGCGAGATAAAGTACAAAAGTATCAAGCTAATGTCAAATTTGTTTTTGAAAAAAGAGAAAATCAACAGTTGTTTTAGGAGAATGATTTGGTGTTGCGTTAGGATGTTAGGAGATAATACCATGGAAAACATGGTAAGTTTGATAATTTGTGGTTTGGGCCATTTAGAATTGCTAAAGTTTTGGAGAACAATACTTTTTTGCCCAAACATCTAGATGATGATCAACTGACTAGAGGCCCTGTCAATGGTCATTTTCTAAAGAAGTGCTTTGTCTAGTAAGTCAGTGGAGTCATTCCATTGTAAATATTTAGTGTGATGTGTTAATAAAATCCATTCCCAATGGTACTTATTCCTGTATATATAGTTAGTCTTGAGTACAGTCAGTCAATGGTTAGTCCTAATCTTTATTTTCGAGAATTCTTCTAAGTTTCAACAGTTTTTGAGGCACCAAGCGTATAGTCCTTGAAGCCTCACAAGGATGAATTCATCCCCAATAGGAGCCACTATTAGCACTGAAAATGTTAATTGTGTAATCGCCATTGTGTCATTTTTTTCAAATTTTTTCTAATGTCCTAGTCCATGTCCAAGTTTGAGTCATTTTAAACAAAGGTAAACAAAAGTCCCAAAATCAAGGTACTTTTAATTGAATAGGTGTCATTAGTGTTTTAGAGCAATAAAATAAGTTAAAATCACTATTTTAACTTAAGTTAGTGCTAAAGTCTACTCATTTTTTGGGTAATAAAATTGCAATCACCTTGTCTGGAATAATAGCTACCTCTATTTTGATTTCACTGTCAAAAAAATAATGTAAGGAAGGGTAGCTATTTCTCAGAATTGAAAGTCATATTATCCACACAGTAAAAAGTGCATCTATTTCACTGATTTTTTTTCTATCTCAATTCGGAGGTAAAAACAGTTATTCATCGAGCATATAGGAGCAATAGAGAATGTTTTAAAGGCAAGGACCATTCATGTTTGAAGATAATTGAATACCCTATGCTATAAATATGATTATTTTTTAAACAAGATTAATTATTATTTGACCTAAGGGGATTATTATTAGTGAATGGTTAATTTACCTAGGAAAATAACCTGTAGCTATCTCACCTAAGTCAAGAAAAAAATCATAGTATGAGGTATCTGACATTTAATGATAATGTGGAGTGTTAAGCCCAGTGGGATGACTTGGCACTTGTTTTTGAATTATTTCAGAACATGTCATTTCTCCTTTCCATAATTGTAGTCGTGAAATTAGAGAAGATATCTCAGTGTTCACTCAACTGAAGTCTTCTATGTAGGCTACAGCTAAACATAAACCATTCCTCCAATAAGCAGTTTCATTTTTAAAACAGGTAAACCGAGGTTTCTTGGACAGTATTGCAACCAGAATTGAATAGTTGTGTTTGTGAGAAGTCTAGCTGTTGAAAGAATGGGGAAAGGAGGAAATTTAAATAGGTCAAAGCCAACAAATACAAGATTCGTGGACGTTAGGTCTAAACCAAAATTCAAATCCGTTGGCTGGTATAAATTCCTACAAAATGTTTCTACGGAGAATGTAGCACTAGCTTGGGCTTTTGCCCAGAGTTTCGATGGTGAAAAGGTCAAGTTAGGTAGAAATCCATTCAAAATTTCTGAGGCCATCATGGCTCGCGCAACCCAAACCTTTGCAACTAGTGAACACTGGTTTAAAAGAAAAACATTGCCTAGAGAAGTAAGTTCCTACCTTAAGCCCGAACATGTTAATGTTAAGTGGAATCTAACTACTCAAATTTATTGTTTTAGTGCCAAATGGTAGCATGTTATCACCTCAGTAAAAAAATACATCACATGTGAGGGTAGGTTTTCCTCTCTTCATTGTTATCAGTTAACATTCCTTGCTTCCATTTCAGGAGATAAACATATAAACCTACCATATTTTCTACATAAATCTCTTCTCAAAATGTCCCTAAAGATATAGAAAATTCCAAACTACTCTTTGCACAATTTGTGTCATAGAGGTTTGATTAAAATTCTAATTTTCTATCATCTCAGAAAGAACAAAATTACTTGGGATAGGTTTTTAAGAGAGGAAGGTTTTGGTAGCATAAATTCCAGGAGAAGGGTAGGGAGGCCCAGGAAAAGAGACATCCATGAGAAAACAAAATCTGCCCCTATTTCACACATTTCACCATCTAACTCTATACATTCATCAATCTTCTGTCAAGTCGACCCTACCTCCATATTAGCTAAAAGGAAAACTATAAGCTCAATTAGGGAGGCTAGAAATCATATGCCTATGTTACACCATTTTTTTGGTCATCTAACCTACTATCATTAGATGGACCCAAGTACACCATGTAAGACCAATTTTACCCTAAGTAAAATTGCTTTCACTATGTCAAATAACTTAATAAACCACATTTATTAGGTTGTTTATGGTCTAAACAGGAAACCCCAAAAGGAAATATTAAACAAATCTATATTTGTTTGATTTTTCTCATGGAATAATTAATTAAACAATAATTTAATTATTATTCCTCATCATGTTTAACCCAAAACAAAGAAATTAATTAGATAAATCCCTATTTATCTTATTATTTTCTAGGAATAATTATTTAAATCTTATTTAAATAATATTCCTTGTTAAATATGACTAAATCACCCACAAATAATTAAATAAATCATTATTTATTTGATTATCATTCAAACACTTCCTTAAAATGATAAATAAATCATTTATTTATTTATTATTTATAAATAAAGGGATTTGACCCAAGTCAAATACCTTTTCCCTCCAACAAATATAATAAAATATTCCATAAAAGGTGGATCTAGATTTGGTTAATGTTATTTTAATCATGCTCCAAGATCTAGAATGACCCAATATTTTGTTATAAATAGGAGGGTTTTACCTACCATTCTTCACCTTTTGTTGCCTATTAGATCACTCTGGATCTATACACTTGGTCACATTCTACATTATTTGCTGTGTGAGCTCCCTTTGAGTTCTATCTTTGTCTGGGTTTTCTACACCAACAAGAGAGAGAGATTCTAGATCTGAAGTGCTACGGACTTCCAAGAACCCATCCCATTGAGGAGAATTGGAAACATCTTCTTGTTTTCCTCCCAGGTGCCCTTAATACAAAAAATTTTTCAAAAAATTGTTCTTGTCTTGTCTATTGGATATATGGAGAAAACCCTTCTTTTTACTGCTTAATGTCTTTCTATGCATAGATCTTGTTTTTTGCAGCTCTTTTCTTGATCAAATAACTGTAGATCTGAAGATATTGGCAGCCACTTTTGATTTTAGGGCTATTAGTTATGCATAGCTAAAGTGGTCTTTTTTCGTACACATCGACAAAGGATTCATACTAACAATTGGCGACTCCACACGAGTTTTCAATTACGACCGCTGTCGTTTTTCATATTCCTGCATATCCAGCTACTTCAGACCCTAGGGTTTCTTTTCAAAATTTTTTTTTTCCTATTTTCATGGTGTTTTTCCCCTATAAAACCCTAAAACATTAAAATTTCTAACTTCCATGTGTTTCTGGCCCTATTGCGCAGGTGACAGACATCAACCGCAACTGAGACAACAACTTTTTCTGAAATCTGCCGCTGAGAGTGCCAGAAGTGTAGGTCGCACTTTTTGGCCCAAAACTTGTGCCCTGGAGCTTCAGGTCGCAGAAAAAAGCCCCAAAACTGCGACCTGAGCGAAAAACAGGTCAAAAACTGCGACCTGGAGTTTTTTTCTGGAATTTTTCTTAAATTTTTCTGGGTTTTTCTGAAGCTTCTGTAAGGGTTCTCCAGCCTCTGTCTCAGCCCGTTTAGACCTGTTTTTGATCTATTTTACTCATCTAAGTGGGAACCTAGCCCCCTAGGGCTTTAGTACCCTCCACTTTTTGTGGAAGAGTTTTAACTGTTTCAGGTGTCTATTTTTTCAGAGTTTCAGCCCCCCCTTTTTTCAGATTTGATACCTCCTTTTCAGATCCCTTTTAATCAGCTCTTCTCCTTTTCAAATCACCTCCTGAAGATTTGTTTGGATCTACCTTTAGGGCCTCGTCCTTGCCCCATCTGCTTTTTGCTGATTCCCTCCTTTTTTTCAGCCACCTTGCCTCTGCCTGTTCGCTGTGTTTTTCCCCTCTTATTAGCAGTTTTCTCCTTTAGATCCCTGCCCCTTTCGACCCTAGATCTATTGGCCTCTTTATAGTGTGTTTTGACTATATTTTTTCCCTCTGTTAGAATAGTTTTGAGAGACCCGCCTTTTTGGGTTAGATTGATGCATTGTTAGCTGTTAATTTTCTGTCATTTCAGCATTATATAC
The DNA here is from genome assembly GCA_034641835.2 of Pinus albicaulis. Classification (NCBI taxonomy): domain Eukaryota; kingdom Viridiplantae; phylum Streptophyta; class Pinopsida; order Pinales; family Pinaceae; genus Pinus; species Pinus albicaulis. Next base: position 339,035,554 of record CM076577.1, on the reverse strand, counting down.
TGTTCTCTGTAGATTTATTTTCAGTTACGCAGCACACTTTTTCTCTTGCTCTCAAAACGAAAAGGGTTTAAAAATTAAAATTAACACGTGCCACACACTCACCCTAAGCGAAGAAGAGCCTGGTTTACACCACTAGGCAAAGACTTTAAAATCAATTGACACTGCACCTATCTGCCCTTGTTTCGACATTGTACTCTCTTGATTATGCACCTCCCTGCCTTTGTTGGTCGTTCTTCTTCCCCTTGTGCCATGTTTGTGTTGTCACCATTGCGCCCCCAAGGCACACATCCCAGATACTTCTTGGCCTTCACCCTCAGTTTCCGGTCGGTCGACCTACTCCTTCCCTTCGTCGTCGAGTTAGTCCTCCTCCGAGTCCGCACTCCGCCTCCTCTTCTGGTTCATTGGGTTCTCCTTTTACTTCTGTTTCTCCCCCTGTCACCTTCACTATGTCTGGTCCAAGGCCTAACGCTAGCGGTACTCCCAGCCCTAATGCCAGGACTACTACTAGCGGAACCGCCATAGGAACTACCTCATCTGTGCCCTTGCTCCCCTTCATGGCAGGCCTCAGCCTCCCCGATTTGGACCGGTTGACAAATGACCATATACACCATGACGCTAGTTGGCCTGCTATGCCGACAAAGCTCCCATCTGACATCCCAAAGTTTTAAGGCCTTGCTGGAGAAGATCCTTCAAATCATGTTCGATCTTTCCACATGTGGTGTTCATCTACCTCCATTACCGATGACTCTCTCCGTCTTCGGTTATTCCAATGAACGCTTACAGGCGCGACTTCTAAGTGGTATGTTGATCAGCCCACTTCCTCTCATACCACCTTTGCGACTCTTGCCTGGGCTTTTTTATCTTACTTCCAGCTTCCCCTTCATTATGACACTGGTATCGAACTTTTGACTTCTTTTTGTCCATCATCTGTGACCCGCCTATCCGATCATGTCCAGGAATGGTGGAGAAGAAAGAGCCTATGTCAATCCCCTACTTTCGAAGACCATGTCTACATGGACTGGTTCCTTAGATCTCTCTTTCCTCCTATTGGGAAAGATGTCGCCTCGCATTTTCCCCAAACCGAAGAAGCCGCCCTCCAACTGGCATTAAAATATGACTTGATCTATGCTCAGACAGGTTATGTTTATACCGTTCTACCTGATCTCCCCAGACTCGGTGGTGTCAACACACAGGGGGCACCTCATGCCACCGACGGTATCGTTGGAGCTCTCTCTCATCCACATGCCCAACCTCCCATGGGTTATGGTTTTCCTCAGGGAGGGGGCAGCACCTCCCGCACTTGTCCCCCTCCTGGTAGCACATATCCAGGATACAACATACCTCCCCTTTTGGCTCAACCTCCTGCTCACCATACTGTTACCCAACCCCCTTATTATTCGTATCCGCAGTTTCGTGCTCCAGCTTCCTCCAGCATCAGCACCTCCACCTCCCTTGCCTTCTCAACCCCTGCAACAGCAGTCAACGCCCCCTCAAGCGCAGGTGGATGCATAGCAGGGATTCGTGGCTACCCAACCACCTGACGGATAGGTCGCCACTCAACCTTCCCCTTCTAGTTCCTCCAATTACCAGATCGTCATGATGAACTCTGATCCACCTCTAACTGACGAAATTAACCTTCAAACTCGGTCTCGCCCGTACCCCACACCTTCCGCTCAGTTTTCCCCCGAGTCCCCTTCTTCAGGTTCTATAGAGCCTCTTTCGACATCCAATGGTCCCTTGCATATCCCTCAGCCCAAAGTTGAGGTTCATACCAAGATTCCTAAGGGACCATTAGGCCGAAATGCTGCTTTTGGTCGAGCTGCTCATTCGTATAGCATAGTAGATGATTTGGCGCAGTCTCCTGCTGCCATTTCCACATTAGAACTCCTCTAGTCATGCCCTTCCCAAAAGAAGGCTCTGCTATCTGCCATGGGCGCTGTAGATCCTGCTGATGACCAAATGATTGTTTTCGACGCTCATCAATCAGAACATCCTCCTCTTCCTGCTTCCGTCGCCTTCCAAATCCCAGTCAAAATCTGGAACGCTAACATTTCTCGGTGTATAATTGATGAGGGGGCATCAACCTGCGTGATGTCCGCTTCGGTTTGGAAGCAACTCGGATCTCCTGATTTGGCCCCTTCCACGATCACCCTTTGAGCGTGGGATGGCCATGCCTCCCAGCCCATTGGCCTCTTCCGTAATTGTCCTATCACTCTTGCGGGAAAGACTGTTTGCGTTGACGTCGAAGTCATTGATGCTCCTCTAGATTACAACATTCTCTTGGGGTGGAGCTACACCTATGCTATGTCCGCTGTCCCATCTGTGGTTTTTTGCAAGATGCCTTTTCCTCACAATGGAAATATAGTCACCATCGACCAGTTGACTTACCATGAGCCTCCATCTCAGACCTCCTCAGAGACGAACATCTCTTCTGTAGCCAATAAGAAAACCGTCGATTCCTTGACCAGTGTCTCCCCCGGTGTCTACAAAGATTCCTCCCTGCTTAGAACTTTTCATAGTCCCCCCCTCCTCATATCTCTGATCCCAGCTTGTCGAATGTTTGCATGATGCAATCGTCTCGGGCTGCCCTTAAGCGACCCGCTTCGGCTAGTTAGCAACCTCAGACTCAACCTCGCCCATCGCAACCCGCTCCTAGCCCTTCATCTCCACCAGTCGGACCTCCTCCTTCTGGCCCTTCTCCTACAGATGGTATCCCTGAACCCCTTTATCCCCCTGGATCGGTTCCCCCAGGCCTTAATCATCTCGGAGCCATCCCTCTTGGTCATTATCCCGCAGGTCAGATACCGTTCCTAGCTCCCCCACCAGGAGTGTACACGGTACCGGTCATGGCCACCCTCTCTCTTCCTAACCTGACCCTTGGGATTCCCGTTTGGTACCATGATCCTCCAGCCGCAACCCTACCTGGTCAACTCAAACCTTATATTTCTTTGACCCCAGTTCAACCGGTCCCCATGAAATCTCCCGCTGCAACAGTGCCTCAGTCACCTCAACAGGAACCACCTCCTGTTGCGACCGCTTTGGGTAAGAAGGGCAAAGCTCGCAAGGGGGCATCAAAGGACAAGGCTGCTCCGACAAACCCGGCCCCTCCTCGACCTCCACAGCATACCATCCAGTGTGCTTTGTGTGATGTTTTCGGTCACGCCACCCATACCTGTCCTGAATTGCTTCATCTCAAGCCCATGGTTAATGTTGCGTTCCCTGAGTCCACGGTCCCGGAAGCCTCTGTTCCTTCCGCGACCGCGGCCAAGAACCCCACAACTATTCACACCAACCACCCCTGTGCTTTGTGTGATCTCCATGGCCATTACACCCACCTTTGTCCCCGCCTCGCGGACTTCCACCCCTCTCTAGCCACGGTCCGTCAATTCAAGGCCAAGCGCAATGAGTCCACCTCTCTCCTATTTGCGCATTTTTCTTTGGAAAAACTAACAGACATGACTGCTCCCATTTACATTCCCCCTCCTGATGTCGAGATGACGGATCTTTCGTCCAACATTTTCTACCTATCATCATCCATGACACCCTCGAGGAACATTCCATCTGAATCTTCCCCTGTTGTTTCGCTTGACTTTCCTTCAGCGATCACCTTGGGCTCAACATCGATAGATCCTTTATCCTCTTACTCTCCTGTCACCCCCTGTGACGACGCGCATGTGAACCTCTCTTCTCATGATGATGATTCAGGTAGCTTCGCCATGCCAGGTGGTCTTTCTTCCACCAGTCACCCCATCTTCTATCATGATGATGACATTATGGAAAAAATCCCCACCCCCGACTTTCTCTATTCCCCCTTACATCGAACCCATGCATTCACACCACATACACCTTGTGGCCATTACATTGAAACCCAATGTTTGGGTAAGGGGGCACCCACATTTGAGAGACCAAGAGAAGCAATTCCCCAGAACTCTCCTAGTGTATCTGGTCGTGCCGACTTTAGTACCATTATTCTTCCACATTTAGAAGAACCTCTAGAGTCCCATCTCACTTCAGATCACTCTAGGGATGCTACCACTTATCATTGCTTCATCTTACATCAGCAACTCCGTCTCTTAGAAATTGTTGTTGACTAACCTATAGCTTTTCTATGAGAGCATCAGTTCATTATCTCCAACTCCTCTCTTTGGGATAGTGACACCAGGTATGCCAACCCGGAAACTTAAAGTCCATTTGATTCCTATATGCAGTACCAAAAAAGATCGGTAATCCTCCATTCCCTTTCTCCAACTGCATAACCATAACGAAAACAAATTGCGCACCACATCATTAAAATATGTTTAGATTCCCCTTTTTCTAAATACATTTTGGCATGAACACACCATGCTTGGGGGCACCTATGCCCCTCAACCATAACCCTCCTCAAAATCACATTTCTTCACTTACAACACTTGTACTTGGGGCACCGATTTTCCTGCTTAATTGTCTTTGTTCGTGTTGATTTTCGTCTTGAATTACCATCTTGTACTCATGTTTTCATGGTCCCCCATTGGACCTTTACTGTGTGGCAGCACCATCGAGTCACCCTTGTTTAGAGCATCCAAGTGGATTCATCATCGCATTCATGGAGTCTATCCTGAGTCCGTTTGTACCCCGCTATAGTCCTCCATCCCTCATTGCTTGGTTTCTCTCTTGTGTCGCACATTATGGCCTTCAGTCCCACTGTCCCTTATCCCTGATGATATTGTGTCAGTCGCTGCCATGTCATTCATGCCCTTTTTTCTCTAGCAAGGGAAGTCGTCCATTCGATACTCAGTCACCTCCATTCCACCATCATCATTGGTATTAGTCTGTCCATCACTCTACTATTTTCTCTCGTGCCTTATTTGAGGATCTCTCATTGCCTCACCTATGGCGGACCTCCTTCTGTCGATATCAGCTCCTTCTTTCCAGAAGATAGGTCTAGAGGGCGGTGCACCTTGGTTCCAACTTCCACTCTTGTTTGGTGCCTCAGATCAGGCAAAGGGATCTCTCATTTCCCTTTGACTTGATTGTTTCTCCACTCCAGCTCCTTTCAGCATGATCGAGATCCGTATACTTGATGGTTCAGTGATGCAGCAGCAGCTCTTGGTGATTCCCGGGTGTGTTTGAGATGTCTCAGCCCTCATGAGGGGGTGGCCCTGCAGGTAGCCCCCCACATGCCTAGATGACCTCTTCATTGCAGCCCTCGATGTAGCTCCATATATTTGATGATGTCGGCCTTAGCCGCTTGCAACACCTCTTTGATTTGCATGTATTAGTCATATTTTGAGAGCCCTTCCCCGCTTATAGGGGGCGTTTGGGTTATATTTGTATCTCATGTACTCAGATATTATTGTAAAAGTCCTGGCTGTTATCTTAGGCACAACATGTATGTGGGATCCCTCATTGTATTTTTATCTGGCTCATGTTTATGCTGGCTGTACTTTATGGTTCGGTCCCTTGTTTACTCGACACACTATTCTTTTGTACTTTGTCTCGGTGGGCATAGGTATGCCTCCCCCGCCGCCTTTAGCACAGGTACCCTCTCATAAAAAGAGACTTGTTGCACCTGCAAGTCTCATCTCCTCAGGGTCTAGTTCTTCAGCACATTAGTCTACCTTACATTTTTCTCTCTGACTTCCCTTTTGATGTCTGGTGATTGAGTTCTTACAACGTACTTCGGTCATATGATTTTCTCCTAACACTCGCACGTAGGGGGGAAATATGGTACACCATTTTTTGGTCATCTAACCTATTATCATTAGATGGACCCAAGTACACCATGTAAGACCAATTTTACCCTAAGTAAAATTGCTTTCACTATGTAAAATAACTTAATAAAACACATTTATTAGGTTGTTTATGGTCTAAATAGGAAACCCCAAAGGGAAACATTAAACAAACCTATATTTGTTTGATTTCCCTCATGGAATAATTAATTAAACAATAATTTAATTATTATTCCTGGTCATGTTTAACCCAAAACAAAGAAATTAATTAGATAAATCTTTATTTATCTTATTATTTTCTAGGAATAATTATTTAAATCTTATTTAAATAATATTCCTTGTTAAATATGACTAAATCACCCATAAATAATTAAATAAATCATTGTTTATTTGATTATCCTTCAACCACTTCCTTAAAATGATAAATAAATCATTTATTTATTTATTATTCACAAATAAAGGGATTTGACCCAAGTCAAATACCTTTTCCCTCCAACAACTATAATAAAATATTCCATAAAAGGTGGATCTAGATTTGGTTAATGTTATTTTAATCATGCACCAAGATCTAGAATGACCCAATATTTTGTTATAAATAGGAGGGTTTTCCCTACCATTCTTCACCTTTTGTTGCCTATTAGATCACTCTGGATCTATACACTTGGTCACATTCTACATTATTTGTTGTGTGAGATCCCTTTGAGTTCTATCTCTGTCTGGGTTTTCTACACCAACAAGAGAGAGAGATTCTAGATCTGAAGTGCTAGGGACTTCCAAGAACCCATCCCATTGAGGAGAATTGGAAACATCTTCTTGTTTTCCTCCCAGGTGCCCTTAATACAAAAATTCTTTTAAAAAAAATGTTCTTGTCTTGTCTATTGGATATATGGAGAAAATCCTTCTTTTAACTGCTTAATGTCTTTCTATGCATAGATCTGGTTTTTTGCAGCTCTTTTCTTGATCAACTAACTGTAGATCTGAAGATATTGGCAGCCACTTTTGATGTTAGGGCTATTAGTTATGCGTAGCTAAAGTGGTATTTTTTCATACACATCGACAAAGGATTCATACTAACAGCCTATGTTAGCAGTGTCACCTGTTAATGAAGTTCATGTTAGAATATCACCTAGGGAACCCCAAACCCTAAGGTCTTTCACGGAAGAATACAAGAAGAAACTGCAACAGAAAAATGCAAAGTCTCCTAAGAAGTCTATGTCAAAGGATAAGGAGCAAATAGCCTCCTCTCCATAGATCCAACCTAAGAAGAATATCTTCATGGTAGAAGAACTAGTGGAAGTCAAACTTGGACTCATTACATCAAAGCCTGTTTTGTCACCAGTGGAAGTCAACCCTGGTATGAAAAGTTCAAGCCATGTTCTTGAAACACCTCATCAAGCACAACCAAGTAGTGGAACTTCTCTGACAGAGTTCACTCTCTCACAGGTTTTTCTTCCATTTAAGCAGGGAAAACAAAAAATATCAGAGCCTGTCATTGAAGAATAGCCGACTATGGCTCAATTAGTTTCTTCCATTGGATCTTTGATCAATAAGGGAAAGAAAAATATGATACACTCCTATTCCTCCTATGAATATAACAAAGACCCTGAGTACACAAAATGAGAAGATGAGGAGGGACAGTTTAGTAAATTCATACATGGACGTAAGAGGTCCAAGTTCATCCCTAATCCCTATGTCAAGAGACCTCATACTAGATCCAAAAATAAAATCAAGATGAACAACAAGTTGATTTCCAATCCTAAATTAACAGATGAAATTATCAACATTGAGGAGAGCCCAAAATACAAAATCGAAAGGAAGAAAAAAATTCAGTCAAAAACTCAAGCATAAAGAAAGATGCCAGAGAAGAGGGTGACTAAAGCAGAGGCCATCATGAATTTTTCCTCTATTCTTTACCTTTGATGAATGAAGGAATAGGGCTGCCTTGGAGAAACGTTTTGGGCTAATGTTCCATGTTTTCCGGATATAGATACCTTCTCTGCGATGGTCGAAATTATTTCAAATATCAGCATGTGATGGAAAGGGGCTAATTTTTGGTTTTTTATGATGATGGTGACATCAAACAGGTGAAGTGGAGGAGTTTTTTAGTTGCAATGGATGATTCTAGGTGTCATGTATCACGTCTTTTTCAAAATATTAGGGTTCTATTATGCACGTTTGAAGGAGAACAACCACATGTCACCCTAACTGTTTTTTACATTTTTTTGTTGAAGAATTGGTTTCACCATAATAGAAGAGTGGTCTTCAAATAGGCTACCACCTCATAAAACCATTTCGGATTGACAAAATTCATGATGTTTATCTTATTTTTAATATAGCACTTTGTATTTAAGGTTAGGGATAAGCTTCATTCCTTGAACGATATTATAATAAATTTCGAAACAGATCTACCTTTTTCTGTGGAGATGATAGTATCATATTTTGTATATATATGCAAAACTGATATGAAGTAAAGGTTGATGGTTTTATAATATTGACTCATATGATCTGTAATTTTTTTGTGAAATAAATGGAATGATACTACTGAGGACTTATTACCAATTTATTGTGTGTATTGTTAACTTTACTGGTGTTTCCATATCTTGTTTCTTTCAGTTTCAGTTTGCAAACCATCATGTTGTTATGTGTTCCTATCAGTCTCTTAAACATGTTCATTTTGTTACTCTCACATACCTGGTAAAATATATATATAACAGTGGAAGAACATCACTTATGATAGCTATCCTTCATAATATTTCTGTGAGAATTTTGTAAGACTAGAAATAAATTTCTCTAAGTTGATGAAATATTGTGAAACTGTTACTTTTGTTAATTTCTACCAAATGCAGTAGATTTGTGCTTTGCAGACCTATTGTTTTTTCCCTCACCTTACAGTTTCTTCTCCTCTTAGGTTACAAACTTGCACTTTACTACCACATCAGGTTCCAATACCCTCATTAGTAGAACTGTGGATTTAAGTAAAATCTGTGTTTAGTGAATTAGAGTTTAAACCACCTACCAATCTCATAAAACAAATCATTAAATTGCCTTAGAGTTTAGGATGTGTCTGATGAGGTGCTTGCTGCAGTCCAGGTGTTGATTCTAGCACCAACAATGTGCATGCTTATAGATCCAATTTCTATGATTATTGTTTCTAGTCATTACTTCCTACATGTATATTTGAGCTCCTGGATATATCTTACCTCTATAATGAGATGTGATGAGTGGATCCCTATTGAGGATCTTTGGAAATGAAGGAAATATAGCTAGATCAAGAAATGTAGGAAAGTTGGGTATATATGGAAATGTAGCTAGATGTGGAAAAGGAAATATGGTTACATCTAGAAAAGGTAAAGAAAAATTTGCACACTACAAGGTGCATAGGTATGTGAAGGTGCATAGGTAATACCATAAAGCATGCATGGTACATTTTTTTAATATTACGATTTATCTACAAAATTGGATGGCTAGGTAAGCCCTTTGGTATATTGAGAATGTCTACTTCACATATGGCTGATGCATGCACATATTAGAGTGATTGGGATTTAAGTTGATTAAATAGTGCACATGGTATTGAATGGTTTGATCATTATGATTTTCTTGATTCTGCGAGAGTACTTGATGTGATTGTCGATCATGGATATAGTAGCATATGTGTGGCTAACATCTATTTTTTTTAGATCCTCATTCAAATTTTATTTGGTGGTACTCTTGATACTTGATACACATAAAATATATTGTATGTGTTATGGAAGTTAACCTCAATGAGATTGTATTGATAATACTTGTGATCAGCATGATGAAAGCTCATAGAAAAGAATAATTGAAACTTGTTGGTTTATCGATTAACCTAAATTTATCCTATTGATTATGATATGCATGGTATTGGAAACCATGATGATAAAGGCATATTATGAGATTGATGTTTTATATCTTTGAGTATGTGTGGTTATAGAATGCGGTGAAATTAAAATGCATTGTTATTGGACCTTAAGGTTGTGTTGTCACATTGACCTGCTGCCCTGATATATCTAGTCCAACCTATGATGAAATGTGGATGACATGATTATCATGATATATGTTTTTATTTTCTATTGCTTTATCCCTATAAAGAAAATTTCATGACATGAATGAAATGGATTCTCATTCAGAGGGAGAATCTCTCCTAAAATATTCTCATTCTTCCCTAGTATATGTTTCATTGAAATATGATTTATGTATCCAACATTGTTAATCTACAATAGAGGTCTGAGCCTAATTCATGCAAAATTAAGGCTCATAGATGTGACTATGCCTAGTAGAAATAAAATTGAATTTTTGCATACTAAACTTGGTTTGTACTCGAAATCAATGGATCTATTATTTGTCTTGTCGTTGCGAATGAGTTTCTAGAATTTCTACAGTTAAGCAGGAAATCAAATGTTCACTTGAAATATTTCAGTTATGTAGATGTATTGTATATTCCAATAAGATCATCAGCTGAGAAAGTTTTTTTGTTTGAACTGAGCTTTTGTTTGCAGGTGACCAAGACATTCATATAGATATTTTATTTTTTTAAAGGTTGATTGATAATGATAAACTATGTTTGGTACTTTTGACATGATGCTTAATGATTGAGACATGTCTGTATGTATAGATATTACCATGATTGCACATTTGGACTTGGCATGTTTTGATATGGTGATGGTTGATTTTCCCAGATGACTATGTTATGTGGGCATAGTGAGCTTTAGTGTCATATGTGAGTATACATATGTATGGTTCTATATTGGCCTCCTTGTTCCTAACACAATGGTTGTTGTGATTTAGTATTAACATGCATGATGTAATCTTGATATGTATACACTTACATATAATTACACAAATGGCCTATAATGAGATATTAAATGACAAACTTGAAATATTGACATAAAATGAACTTAAGACTTAACATGTCTACTACGTGTATCTGGTTGAAATAATTTCTATATGTTATCAGTCCCCCCATTTCGAAAGGTCAAGAGTGAGACTCAAGGAGGTAACCTCAACCCAACCTTTAGGCCTCGTAGATAGCCCTAAAAAAACCAGATAGGTCTCTCTCAATATCAATTTTTCATCCAATAAGATGACTAGATATGTAATGATTTTAGGCTAGTTATGATTCTCACTAGATTAGGGATTTTCTTGTTTTGAGTTTTTGCTAGATAGTAATGATAATCAAGGAACTAGGTGTAGGTTTTAGGTATCATATCAAAGGTTTAGTTGCAGAGACAAGGATGAGCGTAGGTAGGTAAACATAGGAAAATAATTAATTTGTAGTTGTGTATGGGGTTTGAAAAGAAAGAGAATCAAAATGAGCATGTTAAATGGATTAATTCATCAGAAGAATAGACACATTCATGAAAATGTTATAAAACAGAGCATGGAAAGCAATATTTATTTTAATAGACTCATAATATTAACATACAAAAGAATACATGTGATGCAAATATAACATAACATTCAATTTGATGAGGTAGCAGAGAAAAAACAATGGTCAATATCATACCACTGAAGTCCCAATATTATAGCTGCAACATTTCTTTGATTTCAATGAAAAAATGTTTGTACAATAGCTCCACACTGCAAATAAAAACTATGAAAACTCTAAAATGACCTGATTTTGACTACATATATAAAATATAAGTCACGACGTGTTATTGGGTCGAAATATGATCCTAAATACATCATAAATGCACTCTATGAGTCTTTAACTAAAACCTAGGGAAGTTAGAAACAATCCCCTCAAAATTTAGCTAATAACTAGGAGTGTTTGTTTCTTTGATTAATTACATGATTCCTAAAAAATCAGAGTAACAAAAAAATATCTTATCTGAAATACAACTAATAGGAAAACAACAATGTCGAAATTTGGACCATTCTAGCTTGACAACTGTCTAAAGTAATCCAAGACAAAAGCGTCATGCTAGTTCACAGAAGCGTCGCACCTTCCAGCAGAAGCATCATGCCAATTTGAGGGTGATTTTAGTTGACCTTAAGGCATCCATATGAAAATATGAGTATTGGGTTAGGTATCCCTATGTGTCCTCTTTCCATCCCAACCTTTAAACTGAGCAAATACCTCCTCGAAGGCCTTCAAAAATCCATTTAGCCAACCTTACTCCAAAAGCGCCGCGCAGAGGAAAAATTAGTGGTAGAAGCATGAAGAAATGGTTATTTTTTGGAATTTTATTCAAAACTTGAGGGTGTCATGCCAATGTAGGACCATATTTGTAAAGTAGACGTCAAAAGTTATCCATCCATGTAAGAATTTCCTTCGTTCGAGGCTTTCATGAAAAGTGTTGCCCCAATTTGAGAGTGAGCTTGGAGGCCTTCTAGAGGACTTTTGGAATGCAGGTGGTAGTAATGGAAATATTGATATGCCTGATACACAATGGAGTCATGAAGAACTACAAACCCCTGCTCCAAACCCCTGAAAATGTGAATGGAAGACAATTGTTCAAAATTTCAGAAAATGACCCGGAGCAACTGTAGTTTTGAATTTCTCTAAAATAATGAAAACCGTGCATAAAATGAAGGAGTTTTTTTTATTTGTTCTATGATTGAAAAAAACCACTTTCAATTTTGTAAAATTCATCTTCATTACTTCAGAAAGTAAATTTGAAGTAGGATTGTCCCTGTGTGCAATGTAAACCTTAGCTTGATCACAAAAATATGAAAAATATACCATGGAAATAAGTTGGATCAAACCTGGAATGATGAACTCCTTTATTATACTTTCTCTTCTCACATCCCATGTTTAGATAAAGAAAGGTTGAAAACTAGGAAAACAAGGCAAAATGGGGCAGCAAGCTTAGGGAGGGAAATGGAGGGGATAAGAGTTAGGGGGGAGTGGAAAAATTAGGGGAGATAGGGTATTCTGTTTGGAACAAAATGTCATTAAAATATTTGGAAATGGATAATGAAAAGAGGTAAAAAGGGCCTAAACATAGATTTGACCTAGTATCTCTGCAAAACCGTACTGAGGATTAGGGTTTGAGTGAAAATGGGAGAAATGAGAGATATGACCGATATTGAATGACTTGGTAAGGTATATGAGTCATGTGTTAAGGTTACTAGCTAATAAAACTAGGGTTTATATTACTGAAGCAATCTAAACATCAATGAAACCAAAAATGAAGTTGAAATCCCTATAAGAGGGAATCTGCCCTTTGCTGGAGAAATTGAGCTGAATGAAAGGTGAGGTATGCTAACTTATTGACTTGGAAGACTATGAAACTTGAGGAATGATGAAACTACCCTTATGTTGGTTTCTTGGAGTTTGAAAGGAAACAAATTAGCTAAATTCCAATGTTTGGATGGTTGTGGAGAGTTTTGAGCATGACAGAGGAACTTTTTTGACCATGTAGCATACTTGTTGAAAAAGGAAAATTTGCCTTTGATTTATTACCTATATTTGATAAATACCAATGAAGGTGACTTAACTAATGACAGTGACCATTTATTTTCCTTCTTCATGACATTTTTTTGACATTATGATGGCGAAACAAAATAAAACTAGACCATGACCTAGATTTAGGTATGTTAAATAATCTACGATCATAGTTGATGATGAATGAGTGAAGGTAGTAGCATTTACACCTAGAAAAAAATTCCAGTGAACAACATTTAATTTGAGAATTTGTTTGAAAACATGAAATTTTAACCAAGGGACTTTTCCAAGTAAACTTGAAAGAGTGTATTTGATCAATGAACATTTAGAAACTAATAATATCTATGAAATAAATGCCTTTAATAATATTTGAGATAAACTTATAAACTTGAATGAGCTGATTTTATTGACTCAACATTGATTTGAGTAAGGCTCGATATGTTGGAATGATGAGGGCTTAGGCTCATAGAGAGTGTTGTGTGATGGAATGTCCTTGATTTAGATCTTTTTATATGTGACTGTTATCTAGTCAAGTCAGGATAGAGAGTTCCAAGGTATGGTATTGATATTGATTATGGCTTTGATTATACATACTTATAGTCTATCATTAACAGGTGATGAGGCTCTAAAAATATAAGTAAGAGGGGATTACTTTGAATATCGTAATGATGTATCATGGCATGATAAATTGATCTCTGGAATTTGGGAAAGAAATTACATAGAGAAATATTGTTGAAATGTATTTGTGTAATGTAAATCCTTGGATACTCTGACTTAAAGTTCAAATGTAGACTGAACATAATATGTCATCTTCTATTTGGTTGAAGCATTAATGTTCCATTTTAAATATTCATTTATATATGATGTGTATAGAACATAATTGGATTCATAATTGAGCTAATTCACTCTTGACACCAAAACAATTTTATTTGGTTGAGATATTTCTCCAATGATATCTATATGCATGCATGAAATATTGATGTTTTGGATTTGTATTGATGACCACATTTGGATGCTACCTTAGAATGAGATTTTCCATGATATCGTGGAAGAGAAGTCCATAGCAAGACCGAGGCCAGAAATAATGTTGCAAGCAAGGCTAGCTATGAGGCAAGATGTAGAAGGTATCTAGAGAGTTTATCGAGTATGATTTGGATAAGACATTGATACACGATGATGACAAAAAATACCAAATACATATAGTTGGGACTATGATTTCTCGATTTACTGAGACAATGAAGTTGTTCGAAACAACATGAGGATTGTGATTGACACCTCCGTGAGAGGGAGGATGATTATAGTATCCATGCCCATTTGAAATATCCATGAGAGGGAGGATGGCTTTAGTATCTTGTTTCTATTGGTATCTTTCTACGATTTACATGACAATATATGTTCTAACATAACACTTTATTCTATGCCCAGTAGGTACACGAATCAATATATACTATATGAGAGAAGTGTTGATCAAGGACACTGTGTCAACTCTTCCTCTCTCTTTCATCTCTCGAAAAGTGGAATTGAAATAGAGGGAGAATAGGATTGATGGGACTCTCGAAAATAAGTCGTATTCCCTGTTTTTTACCCAAGGTTGAGAATTCTACTCCCCTATCTGCATAGGGTGGTATAATTTTGCTCCCCTATCGGGTCTTTGCAGAGTATACCCCAGTTCGAATCATATCCACAAGATAGCTTAGCTTGTGGGGAATACCACTCCTCGTTTGGCCAAAAATCTGAAAGTGTACTTGGGGTGTACAACCTAATTTGATTATGATGCAAGTCTTATAACACATGACTATTCAGGGTCATTGATGGGAAGACCAATAGGAAATAAGATGAGTTGTGATAAATATATACAGTTCTGGGTTCAGAGTGTGCTCCCAAATTTAATTCCAAGGTGGAGATCGACTCCTTTGCATGATTGGATATCCTATTTCTAGACATGTGGTTGTAGAGGTATAAATCCCCCATGAAAATCTGGGTTGAGATGCAGTTGCCAATGCAGTTACAGGTTGAGATGTACTCCTTGTTGATATGCTCTTCAATGATGATATTCTAGGTAGTATCCCGATGTCAGAGATTGCATGATGACATCCTGATGAATGAAGGGTGGTAGTGCAAGCTCCCCTCCAGTGACAAAAACTTCATTTTATAAATCGGAGAATGCTTGGAAAACAAGAAGAAACAATCAAGGGATAAACATACATAAGCATGAGAAGTACACTGATGATTTGAAATAAAAAAGCTTCAAAGCATGATGATTACATGAAAAATATGTTCAACGATGACAAATGATGATGCATGAATATCAAAGAGGCATATTGGTCGATGAATAGATTTCAGCAGATTGCGTTGAGTCTTGATGACACCATCATGCAGAGAACTATAAGTAGAGATTGCAAAGTGGAATTCTTCCTAGTTGAGAGGGAGTGTCAATTTTTGCAAGTAGGATAGAATTCCACACTGGAAAACTTAGATGATTAAGATAATAATTTAATTATACTCCTCTTTTCGAGAGGATGAAAATTGAACTATATATTGGCCCAATGGGTTAATAAAAAATTAACTTATGAATTAATTTAATATTTTATGGGTTGGCGTAACCATAAGCTGATTTGGTCAAAGCCCCAAGTGGTCACTCACAAAGTTATAAATAGAGGCTTCCTCAAGCTCATTTGTACACTTGCTGAAGAGATCTATGGTTTGCATCCATCAATTTATTTCTTCTATGTTTATGTTTTTTCTCGCATAGTTACTCTTGTAGGAGATCGTGCAGTAACGAGAAATGGATCGAGGTCAGAATTTGTTGCAAATTCCAGATCTAAGTATTTTGAGGAAGAGTCGCAGGCAGGGCATGCTGAGGTAGAAGATGAGTTAAGGCAAAGGTGATGAGTGGGCTTGTTGAGGTCATGTCTTAGCTGGTAAAGATGGTTGCAGGATTGCTTGCGGGCATGACTAGGGTTGTAAGTTATTCAGACCCTCAGCCGTGGGGCCAGAACACTGTGGTAGTGGCTTAAAGTCCTTAAACCTCGGGCTGAGCGAGTTAAGGTTGCGACTAAGAGACTTTCTGGGAAGATCAAATTTGTCTCATATTTAGTTCATTGAGAAATTCTTCCAAACATTAGGCCGTTTAGTCATAGTTGTGTCAAAGCATCATTGACAGTCTCTTTGATTCAGATCTAGGACTTTAGGATTGATATCACTTTGTGATATTTCAGATCCATGTTTTGGTATTATAGATATGTAAATATGTATATAAGATCTATTTTTTTTCCACTCCAGATGTGTCTTTAGTCCTCATTCAATATTATTCATGTTCATGAGTTTGCTCCAGCCAGTGTCAGTGCACTTCAGTTCTCAGATTTAGTTTCCTTTATGAAAAAGCTTGGGTATGGTTCTAGTGTTTGTATGTTATTTTTTTTTCTTCAGTGTAAAGATATGTACTCATGGATCATTGTACTTGTGTTGCTAAATCATTCAATGAAGATATAAGAAGAATAATTTCAAATGGCTCTTGCCACAGTGGATTTTTCCTTGGTCTTAGACCAATCCCGGTGTGTCTTTGTGTTGATGTCTGTCTTCCTTTGATATTTTATTTTCCGCTACTTAGATGATGATGATGATGATGGTTTTGTTCTTTCCACATAGTTTCATTTTATGATGGTTAATGAGATATATCTGTACAATGAAAAATGTATTTGTTGTACATTCAACATGTTAATGAAGAAATGTAACCATCAAACTAAAGAACAATGCTGGTTTATGGAAAATTAACAAAGTCACCATATATTTTTCCAAGGTATGCCACTGATAGGCTTGTCATGAAAGAAGTCACAAATCATCTCTACATAGGGTTGTAAGAAAATTTGCATAGGAAGAATAAAGCACCTTGGCCAACTCTTCCTATGAAAACTGGATTTTACGAGATGAAGAACTTGAAATTCATAGATACTGAAGGAAATTTTATAGAGAAGCTTGCATTCAATACTTTGGAATTTAATCCAAATGATCCTTGTTGTATTTGTAGATACCATTGTGTGATAATTAACTTTTAGTGGCTATGAGAGAAATTTCACTGCCCAGAGGAGGATCCATGGAAGAAATTTCACTCTGCGAGAATTAACTTTTAGTACCATGATCTAGTCAATTTTGCAGGAGTTTCATAGGTGACTCCATAGAGGTAACATAATCTTGAAGTAGTACCAACAAAAGGGATCAACCCTGCCCACGAAAAAGCAAAGAGGAATTTTTAATATAGAACCGGGGAGAATGAAGCTGCAATATGAAAGTGGATCCAACTATTATGAAATCAAATTTAGTAGAAAAGGGGATGAAGAGAGAATTTATGCAAGGAGAATAATGTAGGAAGATGGAAGAGCAGAGAATATTGGAGGAAGAAAAGCAGAAGCAAGAACAAGAAGAGAAGAAACAGTCATCAAAAGAAGAGATGTGAAGAGAAATAGGAGAAGAAACAACATAGAAGCAAGATGAGGAGAAAGAACAAAACCAATAACTAGAGGAGGAGAGTGGAAAAATGCAGGACTGTGATCTTGTTTATCATATTGAACAATTTATTAAGATCGTTGACATGGAGGAAGAACCAAAGTTTCAAAACAAATATGTACACCTGATGTTGAGCAAATAATAGGTCACTATTAAGTCTATACCCCCTCTAGTGGCAGATTTCAATCCAATTGAGGAAGAGGAAATTGTTCCTCTTGATGATGATCTGATTATGGAGACAGACCATCTTTCATATGACGAAATTTATAAAAATATTGTACAAGCATGGAGGAAGCATTTTCTGGATGACCTTACATCTCCTGCATTTATTAGAGAAAAGGTGAATGTGTTGGAAACCAAGAAGAATCCCAATGCCATTTCCACAACCAAATTGGTCTTCACAGGTGTAGATAAGGTGAATACTGAGTATTTGATGGCCAAGAATAATCGACTAGCACAAAACTTGCAGACTGTCAAGAAATAGGCTTAACAACTTTACGGAATAACTGAGAACAAAAATTCCATATAGGTTCGTCTGGAGGAGATGAAGGCCGCGATACTGGGTGAAGTATTGACAGTTGGAGAGACAATGTGAAATTTATATGAGGAGATTGTTACCATGCATAAGGTCAGGTAGGAGATCGAAGAATACTTGGAGAAACTTAAATAGATTGCCACACAGGAATATTTGGATATGAACAGAAGGCACATGCAAAAGTAAATAGGTGGTCATGTCCAAGTGAACACAATGTTTCCCTTGCTCTAGAAGGAAGTTCAAATTGGTTCCAAATCATTATACCCATATTCCATGGAGGCTAGAGTCCACTTCCAACTCAACACCATCGCATAGTTTGGGGATGTCATCACAAAGTACCAAGCTTGACAATGATACGTGACCGAGAGACATCAAGTGGAATTTGGTGAGTTGAGAGTTTCCCCAAACTGAAGCCTAACGGTGTTTCCTTACAATTCTATCTATTTGGCTCTACCAAATTTTTTCATATATGGGTACGAGTGTATTGTAGTATTATTTTGTAAGTGAAATTCCAAGTGTCAATTATGGAATGTGAAGATTAATGATGTAATTGAAGATTTATTTTGTAAAGAAGTTGAACTTTCCTCATGGACGTCTAAGAGTCACAAAGGGGAGTTGAAGTGTTAGCCCCTCTTTTTTTAAATATAACCTCATAATTAAAGTAAAGAGCTTTTGAGAGAAAATATTTTTCCTCGGATTAGGCTTAGAAATATGAGCTTGGGAGTTTTGTGATAGCCTTGGCCACTCTGTAGCATAGAGGGAATATCTTTCATTGGAGGAACATGTGAAATTGACTTCATGTTCCACTACTGGGGCTAGTGGTTCGTCAATGGTGTATGCATGAATGGAACATTGACTTAATAAAAGCTTAGTGTAGATGAATTTTCATGCATATGTTGTATATATAGTAGGGCTATTTTTATTGTATTTGTGATTTATGTTATTTCACTTAAATTTATTCTTATGAACTATTTCATTTGTATTGGTATGAATCTTGTTGAAAGCATTCTATTGGATTATTTCATAACTATTAACTTGTGAACTATTTCACATATTAGCTTGTGATGTATTTTATGCTCGTGTGTTAATTTGAAGTTGCATACTATTATATGCTCCTAAGTGGCTCACCTATTTCAATTTTTTGTTTTGGATCCCTCATGCATTGCACTTGAATTTCTGCAGGGTCACACACTTTCCCACACCAACGTAACCATATATCACTCTATGTGCTATTGTAGCTTAGGCATATCATTAACACCTTAGGAATTGACAACAAAGTTGTATTTTGGATGGGACTCCTACACCAAACAGTGTGAGTTCCAATTGGGACTTCCTATCAGGGAGATCCCATGAATATTGGTGGGTTGAACATCGTCAACACAACCATAAACATTTTTCCAATGATTTCATAGGAGGGATTTTCACATATTCCATTCTCCTATCATTTTTTAATTCAAAGAGGGCTAGTGCTATGGAAATCCAATTTTCCATGGAATTATTTAGATATTTCCTGGTTAGAAATGCCTTAAAGAGTGTTCTCCAAAATAATTTCCATATTTCAATTTAAAATATCAGTGTATTGTAATCCAATTTCTCAATGTGTTGTGAGAGATATTGTAAATTATGCTTTGAAAGATGATTTTTATATTTATCATTGTCTAATTCGACAATCTCAAAATTTCCAATAAGGATATCACCATTAAATTCAGGGGAAACTGGATTTTCTTCTTTATAATATTTATGATGTGTAAATTCTGTAGTGGAACCATGATAATCTTGCAAACCATTACATATGTAGCTGTTATAACTAAGAAGAAATTAAAGGTAAGAATTAATATTATGAATTCCATTTTCATTATCAAATTCAACTTCCTCGTAACTATCATAAATAGTTTTTTGTAGAAAATATTGCAAAAATTTTGATCGAGTTATGTTATCATAAATTTATTTTGATAAGTATTACAAGTATCTATTGTGTGTTCAAAATAAGTATTAAATTCATATAAATATTGTAAACAAAAATATATACCTAACTCATGATTAAATTATTCTTCATAGATATCATAAATAGTTGGAATCTACATGAAATGGAATTAGAATGGTCAAATATATGTTCACCTACAAGTTTCCTTATTACATCACAAAATGGCTAAAAAATAAAATATTTTATTGACGAATGTCTTTATCAATCAGTTGTTGGCATGCATCTTTGGAATTTGTAACATAATTCCTATAAGTATTAACCCTATATAAAATTACCAATAAACTAACTCTTAAAAATAGAAAATATGTAATGGTGAAAACTTAAAAATTATAAGATATTTTCCCCTTGAACCCAAACTGGGAAAACCATATTTATTTTTCATTATATTCCTTTAAATTTCAAAATACATTATATACATGTAGAAGAATTCAGAAATCTCAATACATTGACCATGAATTATAACATAACTGTCATTCCATAGACTAGATCTACAAAATATCACGAGAAAAAGAATCATTCCCAAAAAACAATGTGCAAAACCATGAATACATCAACACAATATCCTTGGGTTCTCCCCCCATATTTGGGTCTATTTGGAGTTAGTCATGTAAAAAATATAAGAAATACCCAATCATTCATGTTGGGTTAGATATAAAATCAAATACTTCAGATGAAACTTCTCTCTAAGAAAATTCATTATCTATATTTTCCAAAATATGAGCAAAAGATAAGTTAGAATTAACATGAGTTTTAGAATCTTGAGGTTTCGCAAAACACAAATGTGTTTTATGACCTTATGTTAGAGTAGAAGTGGCTTCTTCATGACCTCCTATATTTGATGGAAACATTTTATGTTCATCAACATATAAGCTAGAATATGACACACATGATCTTTTAACATATTCATAGTTAGATTAATCAAAATCATTTTCTAGTTTAGAATCACAATCAAAGTCTTCAATTTCAGGGTCTTTACCACTACCATCATATCAATTTTATAGACAATTTTCATTATAAATTTTACAACAATCGAAGTTGAGTAAGCGTGAGGGATACACACATTTATAATACTCATGAAATATTACAAGAAAATATTTTAAAGAAGAGATTCCACGAAGAGGAAGTTTTCTGTACCATTGTTGGGAATCACCCTTAAAAGACATCATGAACAATTTCATGAGTACATCCTCATGGTAAACCCCCATATTGGGAATTCCATTATGGAATTCAATGAGATGTTGAGTCAGATCCTCATCTCGACTTTCTTGAAAGCAAGGTAGGTATGTATCCCATAGCTCTATATTTTATAATTCATTTGGAAATATTGTAATGTCAGAAAAATTTAACAGAGAAAAGAATAAAGAATCCCATGAAACAACCATTGAAACATAAATGAACAAGTTAAATAATTAAGGAGTAACTAGGTTAATATTTAAACCAATAAATATTTAATTGAAACCTTTATGGTGAATGTTGTTGTGATCTTGTTCATGAGAAGATCATAGAATTCATAATTTATTTTATAGCAAAGAAATATTTTTTTTTTTAGTTCATTTCTCGACAATAGAACCAGAAGAATGTTGACTCTCAAATTGTTTTTGTGATGGAGAACAACACGAAAGGAAATTCAACGAGGATATAAATCCTCACACTTTAGGCTAAAAGGGTTGGCCTCCTTTCATCTTAGGGAGTATTACATGTTTCTATTTTCAAAGTATATTCAAAGAAAAAAATATATATACATAAAGATTAATTATATGAGAGAATGTTTTATGATAATGAGTGGTTAAGATTTAGATGAGAAGGATACTTACAACAACAAAGGACCTGTGAGTCAAATGAAAAATTCAAATACACAATTTTATTAATAAACAATACAACAAAATATGACATAGAATCATTAATTGTTATGACAAACCAACAATGCTCATGCAAGTTATTGGGTTGTTAGTTTTCTCTAAATGCATTGGCATTGATGAGTGATGGAAACAAAGACCTGACAAAGCACATGTATTGATGGTATATAATATTTAAAAGAACTATAGTAATGATATAAGGAGTTCCATGCAATAACACATCCAATTAACTGATAGGATATGATATACATTTTTTTTTTATATATATCAAATTATTTCTTCCTCTGGAAAATATTGAAACAAAAATTCCAAATGACCCAGAACCCTAAATCCTTTTAATAGTTGATCATAATATAAATGAGTCTAGAGGAGCTAGTTCAAGAATGCAAACCTTGGTAAATGTCTAAAATATATCTATGTGGGTGAATTAATATTTTACATTGAAAGGCGAATCCTAGGCCAAATCTTTTCACACAAGTAATTTTATCATAAAACTAAAATAAAACCAGAGGAAATGAGTTATAGTCTAATAAAATTGTTGTAAATGGAAATTAAATTAAGAGAAAATAATATCTTTCTTTAATTTTCACATGGAGGAAGGATCCACACTTTCCAGGAAAGGCGTAGTCCATAAAATATCCAAGTGTTGAAATCGTTTTAACTAATGATTGTTATTAGTTTTAGGTGAAGCACTGGTGGGTTAATCTTTCCTTCTAACCTGAACACATATGCATGTGTGAAGCGAGGCTACATATATTCTTCTAACTTCATAAGGTTTTATCCTTGGTTTGGCATGGTACGTTTCAGATTCTGACTAAAGCATGGTTTTTAACATGAGTCAAATATTTAACGATTCAAAGAAATAGGGTTTGATGTATGTTTATTTTTAGTTTTTTCAAAATATTTTAAAATTTAGTTTTTATTTATCCTAATATGATTCGAATGCATATAAAATGGTGATGTTTCTCTTGCAATAATATTTCATTACAATTTTAATTTAGTTTTTTTGAAATTAATAATTTTAACCAAACTTAAAAAATTATTTACGTGTCTTTTAGAATAAGGTATTACGCATGAAAATGGACTTTACATTAGTCCATGGAAAATATTTTGATAAAATTTAGTTTAGTCTTTATTTATCATAATATGATTCACATGCATATCAAATGGTGATGTTTATCTCACAAAACTATTTTATTACAAATTTAATGAAATGTTTTCGAAACTAATAATTTGAACGAAATAGAAATTTATTATTTATATGTATTTTAGATTAGGTATTCCACATGGAAATGGACTTTGGACTACTTTAGATTAGTCCATGGAAAATATATTGATAAATTTTTTTTTGAAGTGATTTATTTAATTTTAACGAGATATATCAATTTTGATAAAATGTAGGGAGTGGGGATTTTTAGCTCTTTGTTGTACTCGAGGAATTTGAATATTAATTATCATATTTTACATGTATTTATCTTTATAAAATATGTTTTATTAATTACAAGTGTGTGCATGTTTATAATATATATATATAAATATATATATAAAAGGAAGTCAACTCTCCTAAAATAAAGGGTAATCATAAAAATAATTTTAATTATATCTTCTCATTTTTTTTTGTGGACTCTACTCCTTCTTTTCATGGACAACTAGTTGTTAATCATGTTTACTAACAATTATTATTAATATTAATGTTTGAGTGGTCTATATTATCATGAAATCTTATTTAGTGTAATTAATCACTTATATATGTTTATATATATGTGATAAATAACATTAAATGAATAAAATAATAATGATTACACACCGACTCTTATGAATATGTGATGTTATCTAAATAACATCGTAAAATATCATTAACGTGATTTTTCATGATTGAAGTTCTTAGGTTAGGTTATTGATATGATTTTTTTGTGTTACTAGGGATAACATTTCAAATATGAATCTAGGGGTTTAGGTAAAAATTTCAGAAACAAGATAAAGGCTAATGAAATAGAATCCCGAGAGGTGGTCTAGTTTTTGAAGAGGATTGAATTTAGCACCAACACCACTATAATGTCAAGACCACATTGAAAGTATATATGATGTTTCTCATATCCTAGTAGTTTGAATGACACCTAGACACTTCACAAGTCATAAGCAAGACTTGTACCAGGCTACTTATTACTCCGTTTGTCACTTCACATGAGAGTATGGGAAACCCTTTGATAGAAGGAGAATATATTCCCATTGCAAGACATCACAAGTCCCTCTTAAAAGGAGTGGATGATTTGCATAACACTAAGGTTTTCTCTGAGGTATTCTAACTTAACTTTAGACAAATTCTTAGTGAGAATGTATGTTTTCTACTCATCTATGGATATGTACCATAGTTATAGTACTCCTCCCTATACCATGTCTCGGATGAAATTGTATTTGATGTTTATATGCTTTGACATGTCATGAAAGACTAGATTCTCTAAAATTTTCACACAACTTTGATTATCATAATATATCAAAGTTGGTTATAACTCTAGATTAAATAATGCTTCAAGTAATTTTAGAAGCCACACTACTTCACTACTTGCATAATTTTCTTCTATATGGTCTACCTCTACTATACTACATGCCACTGACAATTATTTATGTTGAACCATGAGATCATACCTTATCCCAAGCTGAAGCAACATACTGATGTGTTTTTATTATTTACTGCACTCCCTACCAAGTCAAATTCTATATAACCTTGCAAATTTACTTCACCATCCAAGACATATTTGAGTCCATATCAAACCATAGCATGTAGGTACCTAAAATAAATTATTTGCTGCTAAAAAATGTACATGTCTATGCTCAACCATGTATTGACCTAACGTGTTTACTACAAAGCATATATATGGCCTAATATTAACAAAATACATCATGGAATCCATCAACTGTCTGCACATCATGTGATAGAAAAAAATCTAAATAAGAATCTCTCACTAACTTCATATTCTTAACTTTAGGTGTGGCCATGGCCTTGCAGTCCATCATCCTAAAGCTCTACACGATATCAACTGTACACAACACCGTCACTGATGAAATAGGTAGCCTGACCTCAAAACGAGAACTGTAGCCCAAAAAGACCCAAAAACATGAAAAAACACCCCAAAAACAAAAAAAGTGTATTCCAAAACGCACTTGGTTTTTTTTGAAGGTCAAATTTCAACATTTTATAAAATTATGCTAAAAACAAAATTGTTTCTTGAAAAAAGGATTGAAAAAACACCCTCAAAACAAAACCAGTTGATGCTGGAATAACAAAAAAAAAAAATATTTGTGTCTTATTTTTAACATTTTTAAAAATAGAAATAATATTTTTTAATTTTTAAAATTCAAACATTAAAAAAAACCTAAAATTTAAGAAAAAAATACATTTAAAAGTAAAAACATTTGAGAGCTTAAAATTTAAAAATATATAGGAATAAAAAAATAAAAATAAAAACAAAATAAAAATTTTAATTCAAACATTAAAAAAAGATAAAATTTAAGAAAAAAATAGAAAATAGAAAATAAAAAAAATTTAAAGATTAAAATTTCAAAATATATAGAAATAAAAAAATAAAAATAAAAACAAAATAAAAATATTAAATTAAAAAAAAAAACAAGTTAAAAAAAGAAAGAAATTAAAAAAATATATATAGAAATTAAATTTAAAAAAGAAAAAGAAAATATTTATTAAATTAAAAAATAAAAAAAATTCTAAAATTAAAAAATTAAAAAAATTAAAGAAATAAATTAAATTTTAATAAATTTAAAACTTAAAAAAAAAATTAAAAAAAAAAACGTTATTCAAATTAAAAGTAAAAAAATGAAAAATTAATTAAAAA
Source organism: Pinus albicaulis (assembly GCA_034641835.2). NCBI lineage: Eukaryota > Viridiplantae > Streptophyta > Pinopsida > Pinales > Pinaceae > Pinus > Pinus albicaulis. The sequence goes on along the minus strand of CM076577.1, from coordinate 339,009,709 downwards.
ATAAAAAATGAAAAGTAAAATACAATAAAAATACTAAATTTAAAAAAATATATATTAAAAAAACAAATAGATTTTAAAAAATAAATTAAATTTAAATTAATATATATATATATATATATATATATATATATATATATATATATATATATATATATATATATATGAAATTAAATTAAAAATATATATATTAGATTTTATTAAATTTAAAAAAATGTTAATAATAAAATAAGAAATTAAATTTAAAAAAAAAATATTAAATTTTAATAAATAAATGAATAAAGAAATAAATTTTAAAGTGAAAAATAAATTTTAAATATATTGAAAAAAAAGAAAAAAACATTGTTAAAATAAAAACTTAAAAAACTTAAAAAATCAATTAAAATTCAAAAATTCAAAAAAATAAATTAAAAAAATATATATATTAAATAAAAAATAAAATAAAAAACAAATTAATTTGAAAATATTAATTTTAATTAAAAAAAAAAATCTATTTTTAAATACACAATTTTAATTGAAATATAAAAATATAAAAATTTTATGTAATTAAAAAAATAATAATAAAAAAATAAAAAATAAAAAATAAAAATATTAAATTTAAATAAATTAAAAAAAAAAATACAAAATTTACTAAATTTAAAAAAAATAAATGAAAAAAATAAACATAAAAGTTAATTAAAAAAAAAAAATATGAAAAAAAAATCAATTAAATGAAAAAAAAATGCAAAATTATACAAAATTTAATATAAATTATTAACAAAAGTTAGAAAACAAAAATTAAAAAGAAAAAAAATGAATAAAATAAAATAAAAACAAAAAAACTTACTAGCAAATTAAATTTCAAATATAAAAATTATATTAAAAAAATTTATTTTAAACTTTTGAATTTAAAAAAAAAATTAAAAAAAAAATCAAATTAAAAAAATAAAAAATATTAAAAATTTAAAAAATAAAAAAAGGAATTTTTTGATCGTGGTGGCACCTCCAATCGGCCTCCCACCCAGGTGGCGGTGGAGGCCGATTCCAGGAATCGCCATCCCGCCGTGGGAGGCAGATTCCGGGAATCGCCCTCTCGCCGCGGGAGGCCGATTCCGAGAATTGCCCTCCAGCGGCGGGAGGCCGATTCCGGGAATCTCCCTAAGGTCAATTTCGGGAATCTCCCTGAGGCCAATTCCAGGAACCTCCGTCCCGCGACGGGAGGCCGATTCTGGGAATCACCCTCCTGCCGTGGGAGGCAGAGTCTCGGAATCAACCTCCCGCCCAGGTGGCGGCGGAGGCCGGCAGCTGTAGCCTCCCCGCCCGCCTAGCGGCTGGCCTCTGCCACCACCTAGGCAGGAGGCCAATTGGCGGAGCCACCATGACCAAAAAATTCTTTTTTTTATTTTTCATTTTTTTAAATTTTTAATATATATTTTTTTTTAATTTGATTTTTTTTTTTTAAATTCAAAAAATTTAAAATTAATTCTTTTTAATTCAAATTTTTTATTTTAAATTTAATTTGTTTTAATTTTTTTTGTTTTTTTGTTTTTTTTTTTAATTTTGTTTTTAAATTTAATATTTTAGATTAATTATTTTTTAAAATTTAAAATTTATTAAATTTTAATTTAATTTTTTTATTTTTTAATCTTTTAGTTTATTTAGTTTTTCATTTTTAAAATTTATAAATGGTTTCATTTAGAAAAAAAAAACAGTAAATTTATGGATATTTGTTTTTTAATTATTTGCACGTTGTTTTTTTCATTTTGTTTGTTTTTTAATGATAGTTTTTTTTTTTTTTTAATTTTCTTTTTCAATTTTAAATTTTGTTTTCTTTTTTTTAATTTGTTATTTTTGCTAATTTAAAAATTTGTATTTTTCTAATTATTATTTTTTTAATTTAAATTTTTAAATTTAATTTTTTCTTTGTTGTATTTTATTTTTTTTTATCTAAATTTTAATTTTGTAATTTAAATTATTTTTAAATTTTCTATTTTAATTTTTTTTTAATTATATGGTTTTTTTTAATAACTTAGAAAAAATATTTTTGATGTTTTTTATTTTTATTTTTTTGGTTAATTTTTGTTTTTTTTCTTTAAATTATGTGTTTTTTTTTCAAATTTTGTCATTTCTTTTGATATAATTTTTGAATATTTTTATTTATTTATTTTTGTTTAATTTTTTTATTTTTACGAGTTAATTTTGTTTTTTTTTTTACATTTTTATTTTTTTTTATTTTATTTTATTTATATATATTTTTTAATGTTTTATTTCCAACATGAAAGTCACCACTCTAAAAAAAAAGGTTGATGTTACATCAATACGTTTCAAAATTAGCATGAAAATCACCACTCTAAAAAAAAAAGTTGATGCTGCATCAATACGTTTCAAAATTAGCATGAAAATCACTAACATTTTAAAACAAATATTCATACTTCATCAATAGAAATATTAGAGTGTCAAAAATGTGCTAAAAAAAGAGAGGTGATTCTACATCACCACTTTTCAAAATCGGGTGCTTTTTATGCTATCGAAAAAAGTAGGTAACAGTGCGGTTACCCATTTCATCGGTAATAGTGTTATACTTCCCTCGGATAAGGAAGATATCATGTAGTCTTTTCCACACTGATAATCCTAAGAAACAATGTATTAACCTACAATCCTCCATCTCAAACTCAGAAGTGAGCTCTATCTCGCACCCATCTATGATTTTCTGATCCTCTTTAACAAACAAATCATCAACAATTTTGAGTTGATGCCTTAGAGATAACATTTTGCTTGTATTATTTCTTTCATATATTATTGACAATGCATCAAAAAATTCCTTTTATGTCTTCAACTCTAATGCATAAGGAATTAATTGGTCTTTTATTGAACCTGATAAGATCCTGTTGGACTTTATTTTATTTTTCTAGTCATATGACATGGTTCTATATTTCTTGTTCCATTTCTCCCTGTTGAACACAAATCTACCTAGTTGAGTTTTTGCTGCACCCTCGGAGAATCCTTTTGTCATAAAATTTTCTTCATTCTCCTCGATGCTTCCATATGTTGCAAGGCCTTGGTATCCTTTACTATAACTCCCTCTTCCCACATCTACCCAAGTAACCAACCAGCCAGGGTAAAATGCGAAGAGAAACTACTAATATGAGATTCAACCTCCTAGATGACCTTAAGGAAGTAGAAATGGAGAAAACAAGACAAACACACCTTACACATAATCAAAAACATCCTTGGGATGTAACCAAACCTTCCAGGCCCCTGAACCCTAAGGGAGACTGATTTTTTGACCAATTTGAGCCTTATCTACATGCATGCCAAAGAAAGGTAGCGGAAAAAATCCTATAGCCGCAGGCATGTCAGGGAAAGGTAGTGGTTAGGGCCTAATTTGGTTAGTTATGTGCCTTCAACTCCGATATTTGTGCCACATTTTTAGCCCCAGAGCCTAGGTCACTGCAGAAAATTTCATGAAACTATAGGAGATGATAAATTACATTAGAAAAAAGGTACAAAAGAAATCACATCATCATGAACTCATCCGGACCCCTCCTAGCCATGATAGGAATTTTGTCAAACATGTCACAAACATTGCATCTACAAGTATAAAAAAATAATTAAACATATGGGTCTCATACTTATATAAGAATTTTTAAGAATCATTACTCCCTTAGATCATCAGATGCAATACAATATATTCTACCAGAGACACATGGTGTATTCATTTATAGGTAAAAAAATGGAGAGAGACATACATCAACACTGATAAATTACATGCTTATAACCAACATAATAACAAAAGAAATACAATAGATAAAACAATAATATAATCCATGAAATAATCAGTACAATTATAAATCAATTACCGAAGAAATGAATTTCTCATTAATGAATGCAAGAACCAGTCAGGGATGGGACCGCCACATTCCACCAGATCATATATTAGTTGAGCCAAATATTAGTTCAACCAATCACCCTTGTGCCATATTGCAAGCATGAATGTGGGAATCATAAGATACCAAAAAGGAACCAAACAAGCATGAATGCTACTAGAGTTCTTCACCTACAACATGAGGAATTTGACTAACTCCTTGTCTCTCACACTTTATCGTAACCCATAGTCTGATCTAGCGGTCACTAGGCCATGTACCGAGACCATAACTCTGGGATTTACCATACATTCCATCCCGGCACTACTAGGCCCAACAAAGATAAATCCACCTCTTAGCTTTATCGTATATGCTACCCTTCACCGGCAAGGATTTCTAGGTCCACCGAGGCACACAATATTGCTTTACTGCAACCCACGATCTGGCTTAGGGTCTGTGAGGTCAGTGGCTTTACCATGATCCATAGTCGGGTTCAGGGACAATTAGGCCATGTGTTTGTCATTTCAAAGATCCACCCCACTCAGTTTCGAATCCAATCTGGTGATCCAACTCATACGAAGTATGGGAAACCCATCTCATCAAAGCTACAAATAAATGTCAAGGCTATGATGAAAACATTGTCACACCTGGAAAAACCCATGCCAAGAGAGAAAGAAACCACATGAAAGACCATGTATGTTACATCTAGAAAGGAAATCGCCTATGGAAATAGATAACTATAAAGAATCCTATTGTAGCTTCTTGATCCTGCTTTTTCTTTCTTGCTGCAATGCCGAATTTATTCAAGAAAAATCGAAGTGTCCAAGAGTAAGAGAGAGAGAGAGAATAATGAGAGAGATCCAAAAAATGCACTAACAAAGGGTACCATCTGATCGTAAGGAGCCTTTTTATAGAAGAGGCCTCTATTTTCTTTATTTTTCAATTATTTTCCTTTAGTTTCCTCCTCACATGCAACTTGTGACCTTTCATAACCATTTTCTCCTAATTTCCATTATGTTCATAAATAAATGTGTCAAAATTACTGTTTTCCTCTTTAATGACTTAGCCATAGCCTTTTCCAATTTCCCTAGCCATAATAAACCAAATGAACACCCCATAGAATGTTTTTCCCAACATTAATCTTGGAATAAGTGTCCGATCAATTGTGGTTATTATTTTTAACTTTTATTACATGGAATTTTCACTAGAGTTGTTACAAAACCCTTCCCCTTAGGGGACATCATCCTCGGTGTTCAATCACACATATATCTCAACAAAACCATTGGAAGATATCATACTTCTCATGGAGTTTTATATCATATCGCGATGCAGTATTTACAATCATCACTGTGCTAAAAAGACACCCATCATGAAAACACAACATGACATCATAGCAACAAGATAAATATAATGACATGACACCCATACCACTTATTGGAGCTTTAAAACATATCTCATGGTCGTATCAACATTCATATACATATGTACATACACCCGAACACCACGTTAAAAATATATCACATCATCAACATGCTAAACAAAAAAAAACATCACAACAAAAATGCTTTGCCTCAACCAGTAAAGAAGGAAGGATACATGGCTTGCATCTGATCTTCCATCTCCCATGTAACTTCATTGGGCCCAATGTTCTTCCCTTGAACTTTAACGTGCTTTATTCCTCGATTATGGAGCATGATCACATTTTTTTGTAATATACACCGAGGTTACAACTATAGTTCTCCATATGGTTCCACCTGCAATATATACCATAAAATCAAATGATAAACATCTTTAACATACTTCTTAAGCAAAGATATATAAAAAACATCATGGAATTTCACTGTCGGACGTAGTGCAAGTCAATATGCCACTCGTCTGATCTTCTCATTGATCCTGAACGGCCCACAAAACTATGGTGCAAGCTTGGCACATGATCCAATATGCAAGGTGCTCTTCTTGGGTTGATATACAAGTACACATGATCCCCAACCTGAAACACCTTGAAAGAGTTGTTCTTGTTTGAATAACTCTTTTGCATATCATGTGTTGCCTTCAAGTTCTTCTTGATCACCCGCATTTCCTGTTCCATTTTCACCAACATCTCTGGTCCAATAAATACCATGTTAACGAGATCATTTCAACTGATAGGACTGTTGAAAATTCTCCCATACATAGCTTCAATTGCAGTCATATTTAATGAATCCTAGCACCCATTGTTTTAGGCGAACTCTACCCATCGAAGATACTCTTCCCACTTCCACTGTTGATGCATCACATACATCCTAACCATATCCTCTAGTACCATGTTGACCCTGTTAGTATGCCCCTCGATCTATAGATGATAATTTGTGCTGAAGGGAAACACGGTGCCCAAACCTACAAACAACTCCTTCCAAAACTTGGAATTGAACTTTCCATCTCTGTCAGACACAATATTCTTTGAAACACCATCCAATCTGACCATGTCTCTGATAAACACCTGTGCTACATAACTAGATGAGTATGTAGTCTTGACTGAAATGAAATGTGAAGTGTTTTTCAACATGTCCACCACAACCATGATGGATTCATGTTGTCTAGATGTCTTAGGAAAACTGGTGATGAAATCCCTGGAAATGACCTTCCATTTCCACTCTGGTATTGCGATGGGTCGTATCAGTCCCCCTGGATGCTTAGACTCTACCTTAACCATCTAACAATCCAAATATCTAGCTACAAACTCTGCCACATCCCTTTTTAGATTCGAAAAATAGTAGAATCGTGTCATTGTAGTCAATTTCTTCTCGTAGTGTGAGTGACCTGAAATATGGTTTCACATGAAACTATCTCAATACCACCTTCTTCAGCTCACTTATGTCTGACACATATATCTTGTCTCTAAATATGACCAATCCATCTACAATAATATGATAGTCCAAATCCTGTACATGTGTACCTGTACCTGTACCTGTACTTGTACCTGTACCAACACAACTACCTATACATATACCACCAACTATACCTGTACTTGTACTGACACTCTTACATGTACATGTACTATGCTGCAACCGATGTACAATCTCCATATAATTGTGATCTTGCTGACCTACCTTAAATATCCTATCTAGTAATTCTATCCCATAAAAACTCATCCTTTCTAAGTGGTTTACCTATACCCACCTGCTAAGAGCATATCCGACCCTGTTCCAATTTTCTTTGATTTACCTAATCTCGAATTTAAACTAGCTTATCATGCCAAACCACCTAGTGTACATGGAATTTAACTTCAACTCATCAAATAAGTACCTCAGCCCAATGCAGTCACTCATCAATAAAAAACTGCCTACTAAGACGATAGTGCATCCCCATCTTCAATGCATAAATTAGCGTTGCTAGCTCAATATTATGTCTTGGGTAGTTTTTCTCATTTTCAGTTACCTTTAGTGAATCATAGCATACCACATGTCCTTCTTGCATAAGGACCCCACTGAGTCCTCTCTTGCAAGCATATGTACACACTACAAACTCCTTGTTCAGATCTGTAATCCTTAGAACTAGAGCATTTGTCAACAACTGCTTAAGCTCCTCAAAACTAGCCTCACACTCTTATTTCCAATCAAACTTCTCAACTTTCCTCTACACTGATGTAATATGATAAGAAATATGTGAGAATTTCTTGATGAAACTCTTGTATTAACCTTCCAATCCCATGAATGATCTCACCTCATCTACATTATTAAGAGCTACCCACTCCATGATGGCCCTTATCTTCTCTATATCTACTCCGATGGCTTCCTTGGAGATAACATGTCACAAGTAGTGTACCTCATTCTAGAAGAAACTGCATTTTCTACGATTATCATACAACTGATTCTCTCTCAACAACCTCGACGCTACTGTCAAATACTCGACATGCTCTTCCTAATTTTTAGAATATACCAAAATGTCATCAATAAACAAAATCACAAAATTATCTAAATATGGACGAAACACATTGTTCATCAAACACATAAATGTAGTTGGGACATTAGTCAAACCTAATGGAACTACAACAAAGTGATAATGCCCATACCTAGTCTTGAATGTGTTCTTGTAGATGTCCTACTCTTTGATGCGTACCTGATGATAACCTGATCTCAAGTCGATCTTAGAGAACACTACTACTCCCTTCTATTGATTGAACAAATAATCAATCATCAGCAATGGGTACTTGTTCTTGATGTTCACTTTGTTCAATTGCATGTATTCAACGCAGAGTCTAAGAGTTCCATCTTTATTCTTCAGTAACAACATTGGTGCACCACATGCAGATACACTTGGCCTAATGTACACTTTGTCAAGAATATCCTTTAGCTACAACTATACTTCTACCAACTTAGGTGTACTCATCTTCTAAGGTGTCTTTTATGCCAGAGCTACCCTTGGCATCAAATTAATAGAATAGTCTACATCCATGTGAGGTGGAAAATCAAAATATCGGTTGGAAACACATATTGAAACTGTTGCAAAGCTAGAAATATGCTCAAGACTTCTACATCCCTATGTTCCATACCTTTGTCACCAAAGATATGAACTGTGAATAACATACACCTTTTTGTGCGACGATGCTTGGTCTGCATGGTTGCCACCATCGTAACTAATATGGCTTTATTCTTTCCTTGTAAGACCATTGGTTACCCATTGTCATCCAAGCACTCAATAACTTTTTCATAACAGTCTACCTTGTTCTGTGAAGGTATAAATAATCCACAACTAATAGAATACGATAGGAACCCAATGGAAATATGTTCAAGTGCGTTGTTCTAGGTATGTTGTTTAACTCAAATGCACATGATCTTACCCAATGGTGAATTTTTTTCTTTGTATCTGTAGCCAACTACACTAACCAACATTTTTCATGTATTTCTTTACTGAAGCCACACTTATTCACCAAGTCAGGACTAACATGGCTATAGTTATATATAGGATCAATAAAAATAGAAGTAACTTCATCAGAAAGCTTACCTTCCATCTCAATGATAGATGCTTGGTGCTCTGCATACCTATTGCCCCCAATTGCATAAATATGAGGAATTTTATACCCAAAATCCCCAAATTTTTGTGCCTACTATGAACTGTATATAATATGCCTACCACCCTATTTTTGTGAACAATATCTCCTAAGTGATCCTCACCACATGTTGAACACTCCAATAGTCTCATACCATTAACTCCAGGCTGCTAATCTAATTTATGCCGCTGTTGTGGCCTATGTCCCTGTCCATCTGCATTAAAATTATTTTGCGGTGCCACATTTTCTTTCCCCTCTGCATTTATAGGCCTTTATCGCTTACGTGACCATTTATCTTTACCTTGCTCTTTCCCTTTACAACCTTCCTGAGACTCATTCTTGTGCTTTGACAGTTGATAACAATGGTCCAGCTTCCTGATAACTTCCTTAAGGGACCAAGGCTCATCATACTGAATTAGGTCTCTAAATTCTAATGGAAAACCACTAAGAAATTGATAAACATTAGCGTTAACATCCTTAAGATATGGCATATAACTCACTCTCTCCATGAACTTGGTTGTGTACTCTTCATTCGTCATTGACCCCATCTTTAGCTGATACAATTATTTGAACTTACTATCATAGTAACTCTATGTGAAGTATGTCTTCCTAAAAACCCTCCTAAACTCATGCCAACTCAAGTCCTATGTTCTGATGTCTCTAACCCACTTCACATCTTCCCACCATATGTCTGCTTTACCTTTCAAACTAAAAATAGTAATTATGGCCTTCATGTTATCTGTGTACTCATTCAACTCAAAGAATTTGTTCATTCTAAGTATCCAATCCTCTCCATATTCTAATTTCTTCAAGTTTCCATCAAACGTAAGTGCTTTGGCTTTCTTAAATTAACCTGGAAAGTATCCCTTGTCACTCCTCCTATCAGGATGATACCAATTACAATCATGATGTCTATCTGACCCAAAACTAGATGGTACCTTTACTCATCAATCCTCCTATCTCGAGTGTCCAACAACCTTTTATCTCTCACTTTATCATCTCTATCTGACCCGTGTCTACCAAGATACTTTCTACCATATGCCCCATTATTTCTTTCCTAATACCCATGGCTCATCCGAAGTGTCCCTTGCCATTGTAAATCTGACAATATATGAATAAGCATTGAATTCACCTTTTCTTATTTCTCTTGTGCCTATATTATTTTTCATTGTCTTCCTTAAAACTCTTTATTTCTTCCTTTAGGTTTCTCCATGTGTCTACAAAATCAGAAGATTTCCCACCATGTTTCTCATATGAAACATAGGGAGAGTCCTTGTAGTCTACCATCTTTCTATCCATGTTGATATTTCTCCTACAATGCATAATATGTCAGCTAAACCAAATAATAATAAATGAATGTACCTTAGTGTAATTTGGGGAGGATACTTCCTGCAAGATCAATCAATAAGCATAGTACATATATATACATAATGATAACAACATGTAAACTCATAGCACATGGTATACTAGTGCATAATCATCATTCTAGTTGGATTCTAGTCATCAATGCATGATATCCCAAATATACAACATGACCTAACTCCATCACAAGCACAGACGATACACCAACATAAGTGACATGTAATTAGGCATGTCCGACCAATGCATGCTCAGCATATGACATCACTGAAGAAAGAATACATGGAAACCACACAAGCATGACCAATATGTGACCTAGCATAAACAATAAATGCATATACAATATGTAGCAATATGTAAGGTAATATGCATGTATAATACATAAACATGAAAAACATATAATCAGTCATACACAATTTGGCACATGTTGACAATGACACCATAAACCACTTCCATGGCGACATCACTTCCACCATGGAAAACATGACACATACGCAACAAACACTTACACCATAGGTATGAAAAACACATCAGCAACTGACATAACACATGATAAAAACATTACCCATCCATTTGGAGAGTTGAACCATGCTCTAATACCACAATGTAACACCCTCTTCCCACATCTACTAATGTAACTGATCAACCACGATAAACATGTGATGAGAGGCTACTAATATGAGATTCAACCTCCTAGATGAACTTATGAAAGTGGAACTGGCGGATACAAGACAAACACACCTTACATAGCACCAAAAACATCCTCAAGAGGTAACCCAACCTTCTAGGCCATCGAACCTTGATGGAGACTAAATTTTTGACCAATTTGAGCCTTTCTCGCAGGCACACTAAGGCAAGGTAGTAGCCAAAATCATATAGCCATAGGCATGCGAAGGCAAGGTAGAAACCAAGGCTCGATTTGATCAGTTCTATGCCCGCAACTACTCTATTTGTGCCACCTTTGTAGCCCCAGAGCTGATGTCACTACCCATAACTTCATGAAACTATAGGATATGATAAATAACATCAAAAAAAGGTATGAAAGCAATCACACCATCAATAAATCATCCACAACACTCCTAGCCACCATAGGAATTTCGTCAAATATGTCACAAACATTGCATATACAGGTAGAAAGAATAGATTTAAACGTAGGTGTCTCATGCTTATCTGAGAATCGCTAAGACATATTCCTCCCTTACATCATAAGCTACAATAAAATATATCTGACCAAAGATACATGGTCTATTCATTTACAGGTAAAAAAATGGAGAGATCATAAGATTATACCAAGCACAATAACAACATAAATACAATAGATACAACAAAAGTAGAATCCACATAATAATCAATACGGTTAGGCATCAATTAGCAAAGGAAGGAACTTCTCATAAATGAATGCAAGAACTAATCAAGGATGGGACTGGCACGTTCCACCTGTCCATAGATTGGATGAGCCAAATATCTCTTTAGCAAAGCACCCTTGTGACATATTCTAACCATGACAATGGGACTCACAACCAACCAAAAAGGAACCAGACAAGCATGACTTCTAATATATTTATCCACCTACACCGTGAGGAATTTGAGTTCCTCCTAGTATCTTAGGCTTTACCGTAAACCACAGTCCAATCCATGGGTCACTATGCCCTACACTGAGACCATCTCTCCAGGATTTACCATACATCCCATCATGGGACTACTAGTCCCAATGGAGAGAAATAAACCTCTTGGATTTACTATATATCCTGTCATTCACCCACAAGGATTCATAGGCCCACCGAGGTACACAATCTGGCTTTAGTGCAACCCACAATCTAGCTGAGGGGTTACTAGGCCAGTGGCTTTACCATGATTAATAGTTCGGTTTGAGGACCACTAGGCCATGTGTTTTTCATTTCAGTTATCCACCCCACTCAGCTTGAAATCCAATCCATCCATCTAGCTCAAACACAATATGAGAAACCCATCCCATCAAAGTTACATGGACATGTAAAGGCTAGGATGAAAACACTCTCTCACTTGGAAAAACCCATGCCAAGACAACAAGAAACCACACGCAATACCATGCATGCTATATAAAGAAACGAAATCACATATGCAAATCGATACCTGCAAAGAGTCCTGTTGTAGTTTCTTGATCCTATTCTTCCTTTCTTTCTTTTCCTTTCTCGCTCCAATGCCCAATTTCTACATGATAACTTTATGTGTTGAAGAGTAAGAGAGAAAGACAATAAAGAGAGAACTCCAAAAAATGAACTGAAAAAAGGTACCAAATGATCCTTAGAAGGATTTTAATAGAAGAGGCCACTATTTTCTTCATTTTTCCATTATTTTCCTTCATTTTTCTCCTCTCATGCAACACGTGACCTTTCTTCTCCCTTTTCTCCTAATTTCCATTATTTTCATAAATAAATGTACCAAATTTTTTTTTTCCTCTTTAATGCCCTAGGCATAGCCTTTTCCAATTTCCTTAACCATAATGAACCAAATGAACACCCCTAGGATGGTTTTCCCAAAATTTAGGTTGGAATACGTGTCCCATCAACAATAGTTATTATTTTTAACTTCTATTACATGGAATTTTCACTAGGGTTGTTACATTCACAATGTACCTATAACCCTCATTACAATGCCCTTTTAATTTGAAAATTGTACGGAATTTTCAAAGTCCTCTTAATCCTTTCCTTATCATAGGAAGCATTTGCAATATCATCAAGCTAGAAATTCTCATCGTTATCCTCATCATCAACATGTTTCTTTCCTTTCCTTTCACTCATGAGCTAGGGTATCTTCTTTTAATGGAAACATCAATCTAGGTCTAGATGTAAGGTTTTATCTAAAAACCATATGGATTTCTTATCCAAGACTTCTATTATTCAAGGCTTTATAAACCCTAAGACTTTTAAATTTCATCGACACCTTATGAATCACATCGCTAGAAACCATTCTCCTCAAATCCATCTAGATCGAGAGTATATTTCAACCTCATTCTTGAAATATCTGAACCAGGCCAAAAAATAAGCCATTATCTTGGTCATGCTACTTTTATTTCTAGAGCTTAATTTAGTTGTATTCTATGATCTCATTTAATCATTAGTACCTCATCTCAGCGAAGCTACCAATTTTTCCATCTTGAAGTGGCACGAGCATGGTCAAAAATTATTTGCAGACATTAGATGATTTGTCAATCATGGGATAATCCTATACGATTCCATTTAAATATCCTATGTTAATTTCTTATGAACACTAGCTGATCTATGTTTTTATTCACCCCAAACATATTCTTTAACCATTCACTCAATAGTGCTATGATGTTAAATCCCTTCAAATATTGAAAATGCATTTCAATCCATTAGAATTATGTAATAATCCAACAACATATTGTTTGACTTTGTTAAATTGTTCCTCCATAATTTATGTGATTATTTGCATAAATTTAGGAGAAGTAAACTATAAATATGGATTACATTCTCTAATACATTCTCTATTTTATGGTAATTAAATAAATTTACCAGGATATTTTTTTTTTTGTAAGCTTAGGTGGTACCTTCTATTTTCTATTAATAAATTAGGGAAAAAGATACAAAACTCCACCAAATTTTATGATATGCTTGGCATAAAATTTAGGTAGGAGTAAAAAGTAAATATTTTGTTACATAAATATTTTACAAAACCAATAATTTAATATGTATTTTTTCTAAAAATATCTTATTTCTCTCATACTATGCTCAATTCTTTCTTATTTTTATATTATGTTAATTATTTACTTATTAGCAATAATTATTAACTTTAAAAGTTCTCAGCCTTAATTTCACTTTTTACGATTGAGTAAACATTACTAGATTGATATAGGATATATGCGAAATTTATTGATTTATGTCTTATTACAATTGAGGACCCATACATACATACATATATATATATATATATATATATATATATATATATATATATATATATATATATTCAAAGTTATTTTCATTAATACAATTGAAAAGAAATGCCTTTTTGTTTCTTATTTTATATAAATATATATATAGTTATACATAATATAATATATATTATATTATACATTATTGTCTAGAATGTAATGCATTCCATTGCTATATAAAACATCAGCATGCATGTCCATCAACAAGATACATGAGAGATTTTACGATGATTTTTACAACAGAGTTTTTTGCACTATACCTACCTTCCTACATAATTTTATCCTTTACAAACAAACAATTCATGTACATAGTCAAGTACAAAGCTCCATTAGAAAATCCAACAAATTCCAATCATAACAAGAACCAGGCTATCTAAGAGGAGTTTCTAGACACGCTGTAAAGGAAACAAATAAGAACGTGACTATTTTTTGAACAAGTGAATATGTTCAATGCAACTTTAGTCACTAACCAAGAGTAAGTTATGGAAGAAAATGGGGGTTATACATTTGTGAGATACATCTATAAAGTAAAAATGTCGACTAGATTCGAGGAGGCAACATGAGGGGAATTCAGCTGGTCAGAAGAATATGAGAGTATATACTCAACAAAGAGAGCTAGAGAAAAAATCAATGGCATATGCAATAATATAAAAAAACACCTGAGAATATGAAAATAGAAAGGGAAAAATTATAAAAAAGATGATGCTATATGTGTGAGGAAATGATCTTTTAGTATTCAAACTAAAATAGAACACAAGAGTGGTAGATCATGGTTGCATGGGAGTCATATAAAGACAAAAATGAACACCCAAACTAGAGAGGCATAGCCTTGATAGTTCTAAGGAGAAGTGAAAGTATAATATTGAAAATTAGTTTAATAAAGTAGCTAGAAAATGTCAATTTTGGACCCTGCATACCATAATCTCCTTTAGAAAAATCTAGTAATCCCCTGTGTAAGATAATTCCTCAATCAAAGGATCCACATTAATTCAAAAAATTCCTTATTTTGGTAAAGAGGAGATGATCATGGAAATTTGAAAAGATCAAATATTAATAAAAATACCAATATTTAAGTAGAGTTGGGTCAATAATGAGGAAAATGATGATGTATTTCTAGATATTATAAATCTCCCAACTAAACCTACCCAAGTAGATTATAGACAAATAAGAAATAAGCCGAGTCAACAAATTGTTTCGCCATAAAACAAACTGGGTAATTGACTATTTAGAAAAATAACGGTAGATAAAAAAAAAATTACATCAACCTTTAGAATGTAGAAGTCAAAGCTAAATACTACTACCCACGAGTCAAAGAAGTACAAAAGTCAGTTGTCAAGTAAAAATTTGACATAGTAATTGAGATATTTGATTCAATATATAAACTAATTTAGAAAAATAATGTCCTAGTCGAACCTCCTAAATTCCAAAACATAATAATACAATACCCACCATCAGAATATATGGAACTGAGTTAAATATTCCTCTACGAGGAACTGATGACCCCATAATAAATTGATGCTAGTGATGTTGGAGTTGAATATAAAAACAAGGTATAATGTAGACAAGACACCGAAAAATGGAATTCTTACTTTGTTCATGAATTTCATAGAGAATCAAAGAAAATATAAGAATTAAATGAAGAGAATATTCCTCTCATTATTTATAGCTCACTATATTAAAAATATTTTTTCACAAAATATTAAAAAAACCAAGTAGAAACAAAGAGAAATAGTTAAAGTACATGATAAATGATTCCAGGATTTGTTAAGTCAATTCCCATACTCGATTAATTTCTCCTTGTACAATGGTATGTTGTATTTTCAAAATGAATCATAGGTTGATTGAGAATGCATTGGATCACATCATACAAAAATTATTTGAATAAATACCCACACATGGAGACCATGACAACTATCCTTGACTTCCTAATTGATGAAAAAGAGAATAAAACAAAAAACTGAACAATTATAACAATTTATAAAGTATCTCACATTGGAGCAAAATGAGTTTTGCTGCACCAACTGCAAGAGAGAGGTGCATACAAAATATACTATAAGGTTAAGAGATTCCTTTGAGGAAGATGTGTTATGAGTACAACTAGACATGTATTGTGAAATTTTCCAAGTCACATCGAAAAACACAACTAGAGAATGAAAATATAAATTTGTACAACTTATGTGAGGTAGCCACCTATTCTACTAAATAATTTTAATTAAATCATCAGAATAAATGTGATTATCATGTGGTTTATTATACAAAAATAGTCGATTAGGTCGGTGATGAAGTACCTCAAGCAAGTAGAGGAAATTGTTATTAAGAAAGAGGAAATTAATATAAAGTATATGAAGGATACAAAGGAGGTCAAAATAATCATGGCAGATTTATGGAAAATTTGGATGAGTCCATAGTCATGGTTGAGGAGGAATATAGTGTTTCACATGTTGGTAGGAGAGGAATTTCAAACCCGATTTTTCATTCATAGATGATACCAACCTATGTTTTAGTAATATATGTGGACTAGGTGATCACTCCTTGGAGGATTATCCTTTTTTTTTAAAACGTAATGAATACAAGTGTTATTAGTCTTCTCTAGTCTAGGCATGAACAATAAGTCTTAAAGTCCAAGAACTTACATGTCATCACAAGATCTAGTGCTTGACACGATAGCAAGCCTAGAATGCAATATATAATATGATTACCAAATATTGTTGCCCAAAATCTAAACCTACAATACCATGATGACCTTATGTGAGAGGCAGTTGAATTTTTTAAAAATGAGGTTGGAAATAAAATGTCAAATAAGGATAATATTACACAAGAGCTTCTAGATGTATTAAAAGAATAATAATCAATTGGTCAACTAAGAGCTCCTATGTATACTTCAAGGATATAAAGAAGACAAAAATCCATACATAAATATATGATAGTTGTCTCGGGATAAATAAATTTGAATGTTATGATCCTTAATTCTTTACAAAAGTGTACGAAAAGAGCTCACTTTAGCTGTGTGTGACAAACATCCATAAAAATAGAAATGGTTGCTTAAATATTTAGATCTATAGTCGATATTTAGAAAAATTGCTGCAAAAAACCAGATTTATGTAGTAAACCCATTTAAACACTAAAAAGACATTGTAATTACTCCATGCATCCAACACACAAGACAAGATTTAAAGAATGTTTTTATATATTATTACACCCGCTGAAGGGAACAAATAGGTGTTACCATTCCCCCTCAATGGGATGGGTTCATGGTTTCCTCAATGCTTCAATTCCACAAGTTTCTCTCTATGAATGGTGCAGAAAACCAAAAATGTATTGAACTCTATGGGAGCTCAAGAAGCAAAAGAAAATAGTAGCAACAATGAGAATGATGAAAGTGTGACAATGAAAGTGATGAAAGTGAAGAATGGATGGAAAAACCCTCATATATATAACAAAATATTGAGTTATCCTTGTTAATGGCGAATAATAAAATATTATTAACCAAGATCTAGAACTAACCGCTTGGAATATTTTACTATTTTTTTTGGAGGAAAAAGGTATTCAAATTGGATAAATACTTTTATTTAGAAATATTAAACAAATAAATGATTTATTTATGATTTCAAGAAAGTGGTTAAAGAATAATAAAAATTAATGTTTTATCTAATTATTTATCATAATTGGGTCAAATATGACTAGGAAAATTATTTAAACAGTGGTTTAATTAATTATTCCTAGAGGAAAATAAAATAAATATGGATTTATCTAATTATTCCTCATGGAGTTTCTTGTTTAAACCATATATAACTTAATAAAATATGGTTTAATAAATTATTTATTACAGTAAAATAAATTTTACTATGGTAAAATTGGTCTTACATGGTGTACTTCGATCCATCTAATTGTAATGGTTGGATGACCAAAATTTTGTGATAACATATTTCCCCCCAACATGCAAGCATTATGAGATAATCGTATGAGCGAAGTACGTTGAAAAACAAAATAGTAGACACTAGAGGGGAATTCAAGAGAGAGAGATATATAGATGGAGTGAAGTGAGAGAGGACAATTACTGAGGGGGAAAAGACACAAAAATGATATAAATCTCCTTTAATGTTGGGGTACCTTTTCTTGATGGGGTGGGGTAGGCATACCTATGCCCGCAGAGATGAAAAAGTACAAAGAATGATAATGGGCCCAAAAATATGAGACTGAGCAATAAAGTACATGATAAATGGTACATGACATACTTGCATAAAATGGGCCAGAAAAAAATAATGGATCTCACATACATACTGCACTTGGAGAAACATGAGCCGGGACTAAACATAATAATATCGTAGTACATGAGACATAACAACGACGAAATAAGTCCTACTAAAACTGAAAGGGATCTGAAAATATGAAAGGATAATCTGAATGATACATGCATGCTATGGGTGATGCAAGAAGCTGAAACCAAACCCATCAAATTTGAGGAGTTGCATCTGAGGTTGTTGCATAAACTGAGGCTATATTGGCATGTGGGGGACTACCTCAAGGACCACCCCCTCATGAGGTCATAAATATCACACACACACCCAGGAGTCACTAGTACAATATCCTGGATCACCAGACCATCAAGCATATGAATGCCAATCATGCAATAATGAGCTAAGGCCAAGAAAATGAGAAATAACCGAGGCAAAGGGCAATGATGATTAACTTTGCTTGATCCGAGGAACCAAACAAGAATGGAAGCTAGAACCAAGGAACACTGCCCTGTACACCTGTCTTCTGGAATGAATTTGTTGTCAACAGAAGGAGGGCCACCATATGTGAGGCAATGATGAATCCTAAAATAAGGCATGAGGGATCATATTAAAGTGACTGGTGGACTAACACTAGGGATGATGATGGAATAGGGGATACTGATTAGAGGACAAACATCTTCCCTTGTCAGAGCATAAAATTCATGGATGACCTGGCAGCGACTGACTCGACTCTGGAGGGGATGGGGGACAATATTATTGGAGGCTAAAATGGGAAACATGAGAGGAATGCAAGGAAAAAATTGATGGAATGTAGTAACAGGAAAAAAAGGGACTCGAGACAGACTCCATGAATGCAATGATGACTCCACTTCAATTCTATGAACAAAGGTGACTCAATGATGCTGCTACACAGAATAGGCTCAGAAGGGACCTTAAAAAGCATGAGAAAAATATGTTTAATCATGACGAAAATCAACACACGAGTTGAAAAGTATGAAGGCAAAGTGGTGCCCCAAGTACAAGCAATGCAAGTGAAGAAATCCAGTTTTAAAAGGCAGCAGTGTGACCCTTCTTGGAAAAATGGCTTCCTCGTGAAGTCTCAAATTACCAAAAAATTAAAAAGACCCATAAGAGTGCTCACTGAGATATTTCTAATGATGGTGAAGGTTTTTCAAACTAAGCTACGGTTTGGTCACAATTGGAGAAGAAAAATTTGGGGTTTTTCCTTTAAAACGACGACTTCCCTCCATTTTAATTCATTTTCTAAGTGATTCGTGGTGAATTTGGAGAGGAGGCGAAGGGCGCAAATATTTCGATGATCGTAGTGAACAAATTGGTTGTTGGAATAAGAATATGCAACTTTCAGGTAGGTGTCCTTACTTTTTAAAGATTTCCTTAATGCTTCTTGGAAGTATGGTTCGTGATGAAGAATAAAGGTAAGAAAGGAATACAACAACGAACTACTAGATAAGTTCTAGAATCATCCCCGTCCACCAAGTCAAACATGGGGGTCAAGAGGTGAGTGTGGTATCACATAAAATAGAATATTTTAAGATATTGTATCAATAATCTATGATATATGGCTCATCGGAGAGGCTGGTAGGATAAACTATCCAAGGAATGGGAGGATAGTCGACCATACCTAGATCGGTGGGGTCTAGTCCAAGACTTATGAAAATCAAGTGAGAAGGTGTTTGGGGTGCCATCATGCCCCCAAGAATGGGATAATTCCCCCAAGAATATGTGATGGAGGGGAGTGATATGATATGATAAAGTTGGGAATGATGCCCCTAGCTAGAGGAGTTTTTGGAGCGCCATGATGTTTCAAGTGCTGAAATAATGGATTCAAGTATTTAGACACACAGGCACTGAATCCTCAAGTGGATGGTGAGAAGATATAGGGGCATAGGTTCCCCCGAGCATGTTATGCACATGCGAAATGTATTTATAATATTGGACTCTAAACACATTTTATGAGGTGGTTCTCCATTTCATTATATTATGGTTATCTTCTTATGGAAATAATGGATAGTTAGAGTGTTGGCCCTCGTTTTTATCTAATTTTGTTTAAGAAAATGCACTTGAATACCATTCTATATATCCATACATGATCAGATTCACTCTATTTTTTCCAATCAATGCATATCTAGATATTTAAATTAATTTTTTCAATTCTTAGATTTTTTTATAAAAAATGAATTTTAAGTGCATTTTTCGACCAGATCAAAAATTCCCGTAATGGCTTCATGGTTCACATACTTGCATGAAACTTGGGCTCAAGATAGATACATATCTAGAAATTTTTGGAACTAAGGTTTTATGTAAACCTGTTGGTTCATTCAAACTGAGCTTAAACAAACCCGGTCAAAGGCGGTCAAACATGACATGTTTTTATGGAGTTCCCTAGGAAATAGGTCAAATTTATTATTTTATGGGATTTTCCATATTTTGAAGGATTAGATGGATGATATCAACCTTATTATATAGGATAAGGATAGCAATGGTTGTAGGAGAAATTTTATATTATTTTGTTTCATATTTTATCTATTTAAGCCTAAGACATTGAAGGCATTCATATGTAGAATTTGTATAACTTTACTTTGATATTTGTGAAACCTAGAGAGATAATTGAAAGACATGTTTTATTTCCTTTTTTGTTGTTATATATGGTGTATTATTGACTGAGTTTAAGTAGCTGAAAGAACTTACAATGAACTAGTTTTGTTTTATGCTTAATATGTTAATTAGATATATGCTGGTGTTTTATTATTACTGATGAATCTAATTGTAATTTCTATTTTGCATATGAAGGGAGAATCTAATGTTTAAGTTAAACATTCCTTCTATCTGATCAAGAGCTAGAGCTAGAAGTCATCTTTCCTGCTTTTTAATGATTTTCTAAAGTTCCTATTTTCTAACAAAAATATTTAAAATGAATGAATCTATAATGAAGGACAACCAAGATCTCTTTATTTAAGATCATCTTCAGATATTCTTTCATGCATCGTGATCTATTTCTCATTAGTGGTTTTGGCTTCTAATTCATGAAGTAGTTTTGTAAGACAATGACAAACGAGTTCTCCTAAGTTAGGAGATTCTTTTGTTGATGATTACATAGTTGCATTTAGAAATTATTTAGTTTAAATTTATATTTGTAATATGAATTTCCTTTATTATTAATAATTCGTCTTCCAAAATTGACCATAGTTGAAACCCATATATCTTGGAGATGCTTGTAAGTCCTACAAGCCCATATTGATAGTAAAATACTTGTGTTTATTTACCCAATAAAAAACCCAACATTTTTGGCATCGTTGCCAGGGAAGGATATTTCGAAGTGGTCAATTAGGAAGATAAAATAAATAAATAAACATAAATATATCAAAAACAACAAAAACACAGTTTTTCTTTCAAGTTGTGTTTCTTTATGCCTAGAGATAGAGATTAGAAGGGTAGATTTGTGAAACAAATCCCCCAACAATTCATACAACAATTCATCCATCCACAGGACTAACAACACCAATTGCTAAAAGAAATACTCTAGAGGGTTTAGAGGAAAAACAGAGACCACGACAAAGATTAAATCTAGTTGAACGACAAACCTTGTTAGCCTTGGAGGTAAAAAGAAAGCAATCACCAAAAGAAAATCCTTCCATAGGAAAACAAAAGGAAACAAGAAAACCAATTGTTGAACAATTAGAGAAACCTTTCCTTGAACAAATCAAAGTGGTTGAAGAAACACCAAATCAACATCATATTGAAATATTTGAACAGGAAATGGCTGAATAAGGAGAAGGATCCAATATGCCACTTATAACTCCTGAAAAAAAAATTGAATACGAGAGACAACAAAGGGAATGGAAAATAAAAAGAGAGGAAGAAAGGAAATATGAGGAAGAACGAAAGGGAGAGGAAGATAAAAGAACATAAACACTAAGAAAGATAGAAGAATATGAAAGAAGATAAAATCAAAACAGAAGACAACAAGATAATGAAAAAGAAAGCAACAATTATCAGGAAGTTACTTTTAGCTTTCCAATATTGAGATGCAAGAGAAATATTAGGACAAGAAGTGAAAATGAAAAACATTCCACCTTCTATATTGCCTAACTTTTATGGAATGTGAACAGAGGATCCTGATTCATTTATGTTTGAGTTTGATATCTTATGTAGAACTTATGGATACACAGATGATACACACGAGCTTCAACTCTTTCCTACTACTCTGAAAGAAGCAACATTAAAATGGTTTATGGGTTTAGGAGAACACACAATAGGTTTTTGGGATGATATGAAGAAATTTTTTCTTAAAAAGTATCAAGCTTATTGCAGGGCTAGAGACTTGAAGGAAGACATTTTTAGAATGACACAACAAAAGATGAAAGTTTGGAGAAGTATTTAGAAATATTTCTTTACAATTTTCAGAAATCCAAAAAACATTATCTAAATCGTGATACCATCCGTACAATCTTCCATAAGGGTATCAGAGATGAATACTTAGATATAATTAATGTAATGGGAAAAGGAGATATCTCCAATTTACCATTTGAAGAAATTGCGAAACTGTGTCATAAATACTATAGGGGAAGAGAAAAGAGTGCAAAGAGATATATTACACCAAGAGCTTCCAAATATGCACAAGTGAAGTAACAAGAGCACAAATAGGAATTTTATTAGAAAATTTCAAAAAATATCTCTTAAGCACTTTGGGAATACAAGTAGTTGTCTTAAAATCCAAGAAGAATAAGGATTAAAAAGATGAAATATTAGCAATATTTTGTCCAAAGTGTAGGGAAAAACATCCACTTAGATAATTTCCTTTGCAAGGTATAAAAGTGTGTGGAATTTGCATAGAAAATCATGCAATAGAAATATGTCCTAAACTAAAAGATTTTCAAATGGAAGAAGTGCAAGGGGTCAATTATCTATACTATATGGCACCAAGGAGACCTTGGAAACCAAATATGCCTCAAAAATTCCCTCAACAAAAACCCTGGAGTTTTTAATATCCTCAAAATTCATGGAACACTCCAATGCCATGAGAGGCATGGCGTCCATAAAAATATAAAAACCAACTACACAAGGTTGGAGGGGATATGGTTATGGAAACCAGCGACCTCAGCATATGTACCCTCAATAGTATCAATATCAACAACCATGCCCTAAATACCAACAATTTCAGCAACATCAACCCATGCCAGCTCCACCTGAAAATCAACCAATGTTAACTCAACCTTAGCAGCTCCAGCTGTCTACTAGCCATCCACCTCCTAGACCAACACAATTTCCATCTCATCTAGTAGCTAATCCAAGTAACAAAGTGGATAGACCAGCATACAATGTGGAAGAGGCAATATATTATACTACCTATTCTATTCTTCCCATATAAGATGTCCACTTAAGGTTTGGGAAGGTGTTACATAAGGATTCTACTCCGATAATAGAAGAAAAAACTTCACAAGGAAAAAAAATTCAACAATCTCAACCATAACAACAAATTCAAAAGCGTAAATATATTATGACTCAAACTCCACCATATCCAAAGAGGTTAGTACAATAGAAAATCATAATATCTCTACCTGAATTTGATATTTTGGATGAATTGCATATCACATATGTCAAAATACCTTTTCTGCAGGAAATTAAAGATATTTTGATATATGCAAAAACAATAAAGGAATTATGCATCAAGAAATACGACAGAAGAAAAAGAGATCTACCCACAATCTAGGTAATTGGAAGTTTAACTAGTCTCATGTCTACAAATACAACCATTCAAAAATATGTTGATCCAGGGATCCCTATGGTTACCATTTCAATCAAAAAATTTTCAGTGCCAAACACTTTAATAGACTTTGGAGTAGCTATAAATGTTATGACTAGAGAGACTATGAAACATTTGAACTTGAACAACATTTGACATACTACAAATGTTTTAGAACTTGCAGAATAAATAGATGGTTTTTATTGATGCTAGAATTTAACATCATTGTACAAGATCGACCATGTAAGGATAATCAAGTATTAGACATTCTATCAAGACTTCATTCACCTGGTGATCCAAATCCATTTTCAAATAATTTTCCAGATGAACATCTATTTTCTATAACTTTCAAAACTCCATGGTTTGTAGATATAGCCAACTATTTATCATCTAGCATCCTACCATCTCATTAGACAACTAAATGAAAAAGAAATATAGTTAGAGAAAGTGGTAGATATAGTTGGGTCAATGATGACCTCTTTTATACTGGTTCTAATCTAATAATAAGAAAATATGTTAGAGAAGACGAGATTATAGATATTTTGAAAGCATGTCATGACGAGCAAACAAGTGGACATCATATAAGGTGATGAAGCTTGGATACTATTGGACGGTCATCTTCAAATACTCCAAGGCCTATGTAAAGAGGTGTGACAACTACCAAATAATTTGAAGACCAGTGGCATAAGATGAAATTCCATTAAAGCCACAAGTACAAATAGAACCATTTTAGCAATGGGCTCTAGATTTTGTGGGACCAATCAACCTGCCATCAAACAGAAATAAGTACATCCTGATATGTACAAATTATGTTACTAAGTAGGTGGAGGCAAAGGCAATGGCACAAGCAACAGAATATATAGTTGTATCTTTTCTAATTGAAGAAATATTTGTAAGGTATGGAGTTCCGCGACGGATTGTAACTAGCCAAGGCAGAAAATTCACATCAAAAAATTTTCGAGATCTTATGGAGAAGTACAAGATAAAACATAGAAAATGAACTCCATTTCATTGTCAAGAAAATGGAAAAGTGGAATCAACAACTAAAGTCCTAGAGAATATCATGACAAAGGTTGTACAGATGAATATAAAGGACTGGTCATAGAAATTGAGAGATGCACTATGGGCATATTGATAACATGGAAAAACACAACTGGGTTCAACCCATATCAGTTGGTGTATGGAAAAAGAATTCATGTTACCCATATAATTTAAAATACATACATTCAAGTTAGCCACAGAGTTGGGAATGGAATTATATGAGGCACAACAACAAAGAGTCATGGAATTAAATCAAGTAGATGAGATACGACAAAAAGTAGTATAGCACACATCTATTTTGCAAGAAAAAAGAATTAAATGGCATGATCGATTCATCGAGAATAAAGTGTTTCAAAAGCGATACTGGGCACTATTGTTCGAATCCAAGTTTAAAGATTTCAAGGAAAAATATACGACTCATTGGCTTGGGCCATATGAGATTGAAGAAATAATGGACATAGGTTTAGAGTTTACAATAAGCCTATAAATAAAAAGGATTTTATGAGAATAATTTCAACAGATACTGATCTGGAAGTCATGGAACAATATAGCATATGCCTTCCATAACTCCAGAAGAAGAATAATAAAAAATAAAAAATAATTAAATAATAAAAGAGTTTGGTTGTGAAAATATAGGAGACAGGCATAGTATAAACTTGAATTCATATTATAAAACCAACTTGTTTGGGAAATATGAATTATGTTTTTGTTTTGATTTTACTTCAGTATGATTTTTTCACATTCTTCCTCCAAGACATGCAAGACTTGAGGACAAGTCTTAACATTAGAAAGGGGGACTTGTAATAAAACTATGTAAAAAGTTTGAGAAATTGAATTGAGGAGGGAATTTTCATTACAAGAACAAGGGACCTGATACATGATTGAACATACTATGCAGAAGGGACCTGATACATCACTGAAAATATTGTGCAGAAGGGACCTGATACATCATTGAGAATATTATCCAGAAGGGAGCTATATCATATCACATAAAAAATTGAAGATTGTTGAAAATTATATGTCAGAAGGGACCTGGAATAACAAAATGTCAGAAGGGATTTGGACTACATCAATATTCAAGCCTAAATAACATCGGTGAAGGGACCTGAAAACATCAAAATACAAACTGCAAGAATAAGTGTCTACATTTCTACATATTGTGGAAGAGCGATCGTTATAAAAAAGACAATGTCGACCGTCATTTGACCAAAGGACATCATGGACATCGAACAATTTGTGGGAGTACAAGTATAGTAAGTGATTTTTTTCTCTTAAAAGTTCAATAGAAAAAAAAAAATTAAGATTGTTAAGACTCATTTAGTACTAGTTATGCATATTCTACCTACATTTCACTACCTTCATAATTCTACACATTACATTCCTATTCCTATTCATTGTTTTACCCATTATATCTTTATCTATATTCATTATCCTAACCATTAAATTAGCATTCCATAAACCATATATTATTTCATATTCCCTATGCTGATCACATTAACCCTAATATTCTTAAACATAAATATCATAAACAAAAGGCTCAATTATCAAACACTTGTTGGACCTACAAAAAGAAAACAAAAAGCTAGTTTCATGGTAAACATTTAATTTTAAAATATGACCATTCATTGGTCATTTTTAAAATGAAATTTAGCAAAGGTAAAAACCTAATCTAATATCATTTGAAAGTGCAATATGAAAATCTCAAAACAAAAAATAAATGCAAACTATATTATTTGAGAGTGCAATCATATATATGATTAAAAGCTAAGGTAATGGGAAGAAATTAAATTATGATACAAACAAAAATGCAAATGAAATGAGCTAACCTAAGTGAAAATGGTGCAATGGAATGAATGGAAATACGATGCATGGTATGAAGAGAAATGATGCATGTCCCATTGGTTGAATGGAAATACGATGAGGAATGATGCATGTTCAAAAGGAGAAATTCATTTTAAATGGAGAGATGAACGAAAACATAGTGTTGAGCATTTTCCATGAATACAAAACAAAAGGTGGGTTGTGTAATGAAAGGAGCCGAGAACATTGATGATGGGAAAGTACGCCATGGAGCAAGCACACCAAGCCAGTCATAAAATTTAAGCCATGAAGGCATCATTCAAGAGGTCGAGGGATAAGAAGGTTCAAACAAATTTAAAAATTCAATGTTGTAAACCTTGTGTAACTGGTAAGAGCCTTCACCATTCTCAGACCTCACATCACTGAAAACTTGTGTGTTATTTACCATCATAGCCTTTGCAGTCTCAGTAAGGGAGTTGAATCTCGTGCAAACCATCGACACACATTAGAGAGACCCTATGAAGAACGAGATTGGCGGAGGAGGATGAAGGAAGGCTATCAGAGAACAAAGGAAATTAAGCTCAGAGAAATGAGAAAAAGGCATAGCAACATAAGGATAGAGAGATAAGAAGAAGAGTGAATTTGACTGGGATTTTCAGCCAAGAAATCTGGCAGACATGTCGAACAAGCGCATTGTCAAAGTGGAGATATCCTATGAAAGATGAATGTAAGATCAAAAAATTATATTTTTGACATTAAATGCAATGGATATTCATATCAACAAATATTGGGATTTTTCTGTGAACTATGGGCTATAAATGAAGTGCTTTTGCCATTGTTTAAACTTGTAATTACCACAACTTATCACTTCCACCATTCACATAAACTCTACCACGAGTTAGAATGTATTTTATATTGAATTAATGAGTGAATCCTTCAAAATATCGAGGGAGTTTTTTGATTGAAATGGAGATGTTTAAAACACAAGAACTCAAGTCAATTCAGAGATATCACGAGAATCACTGCCAAATCAGGTAAATTGGTAGATTTCTTCATGTGTGGTTGCATATACAGTCTCCAATTCTGATTGGAATAAAGATAGAGAATAGAATGTTGTATTTTTAACACACAGTGGCACCATTTGTTTTATTTTTGAATGGTATGTGAAAAAAAAAATCATTTCATTTATACATATAGTGAGAAATTTTGAAACAAGAGAAGAGCTTTATGGTGAATTTTTGCAATGAATAAGATCGAATTACAGGTTAAAAGGCAGTAAAAACATAGCCAAAATGTTTTTATATATAGAGGGAAATGTTTTACGAATTTTGAAGACATAGTGAACCAATTTTTATGATATTTTTTATGAATGTTGACATAGAAACAGTGAGCTGTTATTTGAATTTTCTTGCACATAGTGAGCTTAGGACATTTGAAATTGAATGCATGGTGATTTTTACTTAGAAGAGAAGGAATTTTGTTTGAAATTGAAGGATAAAAGGACACTGTGGTATAAAAAAATTTAAATTTTTTTACACAGTCAACAAAAGACAGAGAATTCTACAATCAGAGGCAGAGGATTTTTTTAAAATTTTTGATGAAATAGAGGATCAAGTAAGAAGAATAGATTAATAAACACATGTTTTTTATGTTTTTATAATCTTTTATACATCAAATATTTTTTTTTTTAGAAGCAGTGAGTTCATTTTTTTCAAGAGAAAAGAGGATTGGTTTCACTCCTTTTTCAAAGGCATAAAAATGAGGTAAGCTTCACCACCATAATGTATATATCAACAAAGATCTAGTGCATGAATTTTTATTTTTCAAAATGACGATGATGAAAGTAGAAGGATATATTAAATGGTTTTCAGAAAACATGGCAACAAGGATAAAACCTAAATATATTTAGACCAAGCTTTGGGGGAAAGACACAATACACAAACTTTACCAAGAAGGTCTGATAGGTTTCCTTGAGAAGTTTAAAGGGAATAATGAAGACATTACAAGGGAATTTGTAAATAATTACAAATAAGAGAAAACTATTGTGGCAAGTTTAGTCATTCCCTTAAATCTAGAGTCAATTTCTCAAGTCCTAGATTTGCTATTATCAGGAGAACAGTATCACAAAGGGTTGATTTTTAAAGATAAGGGATGGACCTTCTTCCCAGACAAAAATAGAAAGGGATCCTTTGAAAGAATTAAGGGGATTCCCAGAGAATGGTTCGATGAACCTTGGGAAGATTTAGTATTGATCATCCAAAAATTCTACACATCTGATAGTAGGCACAACATAGTGCACCTCTACCACATTAGGTTGCTTCAGCACATCAAGGGAGACATATGAATCAATTTTCCATACTTTTCTATAGAAATTTGATGAGGATGATAGAAAATGTGAAGAGTGAAACAAAACATAAAGAGGCACAAATCCATCATCAATGGCTCATTAAAATTCATTTTTATTATTAGTTGAGAACTAAGGGTGTGATTTGGAGAGAATTCCTAACATAGAATCAGTTTGCAGAAGAAACCATAGAAGAAAAATTGAAACCAGTTTAGGAAACAAAAATTATAATGAATTCATCCTTTATCCAAGAACAGTATCTAAAAAGAAACATGATACAATCATGATTGAAATAGAGACATAATTCTGTCCATTTCTAGGAGGCAAAGAAGAATGAATTCAATAGACATAAGCAGTAAGGAAAGAGAACCAGAGGTGAAAATTATTGAGAAATCTCCCTTAACAAAAGAAGAAGATGGTATTCTTGAAATATTGCAAAAGGAGTTGTATGAAAACCCATAAGAAAGAGAATCATATTTTGACAATGATGAGATTGAGGCTACTTCATTTACTAAAGACACGAAAGAAGAAGAAAATGAGAAAAACCTTAGCAAAATAAAAGAGTTGACTGATAACTTGGAGGTAAGTAGGATATTGGAGAGGCATTTGAAGAGAGAAAATGAAACATACAAGAAGAACAATGAGAATTTGATCAAGGAGAATGAGAGTCTAAATGAAGAAGTGGGAAAACTGAAGGTAAACAACAATCTTCTTTCCATGCAAGCATTCAGATGGCTCAAAGAGAAAAAATCATGGAAGACCAATTATGAAAAGCAGGAAGTCAAAGCTTTAATCTACAAAGATGAACAATAAAAAGGTATAGACTCTCTTTTGCAGGTAGTAGAGCAGGAAACATTAGGCTCAGGTACAATATCATCATCAGAACTCAAGAGATATAAAAGGAAGAAGCAAGCATGAGGACATGCTTGAACATTAGCATGGGGGAGATGTTGGCCTTCGTTTTTTTATCTAATTTTGTTTAATAAAATACACTTTATTACCATGATATCCATCCATAAACCATCATATTCACTCTATTTTGTCCAATTAATTCATATCCAGGTATTTAAATTAATTTTTTCCATTCTTAGAAGTTTTTATAAAAAAATGAATTTTAAGTGCATTTTTGGACCATATCAGAAATTCCAGTAGTGGATTCATGGATATCCTGTTTTCAGGACACTTGGGCTTGATATGGATACATTTCTAGAAACCTTGGGAACTAATATTTTATGTACACTTTTTGGTTCAGTCAAAACGATCTTAAATAGGGTCGGTCAAAGGAGGTCAAACATGACCTGTTTTTATGGAGATCCCTAGGAAAGAGGTAAAATTTATTATTTTATGGGATTTTCTAGATTTTGAGGGATTAGATGGATGACCTCAAACTAATTATATGGGATAAATATATCCACGGATGTAGGAGACATTTTATATTATTTTGGTTCGTATATTATCTATTTAAACATAAGACATTGAAGGCACTCATATGTAGAATTTGTATAACTTAACTTTGATATTTTTGAAACTTGGAGACATAATTTAAAAAAATGTTTTATTTCCTTTTCTGGTATGATATATGGTGTATTATTGACTTATTTTAATTATCTGAAAGAATTTATAGTGTGCGAGGCAAGGATGGAGGGACCCCACACCGAACTAAGTGCATTTACTAGTTATTTTAAGTTGTAGTTTCTGAACTAGTTTTGTTTTATGCATAATCTGTTAATTAGATATATGATAATGATTTATGATTGCTGATGAATATGATTCTAATTTCTATTCTGAATATGAAGGGACAATCCAATGTTTAAGTTACACTTTCCTTCTATCTGATCAAGAGCTACAGCTAGAATTCATCTTTCCTGCTTTTTAATGCTTTTCTAAAGTTCCTATTTTCTAACAATAGTATTAAAGATGAATGAATATGTAATGAAGGATAAGCATGATATATTTAGCTATTATTTCATTCATCTTAATATATTTTTTATTGGTGGGCTTGGTTTCTAATTCAGGAAGTAATTTTGTAAGAGAAGGACAAACAAGTTCTCCTAAGATAGGAGCTTCTTCTGCTGCCGATTACATAATTGAATTTAGAAATTATTTAGTTTAAATTTATATTTGTAATATGTGTTTCCTTTATTAATAATAGTTCATCTTCTAAACTTCACCATAGTCTAAACCCATATATCTTGGAGATGCTTCTAAGTCATACAAGCCCAGATTGATAATAAAATACATGTGTTTGTTTACCCAATAAACAACCCAACATAGAGTTAGAGAAAGGAAAAGGTGGATTACCAATCTCAATTGGAATTACATATATGAATCAAATGGACTCAATTCCTGAGTTCATATACATGGTTTCACTATCCCAAAGAGTGTCTTTGGATATAACGAATTGGTGCTCACCTAGAAAGTACTGTGGCTGGTAAAAAATAATGTATAAGGCACTGGTTTGTTGATGTAACACGAAGGAATGCTTAAGTGAATGAATCATAGAGTGATCTAAAGTGATATGGGACTCTATATTTTCTTCTAAATGGGGAATAATAGTGGGAGTATAGTCGACACTACCAGATACACTAGGAGGGTTGGGGAGAATTGCTTCTCCTGGACTCTCAAATATGGGTTCCCCCTTACCTGGACATTGGGTATCAATGTAATGACCAGAAGGTGAATGTGGTCTAAATGCATGGGATTGAAGTAAGGGGTTATATAACAAATTTACCTGAATATGGATGAATTCTTTCCACACCACAACATATCGGTCATGGGTCTACTATAGAAGGAAATACACAAAATGGTGCTTATCATCGCAAGGAAAATTAGGAGTGGTCATGGATTCCATTATGTCTTCATTTGAATGGAAGATGTGAATACTAGAGGAATGGGGACCACATCATGTAGTGGAACTATCTAGTGCATCATCATGACAAAAAAGGTTCACATACGCATCGCTATGAAGGGTATATGAAGATCTAGTAGATAAAACATCTATCAATGTTGAGGCCAAGGTGTTTAACGAGGGAGGTTCGAATGAAACATAATGGGAATCCCCAGAGGGGTCTTCCTACATGGATATCATGGATGAATATAGACAAAGAATAGCGACCGAAGAGTCTGTAATCTCAAAATTAGGGGGGAGGTATCACAATGGGTACAGAAATGTCCTCTAGTTCTGCTGAAGCAGAGCTCAGAAGTAGAGGAGTAGATGATCCACTATGAGAGGCCTCTATTTCACGAACTACCTCAAGGGTATCACAAAAGTCATTGAGACAGTTAAAATGATGAGAATAATGTTCATAAAGGTCGCACGAAGAACAAGGGTGGTTCATGTGCAACAATTTGAGTTTCTTAGCTGAATTGAGTAAGGTAACATGGACCTTTGCAATGTGAGATTCATGAAACGTTTCTTTGATCACATGTTTGAGATGAGGAATCTCAGGATAGTTATGGGTGGCATGCCCAACAACATCAAACAAATCACATGGAGGGGTATACTTTGCTGGAGGTGGAGTTTTTTGGGGAGCCTTTTCCTTAGGTTCCTCATTTTTTGCTTTCCCCCCTCACCGGATGCTTTCGAAACGAGAGTATGTTCCTATTGAGTTGGCCGTGGTACTGAAGCAAAGGGAGGGATCATGGCGATTGATTGAACTGAGGTAAATAGGTATATGGTTTAAGTTTACTAGGTGGAGTAGTTTTTGGGGGGTAAATGTAGTAGATTAGGATCCCTAGGGTTAAATTGGGTAGACTCAACATAGCCATTACAGGAACCAAAAATATTTTAGAGGGGGGAATTAAAAATGGTATCTGACTGGAAGGGTAATGGCTTGGTGGAATGAATCCAAAATGGTCAAGGCTTGGGGGAACCATTCAAGGTTTAAAACATTGGGAGAGACTCCAACAAAAGGAGAAGGTCCTTGAGGAGAAGGTCGTGATGGTTGTGTCAAGTGAACAACAACATGTTATGAAAGCAGTGGTAGTTGGTTAGTCGAACTAGGCCGCTCTTGGCTAGCTAGAGACGATTGCAACATGAAAAAATTCGATGAGATGGGCTCAGTGATAAAGAGAGGGGGGTACTAGGGAACAAAGAAATTAAGGTGGAATATTTATAAACTCCTTGCGAGACACTGGTCATAGGTGCCACTAATTGGTTATCGGAAATTGAAGATATGATGGAGTTAGGGGAGGTCTTAGACTTCGATTTGTAATATGTCAACTGATCGATGGTGAAAATATTTCCATTTTTGAGGAAGCACATCTTACGATGAACCAAAAATGAGACAACTAGAATTGCATAGGTGTAGCTATGACCTAAGAGGATTTTATAATCCAAGGGGGCATGAATGACTTCTACGTCAATACAAATAGTCTTTCCTGTAAGTGTGATATAAAAATTGTGGAACATGCCAAGGGGCTGAGAAGTGTGATCATCTTATGCACACAAAGTGATGGTGGATGGGCCAAGTCAGGTTACCTAAGCTTGTTCCAATTAATGGAAAACATTACATAGGTGGATCCACCCTCGTCAATGATACATCTCTAAACATGGGCGTTACAGATCTTGACTGATATTTGGAAGGCAACGAATCAAGGTAAAGGGGTATGTTCTGATATTTCAGAATGAAAGATGATCAAATGATCATTTGAAGGATCCCTAGTGAAAAAAGAAGATAGTAGAGCTTTTCATCAAGATGGGAAATTCTAGAGGACTAGCAGTGTTGACATGGTAGCAGGAGATTGTGCCAAGTCATTTACTATGTTGTAAGTGTGGACGGCTTTGGCACATGCATAATTTTTTCGTAATTACCCTTTTGGGATCTTGTGAATTACCTTTTCCTTAGGCTAAAGGGTATGTAAGGGAACTTTTGGTGTTGAAATGGACTATGTGGGTACTTTGGTTTGGGACTCGGTTGCAGATGTAACGAGTTGCTTCTTATATTGGTTCGACTAGGTTTGAAGGTTGATATCAATGGTATTGACCTCTTTAGAATTCATCATGAGAATATAGTAATCAAGGGTAGAATATAGTGAGAGTTGAGAAGTGGCCTGACCTTGAGGTGGTTGGGCAGCAACATATCCTTGCTGAGGGAAAGAATTAGTGAACACAACCAGTTGAGCTAGTGGAGTTTTTGGAGGAAGTAAAGTGGTAGCCTGTTGTCCCATAGACATTTCTTGGGCTTCCAAAAACTAGCGCATATGGGTAAAATGGGAAAATCATGAGTACAATGACCATGGAAACCAAAACATGAACAATTTTTTTTTGTATGAGGAGGCATTTTCTGCATGGACTGATCACCCCGTTGCAGGTTTTCAGTGTTAGGATGGTTCCCTCGGGGTGAATTTTGTTGATTACCTTGGCACCCTTGGTTAGCCTGCGCTTGTTGGTTATGGTTTCCTTTCACCTTTTTTTTTTGAATTAGGAGGATTAGTCGCACTCTGCTACACATACACGTAACCTTGAGGAGGTGTTGGTTGTTATGGAAAAGGCTGAGAAAGCACGAGGGGCTGGGGCATTGATTCCAAAGGGATTGAAGCATCGAGATATCCATAAAGATAGAGGGTAGGAGGGGCAACATTTCGGTAAAAGGGTTGAGCAGCATTTGGCCCTCACATCGGTTGATGTGGGTGGGAAATTTCTAAGGTGTGCTTTGATAGGGTACAACTTTCTTGTAGAGGGATAGGTGTTGGAGGAACTGGTCCCCCCTTGGGGGTAACCATAACCCATTGAAGGATGAGTATACAGATGTGGAAGAGATTCAATGATACTGTCAGTGGCATGAGATTCCCATGGTGTGTTTGCACCACCAGGTCTAGGAAGATCTGGTAAAACTGTATAACAATAAACATATTGCGCGTAGATCAAGTCGCATTTTAATTTTAACTGGAGAGGTTCTTCCTCAGAATGAGGAAAATGAGATACGACATAATTACCTATGGGGTCTAAGAGAATTCTAAGAAACCAATCCATATAGACACAGGCGTCGAATGTAGGAGTTGTACACAACCTCCTTCTTCTACGCCATTCTTGGATATGGTTAGAACTGCGATTGGCGAAATATTGACGGAATCTGGTCAACAACTTGGTACTGATATCATATTGGAGGGGTAACTTGAAATATGATAGAAAATCTTTAGCAAGGGTCCCAAAAGTGGAATGAGAAATAATAGACTAGTCAATATAGCACTTGGCAGCTTCTCTAGTGAGCATACATTGGAACAATAGAAGGCGGATGGAGTAATCGATAATGGAATTAGACGAACACCACATATGAAAGGAGAAGAAACAGTTAGTAGGGTCATCTCCAGTGTTTCCTTCAAACTTAAGTATATCAGAAGGAATCTTAGTTGGTATAGCTGGCCAACCTGCATTGTGGAGTATGGGGTCATTGATTAATCGGCTAAAATCGAGAAGGCATAAACTTGCTATAAAAGGTAGAAAAGGAGTAGAAGAAATGGTTATAGTTGTGGTTCCACTAGTAGTACAACATTAGGGCTTAGGCCACCACCAGCATGAGGATCTGCACCTGCATTGGCTCCTGACATGGTCATGGTATGAGGGTGATGAGAACCTAGGTCCAAAATAGAGGAAGAACCCGATGAACTAGAATCAAAGTTGGTATGGGGACTCAACAGACGACTAACGCAGACCCTACTAGGTGAAGTAACACGTCCTAATGGAACCTGAGGGTAAATACCTTGGAGTCTCTATGATAAACACCTTGGGGCTGCAATTATGGCAAGTCACAAATGACATGAAAAGGTTGAAGAGTGATAAATAAAGGATCTATGAGGCAGATTAATTAATTATGATGTTTATGTCTTTGCTTGGCAGTATAAACCAAGTGCTCTTCTCTTTAGGTGTGAGTGTGTGCAATCCGTGTGTTAATTTTAATTAATCATAGATGATTGTGTAAATAAAAGGAAAAAATGTTGAAGTATTGTAAATAAAACTGAAATGATATTAAAATAAACAACTAATCATGCATAAATCCCAACCCAAATAGGGCTTTAAAAAAACCATACGACAAGGGGGAAAATTTGACTCAAAACACACTAATATGGCCAAGATATCTAAGGTCTAAGGGAAATGGATCTAATGAGTTGGATCTGTTAGAA
The DNA here is from genome assembly GCA_034641835.2 of Pinus albicaulis. Lineage (NCBI taxonomy): Eukaryota > Viridiplantae > Streptophyta > Pinopsida > Pinales > Pinaceae > Pinus > Pinus albicaulis. The sequence goes on along the minus strand of CM076577.1, from coordinate 338,973,239 downwards.
GTGATGCAGAAAACAACAAGAAATAAAAGGGGGAAACTACTACAATAGATAAGGCGAAAGGTTAAAACCCTAGGGGAAACAAGGGGAACTAAAGGGAAAGACCAAAGAAAACTCAAGAGGGGGTTTTGGATTGAATAATAACCTATCAAAAAGGATTTGATTAAGGGATAGATCAGACCCTGAAACAAAGGCTGAAAGTGCTGGAAATCTCAGACTACCTACTAAGCTTAACCCCTCCTAAAAAAGTCGAACTGTAGTGAAGCCCTAGGGGGCTTGGTTCTACTTCAAGGAGAAAAAGTGAGTATATTGAGGCCTAAGATGGGCTGAGACAAAAGTTAGAAAACCCAAAACAGTAGTCTTGATAAACCATGACAGTTTGAGAAACAATTCAGAAAAATATTCCATCTTGTAGGTACTAGCCTCTGAATAGTTGAAATCAGATTTATTGTGCAGAAAAGTGTGAGTTCAGTGAGAAATCATAGTATTTTACCTGAAAAGTGTGATTTCCTTATCATTGATACTTAGGCGGGAGGTTGTGGAAAATTTTTCATCTTTGGCACAAATGATACCTGTTACCTGTCGAAATAACTAGAAAACATATGGAAGTTAGAATTTTGACTAAATTAGGGAATAAAAGTTAAAAAAAAAAACATCAAGAGACTAAAAATAGCTAAAGAAAAGCCATTTTTTCTAAAGCTGATGGTCACATAGGAATCTGAATTACTACAGTGGAGTCGCCATTTGTTAGCATAAATTTTTAATGCAAGTGTACGAACATATCTCACTTTAGCTATCCGTGACAAACAACCCTAACAATAGTAATGGTGTCTTAACTCTTTAGATCTGCAATCGATAGTTAGAATAAATGCTCCAAAAAACCAGATCTATGCAGTAAAATTAGTTAAACAATAAAAAGAATAGTAATTAGTCCATGCATCCAACATACAATACAAGATTTTAATAATATTTTTATATATTATTACACCAGGTGAAGCGTAAAAATAAGTGTTACTAGTCCCCCTCAATGGGATGGGTTCTTGGTTGTCCTCAACGCTCTAGTTCCATAAGTTTATATCTCTTAATGATGTAGAAAAGAAAAATTTATTGAACTCTATGTGAGCTCAAGAAGAAAAAGAAAATAGTAGGGGCAATGAGAATGATGAAAGTGAGACAATGAAAGTGATCAATGTGAAGAATGGATGGAAAATACCTTTTATTTATAACACAATATTGAGTTATCCTCGATAATGGTGAATAATAAAATATTATTAACCACGATCTAGATCTAACTGCTTGGAATATTTAATTATATTTTTTTATAGGGAAAATGTATTTAAATTGCTTAAATACCTTTATTTAGAAATAATTCACAAATAAATGATTTATTTATCATTTCAAGAATGTGGTTATAGAATAATAAACAAATAATGAGTTTTTTAATTATTCCTAGATGATTTAGTCAAATTTAACAAGGAATAATAACTAAATAATGATTTACTTAATTATTCCAAGAGAAAAATAAGATAAATAATGATTTATCTAATTATTTCTCATAATTTGGTTAAATATGACGAGGAATATTATTTGAACAGTGGTTTAATCAATTATTCCTAAAGGAAAATCAAATAAATAAGGATTTATTTAATTTTTCCTCATGGGGTTTCTTGTTTAAACCAGGAATAACTTAATAAAATAAGGTTTATTAAATTAATTCTTATAGTGAAAGCAATTTTTTTATGGTAAAATTGGTCTTACATGATGTGCTTTGATTGATTTAATTGTAAATGGTTATATGAACAAATTTTGGTGATAACAAGTTGAACTCAAAGTAAACATACACATGATAGATGAAGTTTTTGTTGACATTGAATCACAATTAAATATTGTCCCTAGATATACTTGAGGAAAAATAGGAAAAGAAGTCCTTCAGATAGTGACCAATTATCTAAATATAGTAGATCATATATTCCTAGTGATATGGGTTTGTCAGGTACCAGATTTACCCATGATCTTTCACTTTTGTGATGTATTAGAATTGTAATTTATCAAAGAATTAATTGATACACATGTATATATAATTAGGAAGAAAACATGTGAACAATCACAGAACAAAATGCTAGATGTTTAATAACGAATTTCATCCAGTGTGGACTACGTCTCCGGGTCTCTGTAACTCGATGGTTGTGGCTGCTTCATTTGGTGCTAGAAATGGTGATGATGTACATGGATGATGTTTACTTGTCATACAAGGAAATGTGCCAACAACATGAGTGGAGAAGTATCTCCACGAGATGTTTCGCTACAGGGAACTCACACTCATAACAAGCCTCCTATCAACATGACAACCTCAGACATGTTGACAAAGAGTATCCCGCCATCAGGGAACAAAGCGATCTCAGAACATAAATGTGTATCCATGATGAATACATATCACATGACATGAACATCAAGGTTCTGCATCATACATCAAGCAAGAATAGACACGACATAAAACATCTCACAACAATAATAATTCAAGTACATGGAAACAACACTTCATATACCTCCACTTTGAAGTTGACTGAAGAATAGAATGAAGAATAGAATGCATAGTTGTTGGATTTGAGTGCACCATCAAATTTGTGGCATCGAAAGGCATGAAATCAACTGTCCACACTTTGAATTTCGACACCGTAATTCCAATGTGGAAAATGAACGAAAAATTGAGACCTCTGTTGTAGAAACTTATATCATCGTCAAGTTTCCATCGTTGAGATGTGTAAAATCCATATAAAATTTATCCAATTTGGACACTGAAAAATTTTGGGCCCTCTAAAAATTTTGGATCAAATCATGGTTCCACTGCCCCCTAAGTGGCTCAGGGATCCATTGCCTCAAACTGTGTGCCCACTTGCAATAAGATAATGGTTATGGAAATTTGCATTGGGTATGCCTCAAACTCCATGCTCCTCCTCCTACCTGGGTGCATCTGCAGAAGATGAATTTTTATAACACTTGAAGGATGGATGGTTCAAGGTCAGGGCCGGTGGTCCGGTGGCAGTACCCACCAGTGGAGTACATTGGAAAGGCAGAGGGTCTGGTATCAAACTCGACCTGACTCATATTTTGAACCTACCATTGGATTTTTGTTTTAATATAGTTTGGAATGGTTGTTGTATATAATTCGATGGAGTTTCATTGCAATATGGTTTTGGAATGGTTTGAAACATATGTTGGTTGGCGCATTTATTGCATTAATTCTTGGTTCCACTGACGGACTGAACGACTATTAAGCGGGGTGGGTTCAACACTCATCGGAATCGTTGGTTACCAGTGGCATATAAAGGGTGGGGCATGGGCTGGGTCCACTAGAGGCGGCCTTCCCACCACCTGTTGGGTTTTTTTAACACAGGGACACACTGATATATATGTGTGTGTGTGTGTATCCATTACATTCAATATGTGGGTTAAACCATGGGGTTCAGCGGGGGTCATGGCCCACTAACCCAATTTAATATATTTTTTTGTTGTATAGTTCATGCGGTGGGGTGGCAAGGGTGGTGGCCTTCCACCCCGCAATTTTTATATATTTTTTGTATTTTTAGGACATAATGGTAACTTTTCATGTTAATGGAAATAAGGGTCATTAGGAAAATTAACTACGCCACAATTTCACCCATTTTTGGGAGTTGGGTTCCCTATCGGTTGATGGTGAATTTGTGGGACACTTAAACCTGGACCACTGCCCAACTTTGAAAAAAAATTTGACTCGCTCTAATTTCTCCATATGGGCTCGAATTGGAGATTTGTTCACACCGTTGGAATCAAGGCGACGATTATTTCAACTGAACCTAGTTTGATAGTAATCTGACCACTTTGAATTTTGACCTATCGTCAGCCCTCTTGGTCTCCTAAGGGTGTCTAGAGCCACCTGGATCAGTCCTCCCCAATGAGGAGATTTTGGTACACCAGAAGAATGAACATAATTAGCGACTGCTTTGTACCTTGTCTGCACCAAAAATGTCCTGAAAGGTCACCCTTCCTTATCCTTCACCTTTTTCCTCTAGACCCATAAGTGATGAGCTGACACCTGCATCATCTGCAAACCTGTAGTACAACATTTTGAAAATTAAATTCTTAAATAAGTGACCAATCTATGACTCAATAATTCCCCACACTTGCCAGGAGTTTATAACAATACTCTTTGGTCAATTTTACATCAAATGGAATCAATAACCCAGCTATCAATACAACGCCAAAATATCATTGTTGCTTCATAAGTGATAGAAAAAAAATCATCACTTTTACATTTTAAATTGCAACAAATGATTTACAACTGTGGCCAATACATCTAGAAAAACCATTTCTTACTGAACAGAGTGAACCATGATGAATGTGGTGGATTGGGTTGTTGAACATTTTCATTGAATGGTTTCTGTACGGACGATTTGTCATTAAGATGCTACTTTGGATAGAATCTCCAAGACGTGGCACTTTGATGGCCACTTCTATCACAATAACTGCAATGATTCTTCTTCCTCCATACCTTCTTAAACAATTTATTTCCCTGTTGTGGGGAAGGCCTTTCATTCCTCATACTCGTTGGTGTTTCCATTCTCTTCCAACACTCAACAATGACATGGTTATGTAAACCACAAAGATGACAAGTTATTCTATGCCATGACTTCTCTCTATGATTATCAACATGATTATAATCAAAATGAAATTGATAATATGAAGACTTGTTATACCTTTCGTGGTCGTCTTTGGTGTGATCATGGTGATCAGGGCTTTTGTAAGCTCTTCTACTGCAACATGAACTTCCATGGATGATGGTGAAGTGTTCCCATAAATATTTTCCCTCAACGGTTTCATCAATGTCGTGGAAGCTTCTAACACCTTTGATCATTCTCCTTTAGTGTATCCAAAACTTGCATATCGAGGTCTCTGTACACTCCAATGGCTGAGTTATGCCTTGGAAATTCACACCAAGTCCTCTTCGTCTATATCCCATCTTGGTGAGGAGTCTCATGGCAGTTACTGTAAGGGGTATCTCCATATTTCCCACAAAAATGATAGCATGTGAATATGAAACTGAAGAAACATCAACATTGTTTCCCTTAGATGTTGATTCAAAAACTCGTGTTGATGGCTTCTTCGAGCCTTTTGTTTCACTTCAATTCCTCCAAATCCTCTATCGTGTCTTGTAATTGAAGCTACAACTTTTCTTCTCTTCTTTCTCTTATTGGAGAAGCCTCATTAATTTAGCATCCTTTTCTTGAAGGCTTTGGTCATTATGATTCAGTTCTTCCAAGGCTACCTTTGTGGCTTAGAAATGAAGTTGCAGTCTCTTCTTATCCCCTTTCTACTCTCGTAGAATCACTTTCAATTCAACGATATCTGCTTTGAGGCTATAGTTGATCTCCTCATTCGAATGATGAGAATACAATGAGGATGAGGAAGATTCATTGCAAGATGTGGATGAAGCATCACTTTCTGCTTCTTCTTTCTCCCGTCTCTCGTAAGTTTCATACATCATGTCGACCATTTTGGACATCTTGAGCATGGCCTTACACATGTCTTTTCCATCCTCCATTGCTTCATGTTTAATCATTTTTCACCCTCGCAATTCCCATCAATAAGTATATCTATCTAATACCACTTGATCAGGGTCTGTTAGCTACCATATTCACCTATGATATTTTTACTTCTATGATGTATTATAATTTCTTTTTATCAAAGCATTAATGGACACATAAGAAGATATAATTAAGAGGAAAACATGTCAACATCACACAAAAAATGCAAGATGTTAAATAACAGAGTTCGTCCAGTGTGGACTAGGTCTGCGAGCCTTGGTGTCTCGATGGTGTTCACCACTTCATTTGGTGCTAGAATGGTGATTATGTACATTGAAGTTGTTTACTTGTCATACAAGGAAATGTGTCATCAACATGAGTGGCAAAGTCTCTCCACGAGACGTTCTGCTACAAGGAACTCGCACTCATAACAAACCTCTTATCATCATGACGACCTCATACATGGTGACAAAGATTATCCCAGCATCAGGAAACGAACGGATCTCATAACATAAATGACCATCCATGATGAATACATATCACATCACATATACATCAAGATTTCTCATCATACATCAAGCAGGAATCAACACGACATAAAACATCAAGAAAAAATAATCAATGAAGTCCATGGCAACAACACTTCATATACGTCAACTCTAAAGTTGACTGAAGAATATAATGCTCAGCTTCTGGATCTGAATGCACCATCGAAGTCATGGTGTCGAATGGCTGAAATAGAATGTACACACTTTGAATTCCGACAATGTCATTCAAATCTAGATAATGGCTGAAAAATCCCATCACCGAGAGGTGTAAAATCCATAAAAAATTTGTCCAATTTGGACACTGAAAATTTCTTGGCCCTTTGAAAATGTGGCTCAGATCATGGTTCCACTACCCCCTGAAATGGCTCAGGGTTCCACCACCTCGAACTACATACCCACCTGCAATTAAATAATGGTTATGGAAATTTGCACCAGGTCTACCTCAAACTCCATGCTCCTCCTCCTGCCTTGGCACATCTTCAAAAAATGAGTTTTTATAACTCTTGGAGGGAAAATGGTTTAATGTCGGGGCCGGTGGTGCGTTGGTAGCACCCACCGATAGAGTACATTGGAAAGGAAGAGGGTACAGGTTCAAACCCGACCTGACCCATCTTTGGAACCTGCCATTGGATTTTTGTTTTAATACAGTTTGGAATGGTTGTTTTATATAATTTGGTGGAGTTTTATTGTAATATTGTTTTTGAATGGTTTGAAACATATGTTGTTTGGCATGTTTAATGCATTGATTGTTGCTTCTGCTGACGGAAAAGGCTATTATTAAGCCGAGTAGGTTGGACACTCAGCGGAACCATTGGTTAATGGTGGCATATAAAGGTTAGGGTGTGTGTCGGGTCCACCAGACATGGCCCGCCCACCACCTGTTGGCTTTGTTTTAACACACACACACACACACATATGTATATATATATTGCATTCGATATGAACACTGTTACCGATGAAATAGGTAACCTGACCTCAAAACGGGAACTCTAGCCCAAAAAGACTCAAAAAACATGAAAAAACACCCCAAAAACAAAAAAAGTGTATTCCAAAAGGCACTTGGTTTTTTTTTAAGGTCAAATTTCAACATTTTATAAAATTATGCTAAAAACAAAATTGTTTCTTGAAAAAAGGAGAGAAAAAACACCCTCAAAACAAAACCAGTTGATGCTGGAATAACAAAAAAAAAAAAAAATTGTCATATTTTTGACATTTTTAAAAATATAAATAACATTTTTTAACTTTTAAAATTCAAACGTTAAAAAATCCTAAAATTTAAGAAAAAAAATTAAAAAATAAAAACATTTCAAAACTTAAAATTTAAAAATATATAAGAATAAAAAAATAAAAATAAAATTAGAATAAAATTTTTAATTCAAACATTAAAAAAAACCTTAAATTTAAGGAAAAATAAAAAATAAGAAATAAAAAATAAAAATTTAAAGATTAAAATTTCAAAATATATAGAAATAAAAAAATAAAAATAAAAACAAAATAAAAATATTAAATTAAAAAGAAAAACAAGTTAAAAAAAGAAAGAAGTTATAAAAAATAAAATATAGAAATTAAATTTAAAAAGGAAAAAGAAAATGTTCATTAAATTAAAAAAAAAAAATTAAAGACATATATTAAATTTTAATAAATTTAAAACTTTAAAATAAAAGTTCAAAAAAAAAAACATTATTGAAATTAAAAGAAAAAAATGAAAAATTAATTAAAAAAAAAAATGAAAAAAAAAAATACAATAAAAAAATTAAAACAAATAGATTTTAAAAAATATATTAAATTTAAATTATAAAAAATAATATATATATATGTATGAACTTAAATTAAAAATATATATGTTAGATTTTATTAAATTAAAAAAAAAATGTTAATATTAAAATAACAAATTAAATTTAAAAAAAATATTAAATTTTAATAAATAAATGAGTAAACAAATAAATTTCGAAAAAAAATTAAATTTTAAATATAAAGAAAAAAAAATTGTTAAAATAAAAAGTTAAAAAACTTTAAAAATCAATTAAAATTGAAAAATTGAAAAAAATAAATTAAAAAATAATATATTAAATAAAAAATAAAATAAAAAACAAATTAATTTGAAAATATTAAGTTTAACTTAAAAAAAAATCTAATTTTAAATACACAATTTTAATTGAAATAAAACAAGTATAAAAAATTTATGTAATTAAAAAAATAATAATAAAAAACAAAAAATTTAAAAAAAATATTAAATTCAAATAAATTAAAAAAAAAATACAAAATTTATTAAATTTTAAAAAATTAAATGAAAAAACTAAACATAAAATTTAATTATATATATATATATATATATATATATATATATATATATATATATATATATATATATATATATATATATATATATATATATGAATTTTTTTTTTTTAATCAATTAAATAAAAAAAAATACAAAATTTAGGAAAAATTATTAACAAAATTTAGAAAAAAAAAAATTAAAAACAAAAAAAATCAATAAAAATAAAAAATAAAAATAAAATAAAAAACAAAGAAAATTAAAACAAATTAAATTTCAAATATAAAAATTAAATTTAAAAAAAAAAATTAAATTTTTTGAATTAAAAATAAAAAATAAAAAAATTCAAATATATATATATATATATATATATATATCTATATATATATATATATATATATATATATATATTGAAAATTAAAAAAATAAAAATAAAAAAAAAGAATTTTTTTATCGTGGTGGCACCTCCACTCGCCCTCCCGCTCAGGTGACGACGGAGGCCGGCCGCTAGGCGGGAGGCCGATTTTGGGAATTTCTCTCTTGCGGCGGGAGGCCGATTTCGGTAATCGCCCTCCCACGGCGAGAGGCCAATTCCAAGAATCGCCCTGAGGCCGATTCCGGGAATTGCCCTTCTGCGACGCTGGATGACGATTCCCGGAATCGGCCTCCCGCGGCGGGAGGGCGATTCCTCGAATCGGCCTCCCGCGGAGGGAGGGCTATTCGTAGAATCGGCCTCCCGCCCAGGTGGCGACGGAGGCTGGTTGGCGGCGCCACCACGATCAAAAAATTCTTTTTATTTTTATTTTTTTAATTTTTAATATTTTTTTTAATTTGATTTTTTTTTTTTAAATTTAAAAAATTTAAAATTATTTTTTTTTAATTCAAATTTTTTTATTTTAAATTTAATTTGTTTTAATTTTTTTGTTTTTGTTTTTGTTTTTTTTTTAATTTTATTTTTAAATTTAATATTTTAGATTAATTATATTTTGAAATTTAAAATTTATTCATTAAATTTATTAAATTTTAATTGATTTTTTTTTTTTATTAGTTTAGTTTATTTGGTTTTTCATTTTTAAAATTTATAAATTGTTTCATTTAAAAAAAAACAGTAAATTTATGGATATTTGTTTTTTAATTATTTGCACGTGGTTTTTTTCATTTTTTTGTTTTTTAATGATAGTTTTTTTAATTATAATTCTTTTATTTTTATTTTCATTTTCAATTTTTTTTTTTAATTTGTTAATTTTTATTTTTTTTAATTTGTTTTTTTTGTTAATTTTAAAATTTGTATTTTTGTTTTCTTATTATTATTATTTTTTTAATTTAAATTTTTAAATTTAATTTTTTTTTTTTGTATTTTATTTTTTTTTATCTAAATTTTCATTTTGTAATTTAAATTATTTTTAAATTTTCTATTTTAATTTTTTTTTTTTAATTATATGGATTTTTTTAATAACTTAGAAAAAAATGTTTTTGATGCTTTTTTTTTAAAAAAAAAATTCATTAATTTTTGTTTCTTTTCTTTAAATTATGTGTTTTTTTTTCAAATTTTGTCATTTCTTTTGATATAATTTTTTAATATTTTTTCTTTTTTCTTTTGTTTATTTATTTATTTTTGTTTAAATTTTTTATTTTTACGAGTTAATTTTTTTTTTTTACATTTTTATTGGTTTTTTGCATTGTTTTTATATATATTTTTTTAATCTAAGTTTTTTGTTTTATTACCAACAGGAAAATCACCACTCTAAAAAAAAAAGGTTGATGCTATATCAATACGTTTCAAAATTAGCATGAAAATCACCTCTCTTAAAAAAAGAAAGTTGATGCTGCATCAATACATTTCAAAATTAGCATGAAAATCACTAACATTTTAAAACAAATATTCATACTTCATAAATAAAAATATTAGAGTGTCAAAAATGTGCTAAAAAAAAAGGTGATTCTGCATCACCACTTTTCAAAATCGGGTGCTTTTTATGCTATCAAAAAAAAGTAGGTAATAGTGTGGTTACCTATTTCATCGGTAACAGTGTTTATGTGGGTTACACCATGTGGTTCAGTGGGGGTCATGGCCCACCGACCCATTTTAATATATTGTTTTGTTGTATGGTTCATGCGGTGGGGTGGTGAGGGTGGTGGCCAACCACCCACTATATATATATATATATATTAGGACATGATGGCCATTTTTTGTGTTAATGAAAATAAGGGTCATTGGGCAAATTAATGAGGCCACAATTTGGCCCATTTTCAGGAGCTATGTTCCCTGCCAGTTGACGGTGTATTTGTGGGACACTTATACCTAGCCCACTACCAAAATTTGACCAAAAATTTGACTCACTCTAACTTCTCCATACAAGCTCGCATTGGAGATCCGTTCACATTTTTGGAATCAGGGTGATGAGTACTTCAACCTGAACCTGGTTCAAGAGTAATCCAACCACTTTTAATTTTGACCTTTGATTAGGTGCCTTGGTCTCCTGAGGGTGTCTGGAGCCACTTAGATCACCTAGTGCCCATCAGTACACTAAATCATGTTTAGACATCAATAATGTGAATCCTGATTTTTATAGACTTCAAAATAGCTAACTTAATTAAGGGCATACCAAAAAATTGAATTTTGATTAGATGAAAATTGGTTGATAACATGAAAGAAACCATTTCATGAGGGAAAGATAGGGATTAAGGTATGGCATGAAAAAATTGAAGATAAATTATTATAGAAAGTCACACAGAAGGACAAGGACAATGTATAACTTAATGCAGTAGGATAAATTCTTTTAGGATCACATCTTTCAATCAAACAAAACTTAGTTACTGATTTCTATGAATAGTATTTTTAAAAGTATGAATATAAGGCTAACGAATGTTAGTTGATGAAAGCAATAACAATACGAATATTTGGGCATTATTTGTAGTTAAAGATATGCCTCTTGTACATGAAATAAAATTAGGTGAATCTCCAACACTCCTTCCAATAAATTTAAAGGACATCAATATCTCTTTAAGCTTTAAATAATATAATTATCCTTCAAAACATGTTGATGAAGTCTCTAAATCAATAGGTAAACATGGAAGAATGAAAGGTCTTGTTCATGTTTTCACTAGACAAGTACCAAGATGGTGGGATACTCATGTTCCTTTCCTTTAGATTTGGACAACTGCTACCAAAAATTGTTTCAAACATTTTGGGGAAATGAGATTATCTACAATGACTAAAATTCAAAAATTTAAGCCAAGATGTGACCCTATATTCCATATTCATCATTATGAAGAAGTATGGAAAGAATTGTGTACAAAGATGAGAGTGTTTGGTGATATATGTTCTCTAGTACTATCAATAATAAGTCTAATAAATGGTACAAAATTGAATAAGATCGAGGATATAATTTCCAATAGAATGTATTAAAGATAAATTTCATAAAATATTTTAAATTTCCTCCTGAGGAAAAAAAATTACTTGAATTAGTTCAACAAATCAAATTTTTTTTTGAGAAAGAAACTCTTGCAGAGGAAATGAAAAACAAAATGAAGGTTGATTCCCCATAAAATTCGACATGAAAGTACATATCATTCTAACAACTAACTGAAAGAGTACATTCTCAACTCAACATGGAAAACACCAACATTCAAGGGCATATTTTTTAATATAAAAGGACCATTCAAAGATTCATAAACAAATAATAGAAATACCTAAGGTATCTAAAGAGGAAAACGAGAAACCAGATAAGCCAAACTTCTCATGTGCATGAAAAGAATTGAAGATAGAAGATCATAAACTTAGTGGTTTGAAGGATCTTGAATCAATGCATGAAAAACTAAAAATAAAAGAAGTCAACATCCCTAATGATGATCAGCCAAAAGTGGTTTCAATTGGTCATTATTGTTCATACAAAGATACCTCAAAGTTCATTGGCCTTCTCAAGGAGTATCAAGACATATTAGGTAGATACTATTAATACTTTAAGGAAGTTATCAAAGAAATGGGGGAGATGAAAATCCACCAAATACAATGATCCAAGCCCATCAAGGAATGAGCTTATAAATTGGCTAACAAATACAAATCAATTGTACTAAAAGAAATTGATGGTATGCTAGCTACTAGCATAATTTACCCTATATAAAAATAATATTGAGTAAGTCCAATGTTTGTGCAACCCAAAGAGCATGATCCAAAAAAAGTGAATAATTTGGATTGTCTTCTACATTCTTAATAATCTAATGGTAATAGATCCATTCCCAACTCCATTTTCTCATGAAATTATAAACGTTTTTGTATGTTGTGAATGGTACTAATTCATAGAAGGTTTTCCATTATACAATTAGGTATTGATAATAGAAGAGGATCAAGCAAAAAAAAACATTCATCTTATAATTCCATCCCTTCAAATATAGACTTATTCCACACAGACTAAAATTTCTCTAGTAGCCTTCTATAGGATTATATTAAATTCCTTTCAAGAGTATATCTATAATAAAATGTTTGTATATTATAATGACTTCTGTAGTTTCCTAAAATATCATGTGTAGTGACTGAAACTCATGTTGAAAAGGTGTAGATAGATTCATCTATCTATTAATATTAAAAAATATCTATCTTCCAGACCTATTTGGATAGTACTATGACATGTTGTATGCAGAGAAAGAATCAAATTTGACATGGAAAATATTAAAGTGATCTGCAACTTAATCCTCATGTTAACAAAACTAATATCAAAATATTTTCATGACATATAGAATATTATAGGAAATTCATCAGGAATTACATTGACATTACTTTTCTAATTTAAAAAAGATTAAGAAAATATTTACAATATACATGAAGAAAATATGTAATGAATCATTTGAACTACTATATAGTGAACTTGTAGGGGAACCAATAGTAAAATTTCTTGATTCAAGATCTAAATTTTTTGATGTACATGTTTACACGTCCAATGTAGCAGTCGAAGCAATATTGGCACAACCTAACAATGATAGAATTTACCGTCCAAATTCATATTATAACTAAAAATTGAATAAAGTAAAATAAATTATTCAACAACTAAAAAAGAATAAATTTCTTCCACTACCTCTTATCCAATCCGTTCACATTATTTACTAATCATTATGACTTGAAATTATTTACTGATCATTATGTCAAAGAAGTAGTATGAGGAAGAAAAAATGCCATTCATGAATCCAAGGAAGTAGTATGATAGCCTTATTTCTTGTACGACCTCATTAAATCAAGTAAAAGTGTTATGTATTTTATTCTTTTTTTTTCAAATTTAGGATGTTGACGCTATGATCAACAACCTCCAAATTTTTCCTACACCTTAGTTTTGGAGCTTATATAGGTTCTTACAATATGTCATCCACGGTGACCTAATCATCGATTGATTCTTTCTAAGTGTTTCAATATTCTTCTTAGTTTGTAAGTGATAAAGTTACTTTCTCACACATGTCTATCCTTTGATTAATTCACATACAAACCTTCCTTATGAAATCTTAGATAGGCATTGCACAACTCTTGAAAGTAATACTTGAAAAATCATTATCTACAATGAATACTTAGTCGATAAGCACTGTGTACTACACAACTCATGTCAACAGTTAGTGTTCATTATCAATCGTAAAATATCCCTCTCACCTATGTTGCAATTGTACATTTATTTCGGTGAGTTTTCCCAAATGTCGCTTCTACACACCATTATTTTCTCAAGTCTCAATTTCACTTTTGTGACGGTCACTTTTCTTGATTTCATTTTAACAAGTGGATGTTTCATGTTATCCTCGCTTAGGAAGTGTCACCTTCAACTTCTTTAGCTTTTGAAAGGGTCATTTCACAATTTATTACTGTTAGAAGTGTCACTTCTAACATTTTTCACTATTTTATGTGTTGCACCTTTGAAAATATCTATTGGAAAATATAGCACATCCTTCTACATTATATGGTCCTACATATCATAATAATACATGCTAAGACAAATTCCTAGATCTTAGTGCACTTTCTGGCTACAATCGACCATTATGTCACAACTTGTTTTCTAAGTGTCTCCATTTTTTGTTTCAACTATCATACTTAAAGATGCATGCCCCTTTATTGTCATTTCAAGGTTTGATTGTTGTTCATGAGTCTTTTGAATCACCTTGGATTCCATTGATGAAATTCATATATGTTATACATGTTTGAGTCTTGTTCAAATGCTTTTCCCACTCTTATTCTAGTTTTCCCACACTTAGCCATTCTGGAGCTCTTTTTGGTCCTCTTTCATAGTGAAAGTTGTTAATACATAAACTCTCCTCTAGGTGGTGGGCATAACTTCTCTATGAGCCTCATTGATGAGATTATTCCTTTATATACTTTTGCAAAAAGTCCTCTTGAAGGTTATCCCCTATTATTGCAAGTTGAGAACGTTGAAAGAAGAGCCACCTAACCCTTGTTACATGCACTAACTCACTACATTGATATTTGAGAAAATCTACCTTTTATATTGCATGGAGCATTTTGTAGTGACCCTCTACAAAATAAAACTATTACATGCAAGATACTCCTTCTCTCACATTGCGCTGAGCATCTACTATGTGAACTAACTTGCATTATGCTGCCTATCTTAGTTAACTATGCAATAACCTCTTCTACTAGACCTTCCTAAAGCCTCCCTCTCAAGTACAACACATGTTGCGGTTGCAGTGCCTATTCCTGCTCCCATTGCTAATTCCAACCCCTCACTGCACCAAAGACTTTCCATGCATGCCCCCCTAGTGCATGGTGCGGTTATAGTGGACATTAAAGCCTTCCCTAGATCAATGCTAAAGAAAATTTCACTCTCTCTTAAGCCTTCGTTGTGAAACCAGCTCCAAATAGAGAAGAAAAGAGATATCAATGCCTTATAAATAAGCCACTTCAAGGGGGAAACCTCCAATACATTACATGAATGAAAAATTCTTGGATGATTCAAATTACAAAACCTCCTTTCTATATATAGGAGTCCATGGTGCCACAATGTAATACTAGCTGACCTAACAATAATAATTTAAGGGCACAATAATAACAATATGGGGGTTATAAGGGTACAATAATAACAATAAGGGGGTTACACTAACAACAATAAGGGACCTAAAATGCCCCTCTCCTTCAAAAAAGTGTTGTCCTCAATGCTTGAGTAGCTCTGGGTGATTCTGTATAAAATTCTCATCGTCCCATGTAGAATCTTCAGTGGGTAAGTTCTTCCGCTTGATCAGATACTCTGAAATTGATCGATTCTGTAGCTGTCGAGTTCTTGTTTCCGTGATCGCTTCATGTTCCAATATGATTTTTCCTTCCTCATAAATTTCTGGCAATATTGTTTGAACTGGAATATTTTCACCTATAACTTTCTTTAAGCATGAAACATGGAAAATTGGATGCACTCGTGAAGAAGTAGGAAGCTCCAATTTGTATGCCATAGTACCAATCTTTTGCAACACCTTGTAAGGACCATAGTATTTTGGCGATAATTCATTATCCTTATTAGCTTGCTTGAGGGACATTTGTTTGTATGGTTATAGCCGTAAAAATACCCAGTCTCCTACATCAAAACTTTTCTCACTGTGATGTTGATCTGCTTGTTGTTTCATTCTATTTTGTGCCAAATTCAGGTTGTCCTTTAAGAGTTGGAGAACTTCTTGTTGATGCTCGATGTGATCTTCCACTGCTTGAACCTTCGAAATATCTCTTAAATATGATGTGATGGATGGTGGATGATATCCATAAAGTGCCATAAATGGGGTCATTTTTGCTGTAGTACGGAAGGAAGTGTTATACCACCATTCAGCTATAGGTAACCACTTGACCCATTGTGTTTGTTTATCAGATACAAAAAAATGAAGATATCCTTCCAAACATTTATTTACTATCTCATTTTGATCATCAGATTGAGGATGATAAGATGAACTATGAGCTAATTTAGTGCCCAAACAATAAAATAAATCCGTCCAAACATTTCCAGTAAAAATGGGATCTTTGTTGCTCACAATAACCCTTGGGTTTCCATGTAGCTTTTGAATTGTGTCCATAAATGTAGTAGCAACTGTACTTGCTTTAAATGGATGAGATAATGCACAAAAGTGTGCATACTTGGTAAGTCTATCAACTACCACCATGATGACACTCTTTCCTTCGGACTTAGGTAAACCTACGATAAAATCCATTGAAATCTCCTCCCAACGTTGTCCTGGAATGGATAAAGGTTGTAGAAGACCCGGGGTCTTAATTTTCTTGACTTTATTCTGCTGGCAAACCAAACATTCCGCCACAAAATTTTGAATATCAGATTTAAGGCCATTCCAAAAAAATTCTTTCTTCACCCTGTGGTAAGTTTTTAAAAATCACGAGTGTCCTCCTAAAGGAGAAGTGTGCAATTCCAAAAGAATATTTTGTTTTAGTTGTGAATTCTTACAAAGATATAAGTGATCTTTGTACCATAAGGAATTATTTTTCCAAATAAATGTATCAGATGTACTAGGATCTTTCTACAAATTTTGAATGAGTGTCCACACTTCTTCGTCCTTATTCCATTCATCTCTTGATTTGGTTATCCAATCTGGTTGGATAATAGAAATGGCAAAAAGCTATGCTTCCACATCTTCATTGTTTCTTGAGAGTGCATCTACAACAACATTTAGCTTCCCTTTTTTATATATTATTTCAAATTCATAACCCAACATCTTTGTGACCCATTTTTGCTGCTCTTTTGAAGATAGTCTTTGTTCCAAAAAGTGTTTAAGACTATCATGATCATTTTTTACCTTGAAGTGTCTTCCCATTAGGTAAGTTCTCCATTTCTTTAGTGCATGCATTATTGCTAACATTTCCTTCTCATAAATAGGTTTCTGTAAATACTTTCCTTTGATTGGACGACTTTCAAAAGCAATGGGTCTTCCTTCTTGCATTAAAACAACACCAATTCCATTTCTTGAGGTATCACATTCCACAATAAAAAATTTTGTGAAGTCTGGTGTAGCTAAGACTGGTGCTAGGCTCATTGCCTCTTTAAGATGTTCAAAGGCCTTACTTGCTTCAGGAGTCCATGAAAATGCATCTTTCTTCAATAATGTTGTTAGAGGTGCTGCTATTCTCCCATAATTCTTAACAAAATTCCGATAATACCCTATTAACCTGAGAAATCGTCGCAACTTCTTTATGGTTGTGGGGACTTTCCATTCCTTAATGGCTTTAATTTTGTTAGCGTCTACCTTAACACCCTCGTGAGATACAATATGACCCAGATATTCCACCTCTTGTACTCCAAAGAAACATTTGGATGTTTTTGCATATAATTGTTTCTCCTGCAATAGTTTGAGCACCCTGTCAACATGTTGAACATGATCCTTCTAAGACATGCTGTAGATTATTATATCATAAAAAAAAACAAGCATAAATTTTCTAAGGAAAGGTTTGAAAATGTAATTCATCAACCCTTGAAATGTATAACGTGCATTGGTAAGGCCAAAAGGCATGACCAAAAATTCATAATGACCCTCATGAGTTTGAAATGCTGTTTTCGAAATATCTTCAGTCTTAATTCTAATTTGATGATACCGTGAATGAAGATCCAATTTGGTAAAATAAATTTCTCCATGTAATTAATCCAATAATTCATCCATCACAGGAATGGGAAATTTATCTTTAATGGTGAGCTTATTGAGCTCCCTATAATCCGAACACATGCGCCATGATCCATCCTTCTTGTGTACCGATAATACAGGAGCAGAGAAAAAACTTTGTCTAGGTTGAATTATACCCGCCTCTAACATTTCTGCAATCATACATTCAATTTCTCTCTTCTAGACATAAGGATAGCTATAAGGCCTAATTTTTGGAGGAACACTTCCTGGAATAAACTGAATATCATTGTCACGATCACAAATAGGTGGGAGTCCTTTTGGAGTTTCAAAAACCTTGGAATGATTGCCCAAGAGTTTTTGGAGATCTACAGAAATAGATGATTTTGATGTTGGAACTTCTAGTGAGAATAATTGTGCAATTATGCCTCATGGTTCTTTATTTAGAATATTTTTCATGACATTAGAGCTTATTATATTTCTTGGCTTCCCTACAATACCCCGTAATTCGATTTCATTTCCTTCTAAAAAAAAATTCAAGAAAAGTTCTTGAAAATTAAAAGCTACCACCCCAAAGACTGTAACCATTGTACTCCTAGTACAACATGAACACATCTCATAGGAATGGAAAGCATTGGAATCTTCAATATATATTCCCCCATGGTTAGCTTGATATTATGGCATTTTCTAGAGAAATTTATAGTTCCTCCATTTGCAACCATCACTTGACATTCTGGTGCTGGGTATAGGAAACAATTCAATTCCTTGGCTACCTTACAATGAATAAAATTGTGGGTACTACCTGAATCAAGCAACACTATTACCTTTTCTCTTCTTGATATGTCCTTCTATCTTGAGAGTTTGAGGAGTGGTAATTCCTGAAAATGCATTACATGATATGGTCGGACTCATTTCTTCCTCTTCTTGGGTTGGTTCCTAGTGTATATCCTCTTCTTGTTCATTTTCGTCTTCCTCTTCACAATCTATGTAAAATAATTTCTTTTCAACACACTTATCACCTCTAGTGTATTTTCTATCACAACTATAGCAAAGCCCTTTTGCTATTTTTTCTTCCAATTGTTGTGGTATCAAACTTGTAGGTTATGGAAATCTAGGAGTAGCAACACTTCCCTCTTTATAGAAGTGAGTGGTAGGCTTCCTTGTCGCCATAATTTTACATTCAATTTTTCTTGCCAACCTGAATGCCTTCTCTAATGAATCAGGTTCCAAAACACGAACTTCATGTTGTATGTTATCCTTTAAATTACCTATGAAGAGATTAATCCTGTGTTCCTTTGGAGTACCAGTTACCCTTATATTCAATTTTTGGAAGTCCTCAATGTGCTCCCCCATTAAACCCTTTTGTTTGAGATTTATCAATTGGCTAAAGAAGTTGTTTCTCTTTGTATCGTTATAATTCGCTATCATTTCCTCTGTAAAAATTTACCAAGTGACAATTTTGTTACGGGAGCAAATCCATCGATACCATACAAATGTATTTTGTTCTAAATGTAAAGTTGCAATGCGTACCTTTTGTGTGTTTTTCACATTATGGATATCAAAATATTGCTCCATCTGTAGTATCCATGTTATAGGATCCTTTCCATCAAACTTCCTCATATCCATTTTCAGAATATGGTGGTTCTTCCCGCCAACATTAGATTTTATGAAATCACGATTAAAATCTATTTTGTTCTCATCATGAGTTTCATCTACTATCTTTTCACCATTAGGAAACATTTCTTGTATCAACTTTGTCAAACCTTCCATGTCTGGTTTTAGATCATTCTTCATGTTTTCCATTTTCTCATCAATCTTAGCTTCCATGTCATCCATTTTAGATTCCATGCCAGCTTCCATGCCATCTCTCTTAGATTCCATGCCATTCTTCAAACCATCCACCTTAGATTCCATGCCATCTATCTTAGATTCCATGCCATTATTCAGACCATCCATCTTAGATTCCATGCCTTTCTTTAAACCATCCATCTTAGTTTCCATGCCTTTCTTCAAAACTTCCATGTCATTTTTTGTTTCCCTTTGTGAGAGAGAAATTTGTTGCACTTGATCTTGTAATTTTGATATGTCATGTTGCCATTCTTCATCTTCATGAGTCATAGTAGAGATTTCTAAAGGCTTAATGGGTGTTGAATTCTTTTTAGGGGCCATTTTAGTATCCAATACTGATATCTATTCTACAATATGCCCTTGGAATCAATTCAACTTGATTCTTCAAACAAGACTTATGCAATTCGGAAAAAAAATACACACCTTTTACCTGCTTTTAAGGAGCTTGATATCGAAATTGAATTATCTCTAAGATTTCAGATCCTCAATATCTAAAATTCAGCACTGTAGTAGCCTTCTGAAGCTTCTTTCAAATTTCATAGGTCTGATCTGATTTGGATTCTTTAAGGCAAAGTTATGTCCAATCTCCCACAATGACCGAATTTTGGACTCGTTCAGTAGAGTAGACTTGTACGACTTGCCACGTGTCACTGTTTCCTCCTTTGGCTCTGAAATTGATAGATCAAAAACTAAAGTCCGTGTATTTGCAGCCACTATTTACATCACTTCAATCTGATGCTCAGAGAGAGAGAGCTATGAATATTTTCCCATGATCACCTCTTTGAGATGACATTCAGAAGCCTAAAAAATCCCTAACTTCCAGAGATCATATCTTCGAAAATATGGCAAACCAATATCTAAAATTTTGCGACGATGTTCCTCATGATTTTAGCTTCACACTCTAAAAGTTTCAACTTCTCTGCCTTCGTAGAAAAAACATATTACGAAAATAACACGATGACCTGTTTAGGTTAAATTCAGGAGCCTTCAAAATTACCTAACTTGCACAGATCCTATCTCCAAAAATATTGTGAACCGAGCTCTAAAATTTTGCGACGCTGTTTCTAAGGATTTTGGCTTCGCACTATAAAAATTTCAGATTCTGAACATTCATAGAAAAAAAGTTATAGAGAAAAGTCCACGAGCACCTGTTTGGAGCAGTGAAATCCTAGAATCTCAAAGCTCTGATACCAAATGTTGTGAAACCAATTCCAAATAGAGAATAAAAAAGATATCAATGCCTTAGAAATAAGCCACTTCAAGGGGGAACCCTCCAATACATTACATGAATGAAAAATTCTTGGATGATTCAAATTACAAAACCTCATTTCTATATATAGGAGTCCATGGTGCCACAATGTAATCCTAGTGGGGCCACAATGTAATCCTAGCCGACGTAACAATAATAATTTAAGGGCATAGTAATAACAATATGGGGGTTACAAGGGTACAATAATAACAATAAGGGGGTTACACTAACAACAATAAGGGACTATACTAGTAATATAGGGACCTAACATGGCCTTCCTCTCAGTTATATCACATGTCATAGTCTTAGATAACAAGAAATAAACCCTTTTTAGCTAAACCTCTTCACTGCAAAACTACTTTTCATGCCTTGCCTCCACAGTGCATGTCATAGTTATAGTGAGTAGAGGGTTCATCCTTTGCTCAATGTCAAGCTCACATGTGCTATCATTTCCTCTTTCTCCCAATATCATGTCACTACGTGTAATTATAGTAAGTAATATCATCACCTCCACATCTTGCACTTTCCCACTGCGTTGGACCATGAAGATCTACTATCTATAGAGTATGATGCAACTCTAGTGAGAGGTGGTGCACTCATAAACCACTGCAAATCTCAATTGTGTCATTCCCAACAAGCCTTCCATTTTAATTCCTTGCACATGCCCATCACAATAATATTCTTGCATGAGCAAAGTAGGGATAGAATATATGATTTTTGGAGTGATATTTCCTTATCATGTGGTAATTTCATTAACAGGTGTACCTCCTCAATAGGGAATGGTGATGCTCAAGGAATATTTCAAGGAGAAGAGACAAATAACCACTTGCAGATAAGAAGCACAAAGAAGAACCATCATGAAGACATGTAGAAGATTTAGGACAATGACAGAAATAAGACATTTCATAATTACTCATGATGTCTCAATACCAAACCAACACCCTTTGGATGCTGAAGATGAGCAAGGGAGTAGATATTTTATGAATATTGAAGACAAAGTAGAAATAAGAACATCTTGACATTACCACATCATCATTACATCCCATTTCATCATTGTCAAGTTATGGCTTACACTAGTGTCATCATAATTTCATGTGTGTTAATCTGTCTTGCTAGATGACATGGAATATTATTATGTATTTTAAATCAAATGAGAAAAAATAAATAAGTGGAAGTCCACGAGTCACACGTGGAATATGAAAAGTCACATGTAGACAAAAGATTCATATCGGAGTTCAAAAGTAATTTAGAAGTCAAATATTTATGAGGGTAGCTCAAGATTCATAAGGGGAGATGAAAGGTCATTCCTATTGTTATAAAATAAACCTCATAGCTAAAGCAAAGGGGATTTTGGAGGATTATTCTTTGGAGAGCTACATTTGGATTCTCTAACTTAACATAAGAGAGAAGATAAATCTTTGGAGAAGTAAGATGTGATTTATTGTTCCACTATTGGAGCTAGGGTCTCACCATTGTAACTGTGTACTTGGATCTTTCATCTAATAATTGAAGCTCATTGAGCCAACACAATTTCATGCATATATCGTGAATATAATAATAATAATATTTATATGTTTTCAATATGTGTTTCATTCATATTTACAAAGGAAATTGAACTATTTCATTGACTTTGGTGGTCATCGTGTTTAATGTGTGATGTATTTGCTTTAATGATCATTGTGTCTACGTGAACTACTTCGCTAGATAACTATTGAATATTTCATGTTTCTCATATGTACATCTTAGGGTATTAATATTAATTTAAATCTAGAGACTCACTCTTATTTCCCCTCTTCTTAAGGCCCCTTTTAGACATCACATTTGATGTTTCACAATATCAAAATAACTATTCTTTCAAAGGTTATGTGTATAGTATTTTATATTATCCATTGAAACTAAGGAAAACATTAAGTTATGGTGATCAAGCTGATATTTATGATGGGGCTCCTAATCCAAACAATGTGAGGCTTAATTTGGACTTCACATTAGGGATACCGCTTATATGTTTGGGGTATCCATCACCGTCAACATTCTTGTGCTAGAAGGAGAAAATATGACAAGTTATGCATATTGAATCTAATTTGAACCTCTTCACTTAAATGTATCTTTCCAAAATAATAATCCAAAGTTTTTTTTATAAGGAGCTTGATCTTACCATACCAATGGAAATTATTCTTAAATTATCTCAATTTAAGTTTAATGGGGAAGTTGAACTAACTATCCTTGAACATGCATTTCAATATGCTTATTTTTTTCTTTCTAATGGAATACATTGTAAGGATTTCATGGCTGGACTGATAACCCTCAGATTTGAAGGTTAGGTGAAGAAATGGTGTCATACATTCCCAAATTCATCTATTCATTTATTTGAGCAAATTATTAAGGAGCCTCATGAATCCTTTTACAAGTATTCTTATCAAGGTGTATCTAATAGAATCAATCAAATTAGAATGAGGTTGAAGGTGATTATTTAGAGGGTTTCCTTAATCGGCTTCTTCACCTTTTCTGACTAACCTAAAGAATGTTTTAATTATAATTTTATCATCAAAATGTTTCAAAACCCAATTATTCTCTCCACCAAATATTTTGGATGTGAAATCTTGGATGATTCCACTATTCCAACTTACATTGATCATGAAATACCCCAAATATGTGAGGAGGAACCTACTATTTATTTTGTTCGTTTTACTACTCCTTTTCAGTACCAATTTGGGTGCCTCCTTGTGATGATGTTGAAGTTGGGAAATATGTTAACCAATTTTTTGTTCAACCTTCTCCACCTTCAGCTACCCCCCATGATATAGATCCGATGGAGGATATCTTGGAGTGGTTCATGAATCCTAGGGTGAAGACTAATCCATTAACCTTTCAAGATGATATTACCACCCATAATTTCAACCTTGAATTTGATTTGATATAAAGTATGGTTTACTTAAGTGATACCCTTAAACCTCTACCATATTACCTTATTGGTTCCTTATTCCCTTGTCCACTTAATTAACCTACTTAAACTTTTAATGATGTTCAACCTGTTGTTTCCAATAGTAATCAAGAACTAGGTAATTGCATTTTATATGTAAAGGAGAAAAGTGTTGAATATATGTCCTATCTTCCTTCCCTCTCTCAAGATGATAATATTTCATTTATACCTTATCATCAATATTATAGCCCTGATAACATGTCAAATTATTCTAGGTCTTTCATTCAAGAAGATACATTGGACAACCATCACCTTCAGATATATGTTTCCACTAATACATATGGTGATGAGTGCCCAAGTACATTAGATGATATATTTCCCTCTTCTGAGGATTTTCATTTGAAAGGCATTGATTCAAAACCCACTTCTCATAGTGTAAAATATCTATTTATTGGTTGCGATGTTTTTTTAATTTGGAATGATCCGAAAAATCCATTAATTAAAACATATTTAGATGACAAGTTTGAGGAAGTAAATAGTCAGTTTTTCAAATATTTTGTACATATTGTTGAATAAAATAAAATTCAAATTGAATGTCACATTGGTATACCTGTATTTGACCATTATACTGATGAAAATTATATTTATTATTTGTTCTTCCAAACTCAAATTGATCTAGTTACAACGGGTACTCCTGCTCTTGAGCATTTTCATCCTTCCTCACCCCTAGCACACTATTAATTATACCCAGATATGTTCAATATGTATGTTACCCCAGAAATTTCTCTAAATGTTTTCGATCTTTATTCATATGGTCATGGCATAAATCGAGTATAGGATAGTGTGATCATGTAATAAGAGGATCAAAAGATTGAATCTATTAATCATGGTCTATTCCACTATAAATATTCTAATTTAGGAGGAATTTTTTCCAACTCAATATTATGAAGATAGTTTTCTGATTAATGAATTTAAATGCTCTATGCATGAAGAGTATGATATTATTGATCTTAAATATGATCAAACAAGTATAACTAACAATTTTTGCATTGATACATCTATCAATAGTGGTGAATATGTACCTATTTATTTTTATAAGCCACCCAAATTCGATGATACAACATAAAAAAGTTCATAGACCTTCACGAAGTTAAGAAACTTCAAAACCTATAGAAGGTTATGTTAGGATTTTACAATCTCACTGATTTCTCTGAAATAAGTTGGATACAGATTTTCATGCATAGTTATTTCCCTAACATCTATCCACTACTTGTGAGTTTATTTTAAAGGACTTCCAGTTTTTCCAAGTTAATATTCCTGATCCTAAAAATAGAATTTATGATCAGATAAATGAATTGTGTTTTGTTAGCCCGTTTTCATGTGAATCCCTTGTAGCAGACCCAAGGTTGGAAAGAACATCATTCTCATATCCATAAGTTTTCAAAGCCTCTCATTCTGATTGTCAAGATAAAGGTAATTTAGGATTCGAGGATTTTTTCCTGTCAAACTTTTATAATATCACATTTTTATATCTATTGTGCATGTCCTGAAGTTAATCATATTCCTCTCACAATATATATTTTAGAATTCTATAAAATCCTTAAATCATTTAGCAGACCAAAACCCTTGTTTTGATATGAATACTTGGCTTGGTTTGGCACTTGCTTCTACTATTTTTCCAGCCTCATATCTTAATTGGTTTCCTAAATTTACAATGTTAGTGATTATTTTAAATGCATTTATCTTTTATATTGCTAAAAAAGTATGTAATTGGATGTAAAGGAAACCATGGAGAATAGATAACCTTATATGTTCATCAACCAATTTGATCATAACGTCGGTATTGACAATTATATTTCAATGTATGATCTTCCCACCGATGTGTTTACATTGATTTGTCTTGTCAAGACAATTGAATTCTATGATTAATCACTTTAATATTCAAACTCTTGTCATATATTTAACGCACTTCAGCGTGAGATCACAGTTATGTGAGTACCTCACCATGTTTACAATATTTTTTAACAATATCATATCGAGTTCCCCAACAACTGCTCTCTTTGTGACTCAAATACATTTATTAAAAATTTATTTTCTCATGAGTCTCAGGGTTTCGAAATTGGTTTTTTTGAATATAAATATCCAATCAGCGAATGGTTAGAGAAATATTAGTTGGAAATATCCTATGCTAATAATAAGCTTCAATATTTTTTTATATTTCCTGAACAAGACAACATAGATGTAGGTAGAGTCACACCAAGCTTTCAAGATTTATTTGTTTTTTGTTCTAAATGAAAAGGTAAATTTGTGAAATTTTTAGAACTAGTTTTTATGGCACATATTTATGCTAACAGGAAATATCTTTAACATTTTATTCAATATATTCAAGTTATTATCTTCTCTTTTGCACATTATTTCATATTGTTTTTAATTGCTCACATATTTGTGATTGTAGGTCGGGGACTACAACGGATATATTGGAAATTTCTTTACACCTAGCCCTAGCCTTCTATATGCTTAGATTAGGAGTAGTTCTAGCTACATGTTAGTCTCCCTTTCAGAATCATCTTGCAGTGTCTCTCCGTCAGCCTTTCCACAATTTTCTTATTCGTGTCTCACATTATTGTTTTTAGTTGAATCCTCCATTTTCTTTGTTCTTTTTATTTTGTTTCATGGTTTTTTTATGTATTTTATTCCATGTTTTTTTATAATATTTTACATGAAAAATTCTCTCTTTTGGCTCAAAATAAAATGTGGAAAATATTGAAAAGTGGAAATTGTGATGATGAACAACTCTTGGTTGATATTATCCTCTTCTCTATTTGGGTTTACCTATCTCTTAAAGTCAATGATGTCTGAATGGAAAATATGTTCCATTCGAATGGAAAGACTTTGGTCAAAATATAAGTTATGTATCCATTTTATTATCTTCATTCCTTAAATTGGCATTCAAATTTAATTTTTTTTTACAAGCTGATCCAATCAAGTATAGAAGGGAAAATGGGAAACTCAATAGCGATCACATCAATATGAGATGTATGTATAATTGTCTTTGAAGGGAGAAACTTACTTCTCTCAATAATTCATGATCTCTCTTCTACCATGGTAAATAAATAAGTTCCTAAGAACATTAATGTAAATAAAGAAAATAAAATTTTAAATAAGATAAAGGCTTCCAGCGCAGATACGTGAAGCCAGAAACTTCACTAGGGTCCTTAATAGGCTCACTGGTAGTTAAGAGATGCTTGTGTTCATGTAGTGATTCTATCACTGTAGTGAATAGGAATAATAGAATCAAGTAAACACTAGAAATGAAAACTCAAACTCTTATCATCTTAAACTCGCAACTACATATTACCCTTCTCCCATATCGAAACAATTATAATCTGGCAAGCTTTGTGAAAGTGTTAACTGAGGAAAGGAATAAATGAGACTATATCTATAACTGGGTCAAATGGGGAATCCAAGGTGATCCACATGATGAATCAATACTTATTGAATCACTTATACCTTTCAATGAAATATGAAACCTAAATAGGGAAGTTGGGTTCTACCATTGTGTTTCCAAGTGTTCACGTTGCGATCGAAACACTCCAAAAGTTTCCTACACATTGACTTTGGAGCTTGTTGAGGATCTTAAGATGTATCGTCCATGGTCACTTCATCACAAATTGATGTTTACTATGTTTTTTAGTCTTCTTATTTTTTTCTAAGTGTTAAACTCATGTGCTCACAGATGTCCAGCCTTTGATGAATTCACAAACACACATCTTTATTATCCAAGCTTAGATAGGGATTGTGGAGATATTGAAAGTAAGGCTTGCATAATCAATATTGACAGTGACTACGTAGTCGATCGGAACCGTTTACTGCTTAAACCATGTCAACGGTCAATGTGCATTCTTCACCCAAAGTCTCCCTCTCACTTCAGTTTCAATTGTACTTCTATTCTGTGAGTTTTCTCAACTGTCACTTCTACGCACCTTTGTTTTCTCAAGTGTCGCTTTCACTTTCATGAATATATTTTTTACTTGTTTTAATTTTAAAAAGTGGTGTTTTCATGTTATATTTTATCTGGTATGTGTGTCAGACTTAATTTATTTATCTTTTGCAAGTGTCTTTTCACATTTTCTTACTATTGCAAGTGTCGCTTCTAACCATTTTCACTCTTGTATGTGTCACCTTTTCACATCACTAGAAGTAGCTTGATCAAATTATTATACAATATATGGTCCTACATATCATTATAGTACATGGTAGACAAATTCATAGAACGTAGAACACTTTCTGGCCACATTCAACCCTTGTGTTGTAACTTGTATTCTATGTGTTGCAATGTTTTGTTTCAAGTGTCACACTTATAAGTGTTGCTTTGTTGTTGTTTCAAGGTGTGATTTCTATTCATGCCTCCTGTGACTTCAAGTACCTTGTATTGATGGAATTCATGTGTGTGTTCCATGTTTGAGTCTTTTTCATAAGATTTTCCTACTTTTACTCTACTGGTCCCACAGTTAGACATTCTGGATCTCTTCTCGGACCTCCTGTTGAGTGCAAGTTGTGAATACATGAAAACTCCTCTAGTTGATGAAAGAAAATTATCCATGAGCCTCATGATGAGATACTTCCCTTCCAGACTTTGGCATTGAGTCTTCCTGAAGGTCACCCCCTTTGATTGCAAGTTGAGATCCTTCAAAGGAGAGTCATGTAACCCCTGTTACATGAACTAACTCACTACACTGGGACTTGAGAAAATTTTCATTGTATAATGAATGGAGAATCTCTAGTGACCCTCTTCAAAACAAAACTATGACATATAAGGTCCTCCCTTGTTTGAAATACTGAGAGGGGGGAGTGAATCAGTATTCCTTTCAATTATAATATTAGTTAATATTCAATTATTATCATTGTTTGTACAATGATAGCACTAAAAAAAAGGAAAACAAATGCACACAACTTTTAAGGTGGAAACCCTCTTCGGGAAAAAAACCACCTAAATGCTTTTCTAATAACTCTTTAATATTCAACTCTAATTTAAAATAAAGCTCCAACTTCCTATAATCAAGAAAATAATTCTTCTCCACCTCACACTGGATGGACGCTCCAACGTGTGAGATTCTTCAGTAGTCAACTGAACAAATACCCCAACACCAAATGAGCTACAACTCATCCTAGCACCACCCTACCACCCTAAATTTTTCACAAGCTTGAACCTATTGGTGACTTCATGCACCAACCTAGCACCATGCTAGCACCCTATAGAAGAATAAAAGAAGAATGGACTCCTGTACCAGGGAAAATGGTCCACTTTACAATTATATAGAATGATGTAGTAGAATAAGACATACTATACCATAATGTAAACTATGACACAACCACCTAATGATGATCCTAGACCTCTCGAAATTTCCTCTTCAACAATTGGTATATATACACTAGTACAATTTTTACAATAATGTATTTACAATGACTTAGTACAATGATACCTTTATAGTGACTCTATGCAGTGCTGCCCACTTGAAGTCTTCACATGATGAAATTCTTGTTGCTAATTTGCACCTTGATTTTTTCTCTTCTCATGCTACCCTTTTATGTATCTTGCATTTCTTTTCTGACCTAGAAAGTCTGGTCCTTTGCATCCCTTGACAACCCATGATCTAGATTTTTCTTGCCTTCTAGGAGCTCAACATTGATGCTGGTGTATCTCTGTTATTTCAGATCTCCAATATGTGATTTTTAGTTCTTTAGTATTCCTCTGAGCCTTCTTTCCAATGCCACAGGTTGTAGAAATTAGCTGAATAAATCACTTATTCAATGGAGATTAACCCGATTACACATCAATTTCGAATTGCATGCATAACACATAATCTCATCTACAATTAATTGTCACATGCGGAAATAACAGAAGCAATCTCACATCAAATCAATCACACATTAACTCAGTATGTATGGGGAAAGCCTATAGCTGAAAACCCCGCAGCTATTGTGTATATTATAATGGAGAAATCATGTAACTAAACAAGTACAATACTCCTCACAAGTACTCAGTACTTTCTCATAAAGTCACACACAATCTAGCTTAGTTTTGAACAAGTCACTGGTTCAAAACTCCCCGCCAATTGCCTTGCCTCTATTGCGCAACCATGGCCTGTATATGAAGAGATCCAAGGTTCGAATCCCCTTGGCTTGACTGCGCAATTGTCATGGACAATTCCTCCAAGTGTAATGCAAATCCCATGCAAAACTGATCCTCCAACTGATAGCTTTACTCACCCTTTCATCTACCTCTTCCACCGGTCTCCACTGAACTGATCATGCACTGTAGTGAACTGAAGTGTTCTTGAGTTGACTAATGAGTTAATATTTAGTAAATTAAATATTATTTAATTTACTCCACTCATATCTAGTTGATTAGTTAGTTAACTAATCCCAACTAGTTCAACTAAAACAAACAAAACACAACTCCACTATCTGTCCCGTTAACTCCTCCAAAACTTCTGCCACTGAAGTCTAACTGAAGCCAACCATGCAAGATGCCATCAAACCCTAGGAACCACGTGATTCCTTTTGTCAGTTGCATGAGCCACCTCCATGACTCAAACTGAAGTGCTTCAAGAGAGTAAACTGTTGTTTATAGTCAAAATATTATTAAGGGTAAATAATATTTGACTTCCATATTTTTAGGAGATACAGTCTAAAAATAGCCTGGGTCCTAAAAATAAGGGTCTCATCTATTTTTACCGACATGTTGCATACTTCAAGAATCTCCAACAGGAATTCCCAAATTATGCTCCGTATGTCTAAAAATAGACATAGTCTAAAAATAGACTTTGCGCCAGAATTTGCCTGCGGGCCCACTTAGTGAAGGCGACTTCATTTCACTAAGCTCCATCATCTTGCTGCATTCTCAACACTCCCTCTCAGCAAGATATGGATTATCTGCAACCCCTATCCTGCCTCTGTGGAATTCGAACTTGCTCCTGGTGAGCGCCTTCGTCAGGATGTCGGCATCCTGATCCTCCGTGGGAACAAATGAAAGCATCATGATTCTCCGCTGAACACAATCTCTGATATGATGGTACCTGATGTCGATGTGTTTGGACCTATCATGAAATACTGGATTAGCCGAGAGTTTAATGCAACTCTGGTTATCACAGTAGATCACTTATGGCTCCAAATGCAACCCGAACAATCCAACGAGGATCTTCCTCATCCAAATAGCCTCGCATGCAGCCAAGCTAGCTGCCATGTACTCGGCCTCTGCTGAACTGAGTGCCACGGATCTCTGCTTCCTGCTGTACCAGGAAACTGCTGTCGACCCAATGCTGAAAACTCCTCCAGAAGTGCTCTTCCGGTCCGTTGGGCTCCCTGCCCAATCTGCATCAGTGAAGCCAGAAAGCTTCGCTCCATCCTTCTGTCTGTACCATAGACCATATCCCGATGTGCCTCTAATATAGCGCAATACATGCTTGCCTGCCTTCCAAAAGAGCTTGGTAGGCTTAACCATAGCTTACGAAAGCTGGTTAACAGCATAGCATATATCGGGTCGTGTATTGACCAGATACATAAGCGACCCCACCAACTGTCGATAGACAGTGGCATCCACTACCTCCGCTGAAGTAGCATCCTCCTTCCTCCAACCACCAGGAAGAGGAGTGTCAACGGGCTTGCAGCCTTGCATGTTGAACCTCTCCAGAATCTCCCGGGCATACTTGCCCTGAGAAACAAACAGTCCTCCGCTGCGCTGCCAAATCTCCAATCCCAGGAAATAATGAAGGATGCCCAAGTCCTTCATCTCAAACTCTCGTGCGAGATCCTCCTTGCATGAAAGTATCAACTGCTCATCGCCAGTCAAAATCAGATCATCTACATACAGTACGATGATCAACAGCTTCCCCTCCACCACAATCTGGTACAGGTTTGGATCCGTCTCACTCTTGGAGAATCCAAGCCCGGTGAAGTAGCTGTCTATCCGAGTGTACCAAGCACGAGGTGCTTGCTTCAGCCCGTACAGTGCTCTCTTGAGTCGGCACACATGCAACTCACTGCTAAAGATCTCAAAACCTTCAGGCTGCTCTATGTACACCTCTTCCTCAATAACTCCATTGAGGAACGCAGTCTTCACATCCATATGATGAATGTGCCACCCCATATGCGCTGAGAGAGCAAGGATCGTCCGTATGGAAGAGTACCTTGCGACAGGTGAAAAAGTCTCCTCATAGTCAATCCCCTCGATCTGTGAGAAGCCACGGGCGACAAATCTCGCCTTGTACTTCTCCACACTCCCTTCAGCCGCCTGCTTCACCTTGTAGATCCATCGCGAACCTACAACTGATTTCCCAACCGGTCTTGGGACAATCTCCCATGCACTGTTCCCGATGATCGAATCATATTCTTCGATCATGGCATCAACCCATGCGGGTTCCTCCACAGCTTCCTCAAAAGAGGATGGCTCTGTCACAACACATTGACTCAAAAGAGCCATGTATCCAGTGTACCGATCCGGTGACTGTCTCTGTCTGCGCTGTGCTATAGGTGGTCCTACAACCTTCTCTGCATCACGAGCCAGTCGCTCAGCTTCTGTAGTGCGCATGCGCCCTCTGATGGTTGGCGCTGCCTGGGTGGTTTCTTCCACCTTCTGAACCTCCTCTTGTGGCTGATCCACATCCGGAAGCTCCTCCTTAGGAACTAACAGCTCCTCATCTGCATGCAAGTGTAGCTCCCTCTCAAGCGAACACTGCATGGCTTTCTCCTCCTGGAATTTTATATCCCGTCGCACAATAGTCTTGCGACTGTCTGGCACATACACTCGATAGTTATGAGGTGTATCGATGTACCCCACAAATATTCCAACTTTAGCAGTTGGATCCAGCTTCCTTCTTGCATCCTTCGTCACATGCATGTAGACAAGAGATCCGAAAATCCGCAAATGGGAAATATCAGGCCTCTTGCCAGAATAAGCCTCCTCTGGTGTACTCATGCCAAGAACCTTGTGAGGACAACGGTTCTGCACATACACTGCTGTATTGCATGCCTCAGCCCACAAGTGAAGGGCTAGGCCCTGATCATGCAACATCGCCCGTGCAGCACCCACGATCGTTCTGTTCTTCCGCTCAGCCACCCCGTTCTGCTGTGGGTTATGGGGTGCGATGAGCTCTCTCTGAATCCCTTCTGCGCTGCAGAACTCCTTGAATTCAGCCGAGATGAATTCACCACCGTTATCACTCCTTAGAGCAATCACCTTCTTCCCCGACTCCTTCTCGACCAGTTCTTTAAACTCATAGAACTTCGCGAATGTATCGCTCTTCTTCTGCATGAAGAAGATCCGGCACTTTCGAGAGAAATCATCAACAAAGATCACATAATACTTGTGTTTTGCTGTCGAAGCAACTGAGAAAGGACCACACACGTCTGTGTGAACTCTCTCAAGGATCGTCGTGGCGCGACTATCCTTCTCGTGAAAGGTGGCTTTCACATACTTCCTAAAGTACACCCCTTGCACTGATCTGACTGCGCAAGAGTGCCCTTAGGAAGCCCAGTAGAAATCTGCTGCAGAATCTTCAAAGCTCCATGGTGAAGGTGGCCCAATCTCCTATGCCATAGTTCGCCCTCATCATCCCGGCTCACCACTTCTCCCGCCTTGCATGCCATAGCTGCGCAGCCATCTACCTGCAACTGATAAAGGTTCTTGGTTCGAACCCCTATCTTTCGGGTCTCTCCAGTAGTCTTACTGCGCAGGAAGGATTTTCCTTCGCTGAAGACCACATCATACCCCTTATCCTCCAACATCGCCACAGAGATCAAGTTCTTCTTCAATCCAGGTACATGCATGACATCCCTCAATACAAAGGGTTTACCGGACTCCCTCTGAAAGGATATGGTACCGATACCAGTCGCACTGTATCTACCATCATCGCCCATCTCAATGTGCACACCCCAAATCTTTGTCCTCCAGATCTGAGAACAAATCCCGATCTCCCGTCATATGAAATGACGCACCGCTGTCCAAGAACCATAACGATCCCAACACACTTGAAACCAAGCATGCGATCAGTGAAAATTCAAGCTCGAACTATGAAGCCAAAGCTTCTCCATCTGCAGATCTTCCCGCTTGCTTGTTCTTCTTCTTCTTTGGAAAATTGGTAGCATAATGTCCGTGATCATGGCAGTGAAAACACTTCACTTTCGCCAT
This sequence comes from Pinus albicaulis, assembly GCA_034641835.2. Lineage (NCBI taxonomy): Eukaryota > Viridiplantae > Streptophyta > Pinopsida > Pinales > Pinaceae > Pinus > Pinus albicaulis. The sequence goes on along the minus strand of CM076577.1, from coordinate 338,939,061 downwards.
ATCCTGCTTCTTGCCCTTAGCACCAGAATGAGAGGTTTTCTTACCCTTCCCCTTCTTTGCTTTGGACACCAAAGCGCAGTTTTCTTCATCGGCTCCCTTTGATGAAGATCCATCTCGAGTAGTCCTCCTTATCTCCTCCTGCATGAGATCCACCCATAGGCGCTCCCATCCCGGCAGCTTCTCCCGACCATTGACACTATCTTGATATGAGTGCCAAGCCTTCGGAAGACCAAGGAGAGCCAGGTCGACCATGTCCTCTTCATCGACAGTAACCCCCACACTTCCGAGCTCATCTCTGCATTGAGTGAACTTCGTGAGGTACTTGGCGATACTGTCACCCTTCTCCATGTTGATGTTCCTGAGCTTATCTTTGAGCGCCAGCTTCCTTTGGTCACTCTTACTCTGGAATAGATCCGTCAAAGCTTTCCACATTAAATATGGAGTAGCATTTCCATGCAGGCTGGATACAATATGATCCTTGACACCCTCCAACAGGATCCTTCGACATTTCGCTATCTTCTTTTGCCATGCATCGACTAAAGCTTCATCAGTGGGCTTTGGGACATCCGTATCTATGAACTCCTTCAGACCATTATCTTCTAACACTTCTTCCATGTGATCCTTCCATGCAACATAATTCGAACTGCCTTCAAGAGCATATTCGAGTCGCAAACAGTTGAAAGACATTTTCAACACTGGCACCAAGAAAACAAAGCTGCTGCAAAATTCGAATTCCAAACTCCAAGCTCTATCGCTTCCGATCTACACTTGAGAACAAATTATTTCCAAATCAGAGAGTGACTGCAAGGGGCTTTTACCAGACCTTTCACTTTCCGAAGAAAGATGAATCCGGAGGCTTCCTGGCCCGTATGCAGACTCTGTCCGAGGAAATAAGTTTGCAATCACCGTAATAGATCTCGACAATTAATATTCCTCTGATACCATGTAGAAATTAGCTGAATAAATCACTTATTCAATGAATATTAACCCGATCATACATCAATTTCGAATTGCATGCATAACACATAACCCTCTTCTACAATTAATTGTCACATGCGGAAATAATATAGAAGCAATCTCACATCAATTCAATCACACATTAACTCAGTATGTATGGGGAAAGCCTATAGTAGAAAACCCCGCGACTATTGTGTATATTATAATGGAGAAATCATGTAAGCTAAACAAGTACAATACTCCTCCACCAGTGCCTACGATTTTCTCATAAAGTCACACACAATCTAGCTTAGTTTTGAACAAGTCAGCAGTTTCAAAACTCCCATGTCTCCTCTATTAATCTGTAGCTTTTACATTATATGAAGAGATCAAGGTTTGGATCCTTGGCTTGTTGCCTGGTGTCATGGACAATTCCTCCAGATGTAATCTGAATCCATACAAAACTGATCCTCCAGCCCCGATAGTTGTACTCACCCTTTCATCTACCTCTTCCACTAGTCTCCACTGAACTGTCCATGCACTGTAGTGAACTGATGTGTTCTTGAGTTGAATAATGAGTTACTAATTAATGAATTAAATAATATTTAATTCACTCCACTCATAACTAATTGATTAGCTAGTTAAACTAATCTCAACTAGTTCAACTAAAATAAGCAGAACACAACTCCACTATCTGTCCCGTTAACTCCTCCAAAACTTCTGCCACTGAAGTCTAACTGAAGTCAACCATGCAAGATGCCATCAAACCCTAGGAACCACGTGATTCCTTCTATCAGTTGCATGAGTCACCTCCATGACTCAAACTGAAGTGCTCCAAGAGAGTAAACTGTTGTTTATAGTCAAAATATTATTAAGGGTAAATAATATTTGACTTCCATATTTTTAGGAGACACAGTCTAAAAATAGCCTGGGTCCTAAAATAAGGGTCTCATCTATTTTTACCAACATGTCGCATACTTCAAGAATCTCCAACTGGAATTCCCAAATTATGCTCCGTATGTCTAAAAATAGACATAGTCTAAAAATAGACTTTGCGCCAGAATTTGCCTGCGGGCCCACTTAGTGAAGGCATCCATACTCCACCTCCGCCTCTTCCTCCATTTGTACACTAGATTGTTGCACAACCCCCACCTCCTCCAATGGCTAATGTTCTAGCCTTCTTGTTGAATAAATATGCTCCCCTGGCATTACCACAAGTGTTAAATGATATGCCCCAGGATTATTTAAAGATATTGCCTAGATTCACTAGGGAAAATGAGATTGATGCTTAGAAACATCTTGAGAATTTATGTTCCTTTGCAGAGAAATTTAATGTCGAACATTTGGATGTGGTCTTAAGACTGTTTGTCCAATCTCTGGATGGTGAAGCCAGAAAATGGTTCAAGACATTGGGAAACCGTTCCATAACCACTTAGGATGAAATGGAAAATTATTTTCTCAGAAAATGGGGTGAAAATAAAGATCATGGGAAGTGTCTCACTGAATTCAATACACTGAAGAAGAAACATAATGAAGGGGTGTCAGAGTTTATCAAGAGATTTAATAAGTTATATCTAAATCTCCCTGCAGATATGAAGCCTCATCAGAATGCTGCCAAAGTTTTTTTCATAGCAGCCTTTGACTCAGATTTTGGTTTTTCTCTGAGGGAAAGAAAACTTGCCACTCTAGATGATGCTCAGTCAGATGCTCTTGAGTTGGAAGCGAATTTTGCCTCCACTGGAAAATAAAAAGGAAAGGATGAACAGGATACCAGAAGAAGGGGTAAAGAGGAAGTATCTACTTCTAATCATGACAAGGATACAGACAGAATTGAAGAAATGAGCAAAATGATTAAGAATATTTCTAACAAATTGGTCAAGCTTGAATTGGAGACCAAGAACCTAGCTTCCAAGAACTTCCAGAATGCTCCAAACAGAGGTTACAATCCTCAGTATAGAAATCCACCCCTGCAAATATTTCCAAGGGAAGCAAAGGAGCAACAAGATCAGGTACCACACCCATTGTACCTGGAAGGTCCAGTGGATAACTCCACTAAAGACGCTGCATATGGATTGGAGGATTCAAATCTTGCCTTTTCAAATAGTGATGGAGAGGAATGTCCTTTACAAGGAAATGATGCAACCGAGTGCTCCTGGCAAGAAGAAGAAGCAGAAATTGATCATTATTGTAAACAATTTGCTGATTTCATGCAAGCTCAATTCAACAGAAAATATGATCTCGGATCTTCAAGGAAGAGGACTCAGACTCAAGATTAAGAAGAGGAGCCACTTCATAAGGAAGTATCCGCTCAAAAGGAGTCAACAATGAAGAAAGTCACAGACAAAGGTAAGAGTCCTCTAAACAAACCTCTGTACTCTGATGATCAAATTCCTTCTTCTTCAAAAGTAGTTATTCCTCCTAATGCTGAGTCTGTGTCAAAAGAAGTAAAATCCTCAGTTGAAAATAAAGAGTCAAAAGAAGTTGTAATAGAAAAGCCCCCTCCTCCTTTCAATTTGCAAAAAGAACTCGTGAAAGTGAAAATCTCAGTTCCCCTGACTGAATTGTTGAAACAACCTGCATATCAATCTCAAGTCACTTATTTATTGTTCCCTCCTGAAGCACCAGTCATTCCAGATAGTCTTAATCTCCAAGAAGAAAGACCCATGGTAGTCTTTGGCCCACATGTCGAGGAGATAGATCCATCTACTCCTCCTTTCTATGTGTCTCTTGTGATTCATGACCTGCTGTTACACAATTGTATGTTAGATTTTGGGGCTTCCCATAATATTATGCCTCTATCAGTCATGGAACGACTAGGACTACAGATCACTCACCCATATAAAGACCTCTATTCATTTGATTCCAAAAGAGTTAAATGTCTAGGGATGATTAAAGATTTAGTGGTCAATTTGACCCAAATTCCAGCAAAAAGTATGGTAATGGACATCGTGGTGGCAGACATCCCAGCTCGCTTTGGCATGTTATTGTCGAGGTCCTGGGGGACAAAAATTGGTGGGTCAATCAAGATGGACCTAACATATGCCACTATACTAGTTTTCAGTGGCCAAGAGAGAAGACTGTACAGAGAAACTAGATTTTTCAAGATGGTTACAAAGACTGATAACTCTGAAAATTCGCCAATATATAGTAAAGAAGGAAATTTTCATGCTTAATGCTGGAAGAAGATAAAAATTATGCTCATGAACCTTCATTTTGTCAAACCAAGACTAAGCAGCCTTTAGAAGACCATGAAGCAAAAGTATGGACTCTACATTTTGATGGAGCAAATTCAAGAGAAGGTAACGGGGGCTGGAGTATTATTAATTTCCCCTACAGGTAAATGGGTCCCACTGTCTTTTAAATTGGAATTTGAGACTACTAATAATGTGGCTAAATATGAAGCACTGTTGTTGGGATTACAAACAACCAGGAGTATGGGCATACAAAGTTTAAAAGTTCTGGGAGATTTTGAGCTGGTAGTCAGACATGTCAGGAATCAGTGTCAAACCAAGCATCCTCGGCTAAGAGCTTATAGAAATGAAGTTTGGGACATGGTAGAAAATTTCTTCTTGGAATTCAATATCCAGTTCATGCCCCGGGAGTAGAACAGAATGGCAGATTCCCTTGCTGTAGCTGCCAGTACATTTCGTCCTCCTCAGAATCATCTCTTGAGATATGAAATCGAGGTGCGTTATAGGCCATCAATCCCAGATAATATCAAGCATTGGAAGGTATTTGAGGATGAATAAAATATGAAGAGATTCCTGGAAACAGTGGGAGAATTCTCCAATTCAGAGATTGATGATTTTGAAGAGGCAGAAGAAGTGGAAGGTATTCCAGAAGATAAGTGGGAAGAGAAAATGGCAGGAAGAAAAGTGTTGCAGTTAAAGGGAAATGTCATTCCTAGAGGTCTGGTGCCTCTAGAAAGACTTTTTGATAATAATGACGTCCCATTGTAGCCTAGTAAAGTAGTGGAGGAAGATCAAGTGGGAGATCTGAATCTGGGTACTGAGGCTGATCCTAAAATTGTAAAATTATCCAAGAAGGTCCTAGAGGAATATAAGGAAAAATACTTGAAATTATTTCAGTCATACAAGGAGGTGTTTGCATGGTCCTATCAGGACCTTAAAACTTTTGAAATTAGTATAATGCATCATAAAATTCCTCTGAGGGAAGATGAAAAACCTTGTAAGCAGAAGCTTAGACAGATAAACCCTCTACTGCTTCCCTCCATTGAGAAGGAAATTAAGAAGTTATTAAAGGCCAAAATAATTGTGCCATTAAGGTACTCAGAATGGGTTGCTAATTTGGTCCCTGTCCGAAAGAAAAATGAAGAAATAAGGCTATGTGTGGATTTCAGGAATTTAAACAGAGCATCTTTAAAAGATAATTATCCACTGCCCAAGATGGACCACATCCTGCAGAAAGTGGTTGGAGCCTCTAGAATGTCGATGATGGATGGCTTCTCTGGTTATAATCAGGTAGCTGTACTTCCAGAAGATCAGAAGATGACTGCTTTCATCACACCATGAGGTACATTTATGTACGCCAGGATGCCTTTTGGATTGATTAATGCAAGGGCCACTTTTTAGAGGGCCATGGACATTGCTTTTGTTGGGGAGCAAGATAAATTTCTGGTGGTGTATCTTGATGATATTACAGTATTTTCAAAAAATGATGCTAAACACATTGAGCATTTACGAAGAACTTTGAAAAATGCAGGAGGTATGGTCTTTCTCTTAATCCACAAAAGTCTTTATTTGCATTAGAGGAATGAAAAATTTTGGGGCATATTGTAACTAAAGATGGGGTAAGGATAGATCCCAAAAGAGTAGAGGTTATAAATAGCATCTCTCTCCCCAGAAATAAGAAGGAAGTGCATTTTGTGCTTCCTGACAATGAGACTTATTCTAACTATACTGAGATAGTTAGGTGTAATGTATGATGTTAAAGAAGAATAATGAGGTGAAATGGTCACAGAACTGCCTGAGGCCTTATTAGTAGAATCAAAATCGCATTTGCTAGGTTCTACTGTTTCGGGCTGGGATATACTAAGCCTTTATGATCTTTTTTCGTATCACCTCACAAGAGTTGGAGTTCTATCAAAACGAAGAAGGACAGATAACTCATTGCCTTCTTCAAAGGAGAGCCTATGAGATGCAAAATTGAAATATAAAAAGGATAGAGAAGCAGTATATGCCCTAGTAAAACTTCAAATCATTTCACAGATACATTTTGCAAGAGCCCACACCACCGAGATTTGTATCTACCGTAGTCAGAAGGATATCCTTGTTCAAAGGAGACAAAGTAATGGGAAAAAAAAGAGGGAGATGGATTGCAAAAATACAAGAGTATGATCTGGATATTCGCCCTACTAAGCTGATAAAAGGAAAGGGGCTAGCAAGGATCTTATCAGAATCAAACTACCGGGCTCTGGGCATAAATTTTTCTATGATAGCAAATGGAGAGTCTGAGAAAGAGAAAGAACAACAAGGACTAGAGTTAGCCACTTAGAAAGCACATATAAAATACCTCACTAGTCCATGGTATAAGGAGATAGTAGAATACCTCCTAACACTCAGCTGTCCACCCAGCTGTGATAAATCAAAATACAGGGCTTTGAGACTGAAATCACATAAGTACATAGTTGCAAATGGGCAGCTATATTGGAGAGACCCTTCTGGAATCCTACTCCTATGCCTCACAGAGGATGAAGTAGAGAGTATAATGATGGAATTTCATGAGGGAATCTGTGGAGGACATTATAGCTGGAGGGCTACAGCCCATAAAATCCTGAAGGCCGGTTTCTATTGGCCAAAATTATTTGGAGATGCTTTTGTTTGGGTTAGAGCATGTGATAAGTGTAAAAAATTTGCTGAAAGGAAAAAATTAGCAGCTCTACCCTTGATTCCAGTTTGTGTAAATGAACCATTCCAGCAGTGGGGAATAGATTTTATAGGTGAAATTCACCCACCCTCAAGTGGACAGCATAAATGGATATTAACAGCCACATATTATTTTACAAAATCGGTGGAAGCCATACCTGCAAGGAATGCCACTGACACTGTCATCATAAAGTTCATGGAAGAAAACATCATATCTAGGTTTGGTTGCCCTGCTAGAATAGTGATTGATAATGCACAGGCCTTCAAATCTACAAAATTTGTAAATTTCTACCAGCAGTATAATATTGCACTAAATCATTCCACAGCCTATTATCCACAGGGGAATGGCTTGGCAAGAATCTTCTAACAAAACTCTAGTGAGGGCCTTGAGGAAGACTATCAATGAAAATCAGAAGAATTGGGATTCTCAGTTGAAATTTGCTCTGTGGGCTAATAGAATCACCAGTAAGAGAGCAACTGGGAAATCTCCATATGAGTTGGTATATGGACGAGCAATAGTGTTTCCTGTGCAGCTGGCCCTACTAGCGGCACGTTTCATGCAAGAAAGTCAGGAGGAACCTGATGATATGGTTAGAAGAATCAATCAATTGGTGGAGTTAGAGGAAACACGGAGCCAAGTGAATCAGAGATTGATGGAATATCATGAGAAAATGAAACACATTTTTGATCACCATGCAAAATATAGGAAATTGCAGATTGGAGATCTAGTTCTCAGATGGGATGTACGAAGAGCTGAAAAAGGAAAACATGGAAAGTTTGACCCACTCTGGTTTGGCCCCTTTAAAATTGTGGAACAGGGAGGCAATAACACATTTATATTGGAGAATTTACAGGGTGACTTACTGGATGCCCCTGTAAACGGCCAATCTATCAAGCCCTACTTCCAATTCTGATTCAGGAAAGGCAGCCTGGTGTACTATATTGTATGTTAATTTCCTTTTTGCTTTTGTTGAAATAGCATGGGTGCCACGATTAGTCTTGAATAAAAATGCAAAGGGTTGAAGAGCAGAATGTGCTTAGAAAGTGATTGTGAAGGTCTACGGAGTTCTCGACACATCCAGGGATGAACGTGCCGTCCCCAGGTGGAGCCAATGTTGATCACAATCAGACCTCTACCTAATTTTCATGGGCAATCTGTTTAAACAATCCAGATTTTTGCCCTTTGCCCTATAAACCCTTTTCAATGCCTATCACTACCCTCCTCCGCCTACAAATTGCATAGTAGAAGGCCAAAAAACACACTTTCAAAATATTTAAATTCTAGCCCTTTCGGCACTAGCCCCTTGTCTTTTCCTCCACATGACTGTGAGCCGAAACCTAATGCTAAACCTTGAGGGCGCTATCAAATATGTGTGTCGGTTGAAATTCTATTCGTTGATCTGTATAAGATCAAACGGTCTCCGCTGATCAACGCTGTGTTCATAGCCCATCCGCCAGCCGTTAGATCAAAACATAAATCGACGTACCACATTTTTCCGGGCCTGGTGGACCCCGCGCTGTGCGTTGATTCCAAAACCAGCCTATTTTTTCTGCACCACTTATCCAAGGCAGGCGGTATTCCTCATTGGGCCATCGATTCCATACGTTGCATGCCAAGTGTCCTAGAGTATGGCCTCAATACCGCCCTCTCTCGCGCATTAATGCTCGATCCAGGACGCGCAGCGAAATTTATGTTAGCCGTCAGATCTATAAGCCTTCATCCAATGGCGGTGGTTTTCTAAAGCTGCACGAGTTTTAACATAAATATACGGTGTCCCGAGCCCACCACTCCATCGCTCTCCAACGCCTTTTGGACCATTCATCTCGTCCTGTGATCGTATGGCCCAGATCATTTGTATGACCGGATGTTGACCAATTTTCCCCCACGTCACTTACTCCACGTGTTCATTGCATTTTCCTCCACCATGCATACATTACGTTCATAGGTTATATTATAATGTTATATGTTAAAAGCCTCCACCAACCTGCATCATTCCACCATTCCGCCAAGTCTGCACCACCATGTCCATGGATCCCGTCACGTCATCATCCCTGTGTCCGGTTTTCTTTAACATGTTGGTGGGTTTTGCAGGTTGCAGCAACAAGAAATCACCATTAATCTCTGCCTCCATTATAGAAGTCGAAGATGCATCTAAGTATCGGCTTGCAGAGGAATAATTTATGAAAGAAATCCCTGGGTAGTTGCCGTGACATGACTCTCATTAAAACAGCAAGGTTCAAAATCTATCAGACCCTCCGGAGCCATTCAAAACAAAGATTTTGTAGATGGGGATATTAATGGTGCAGATGAATAATATTAGTGGAAGATGGAGAAATTAAAAAATTAGCATTCAATTTTTCAAGCCCCAATTTAAAGATTAGAAGGCCGAGGGTACCCAGCACAGAAAACAATACCCTCCAGGTTTTATTTCGGCCGAATTTTCTTCAGGAAAGGACAAAATGTTCATGTAGTTATCTTTATACGTGTTCCTAAAGGATTCTTTTACCCAATTATTTGTGCAAGCGGTTGTCGAAGTACGGACATTATTACCTAGTCATTCAGCAGTATGGGCGTGAATGTACACACCATTTTTTTCAAATTAAGAAAATTAAATGTTTTCACCTACTTCTTTATTAGGTCTTTTCTCCTCTTCGTCTATAAAAACCCGAGAAGAAAGACATTGTAAAGAGTTCCATATTTTTTATCTCAAAAATTGTGCGATGAAAGGCATTTTTGGCTACATCTTTTGTAAAAGCTCATGTATGACTCGGTGAGGATATTTCACAGTACGTAACCTTCTCTTATGTGTTTAATACAATATCTCATTGCATCCATCTCTCTTGTATCATGTTTTGGAATGCGAGTGGCTCGCTGATTTTTGGTATGGATTCATCCTAGTCGATGCCCACGCTTGGATCAGTTGAGCGCTTTAAATATGGCTCATGCATGATATATTGTTCCATGTTCATTTCATCCATATTTCTGCTATATTAGTTTCTTTGGGAGGGTGCTTTTAAAACGCCTTTGTCATGTATGGATTCTTAGATTGATAAGCCCATATATGGCTCTGTTGTGTATCTGGGTATCAGTCTAAAGTTAACTAGTATCTTCTTAATATTTCTTCCTTTGCATCCACCTTAAATGTAATTTGTGGCATATTACTTGGATGGCCTATTTCAGTCGGTGTCTATTAAACGTACGATGCTTTCGTATTGAACTTTCATATTTACTCTACAATATTAATTTCCCTATAGTAGTTTATAGCTACAGTTTCCATTTAAATCAATTTCCTTGTTTTACAAGAGATAGCGGAAACTTTAAGTTTGACACCCAAATTATATATTATGGGCTCTATGCTATGATAAGTTGTCCAAACCAGTCTATAGCAACTCTCGAAATTGTCCTCTAGGAGGCGACATGTATAGAACAACACCTTCAATATAGCATATGAACCACCATGATCGAAGTGAAGACTCTAGCCTGCCAATATCCACTCCATCACATGAAGCCATCTCGATCAACTTGATCTTGTCCAAGCCAAAGAAATGTTTGAGTTGTCCCAACCATCCATGACAAATCAACGGAAGTCGATGATCAACAATCTGCCCTACAGCAAACTGTTGTTCACCAAGCTCGCCACCAATCCACCAGAACCTCCAGCCAATCTTGTTGCCAAGCCAATCAAGACCACATTTCCATGTCTCTAGCTAAACCCTCTGCTCCATGATCTAGAAATCGACAACTCCCTTTGAGTTGCCTCATTGTGCACACTCTGATTCACTATCCCCAAAGTAACTCAGATACACTCTGATACCATGTTGAATTTCCACGACCTTGGGTCTAGGATAGAGTCCTAAAATCTTTGACGCTACCAAACCAAGAATCTCAACAAAACTACTTTGCACGGCAGAATATAAGTAGCAGTATATCACACATGCACATAATATAGACAAATTTTTAAATTTTTCAACCCAACTTCATTATATTAATCAACCTGCTATAATAAAAAAGTCTAGGGCTCCTGTAAAGGGAATAATGGCCTTCATATATCCACTAGTACAATATACAAAACAAGATACTCTGACTATTGCATTGTAATGAAATCTCTCAGCTCTCTGAGTCGTACCTTGTACCTGCCCGGTCCTTTAGCTCCCGATCTGCGGCTCCTGCCTCTATGAATGCTCCAAGTCCACCTGGGCATTGACTATTGGTTTTCCAATATGATCTCTAGATTTCCCTTCGCCCATTAAGGGAACAACACATAGACACTCCTATTTATTTTCTCACAACAACACTTGTGAACAACTCTCAATTTTCCTGATGCTTCTCCTTAGTTACTCATGGACTACAACCCACTATGATCTTCCTGTGCTGCAATGATGAAGACCAACATAGGGCACAGAGGGATGCCACCTATCACTGCAAGATTTCCATCTCCCATAATGAACATGGGCCAAGAGGATTTCCCATCATCTACTGTAGAAGTCCTTTTCCATACACAAGTCTCGGGCTCCATAATCCTACTCCTAGTTGATCAGACTGTTGAGCTCAACAACTACTAGGATAGGTGTCACCTTTTTCCATCAAGGTCCTACAATTTGGCTCTAGCATGGACATTATCATGCTATCCTCCAGTAGAACATAAGTTCCCAATCTTGTCCACACCTGATAATATCTCACGCTGCCCTGCAATAGTCCACAAGAGACCAAGTCCATGCTGTAGAATTTGCACCTAGTTAGGGCATCCCCACATCTGGAATACCCTTACACATGGCTTCCCACAAACTCCACCAATCCTCCCTTTGCCCTGCAATAGAGGAGCTATTGTACAAATGTAGGCACCTCAATTTTTCCTCACCTAGGACACCATCAAACCATCATACAAGCATCCATCTACAACACACCTTGTCATTGTCCTTTTGCCTTTCGATCTAATGTTCCTGTTGTCACCTTGCATGCTTTGTATGCCTCCTAACAACCCACGTGCAGACGTCAAAACCACTTGTAAGGCCTCCTCCAACTTCCCATCAACAATCCATGCAATAGTCAAAAATTTGACCCAAAACTACGCAGTTAGCTTTGCTCCTAGGAAGATTGTTCACCTCCTTGGGAGATAATCAACAATGCACCAACAGGATGCTCATCAAACTCATCCAAACACGGTAAACGCCTGATCCGAAACACCTCCAGAAAAAAAAATTGACCTACTATTTTCACTTGTTGTCACTGCATCACTGGTTATGGCACACAACACCACCCTCTACCCTACATAGTCAAAAAGATAAGCCTATTAAGGATGAGGTCCACCTTGGAAGGAACCCTCCACTACCATGTTGTCCAATTCTAGGCTTATTGCCCCAACGATTTTTTTAGAATAGCCTTAGCTACTAGAAATGTCCTATGACCTAGACCAACAACAAGCTATGGCTATGACTCTGGCTATGAATCCCTCATATGCTAACCCAAACAGTCTGAGAAAATAGTGTTATGCACCTCTCCTCCTCGGGTTACTACCTAGCAACCTCGGCCTAATAAAAAACTCTTAAATGGCCATAAAACAAACCTTTAACCATGTACGCACCTCCTACAGAACTAGACCTACACTATAGACGCCCCACGTTGTCTCTTGGGCTCCTTACACATTGTCCTTAACCTCTCCTTGCTACAGAATTGAATGCCTACCTTCCCTACAGTAAACCACACTTGAAACAAGCCCAATCATATTTGTCTATCCCACAAACATTCCTTAACTATACGATGTCCCCTACGACTCCTCCCATGCCATCTAGGGAAGACCCCTCACATTTTTCCAAGACTTCTTGTGTAGCTCCGGCTAGGGCTCTAATTTCAAAGCTCCCTTTGACAGTGTTGCACACACAATGTGTAATATTCCAAATGGGAAATAGACAGTAATATGAAGCAACATAAACACATAACTACAAAAAATAGAGAGACATCATAAAAACAATACAAATATGGAGAAATGCTGAGCCATTTTATTATAATATTAAAGATAAGAATGGGTACAAAGGTGATCAAAATGATGGCACCTTGGCTTGCACTCAGCAAGCCAGAAATACTCTCAGAAATTCTCACTAAATAGCTGCTCAACCAAGGACTACGTAATCTCCAAACTGTTACTGCTACTATTGTCAAAATGCTGCCACTACTGGAATAGGATGGATCTTTGGGGCTATTCCCCTTCTCATAAAAATACAAAACTCTGGGAATGAGCTCTCCTCCTAATACCCAAAACATCCCAAAAAGGGTTTCTGGAATGGATGACCTCGAAAAATTACCTCCCTTGAGGAATAACATTGTTCTAGTGGAATACAATGGCCTTGAATGTATCTCTACAAATGGTGACCTCCTCCTATACCAAAATGAAGGAATAACTAAGGGTTTATCCCTTCTCACTATCCCAAGTTGAATCCCCTGATAAATCTCCACCCTGGAACTACTTCCTCCAAGAATTGCATGATCTCTCCTGAATACTGCATTGTCCCAGCAGTGTGTAATCCATGGCTGAAGATGTTATGACTCCCACCTAAAAATAAATGGATGTAACTCCTCACCTGAGCTAGAAATCGAAGGCCCCTGGGGCTAACGTTGGGATCTCCACTTGGAGACACTCGGTGTGCTGAACAACACTTGCAAACTTTGCTCAACAACAAAAGCCTGCTCAATGTCAAGAGACAAAACATAGATTCATAATCAAATCTCAAAATGAGGAGCCTCCTCTCCCTTTTATGCTTGAGAGCCTTGCTCTAACCCGGGCCCCACTAAATTGCATTGTCCCTCCTTGGCCACACTGTCCCCACTCAACAGCGCTATCATGGGCCCACGTTGTCCATGCTACCCCTTCCCTCACGCTGTCACTAGGCTCTCATGGGCCCCACGCTGTCATCTAATATTTGCCTAAGTAATTTTAGGGAGACTTTATTTCCTAAGTGTGGGTTATGGGTCCCATCACTTCTTTTATTCCCGCCCAACATTATGATTTTCCGAAATTAATCAAAAATTAATGTTCCAATTAGTTGCATGCTAATTTAGTAATATTACAATCCTCCCCTCACAAATGTTGCTTGTCCTCAAGCAACTGCAAGGATAGAATTGAAGATCCGCCTCTCCTCCTCCTGTAGCATTCTCATATGATAATTTTCTCCAATGAACAAGATGCTTTCTCATCAATATGTCTCCAAGTTGCTCCTCCCAAGTGTATGAGCTAGCCTTTGGTGACAAATCCAAATGGCTATCATCATGAAGTAGTAGGATATCCAAGGAGGCAACTATATGTTGTCTAGAGGCCTTCTTGAGGCATGGAATCTGAAATATATTGGGAACCATAATTCCCATGTGAAGCTCCCATCCCCAAGCTATCATCCATACAAAATGAGTCGCCTTCCAAAATGGTAACTCATGGGAAAACTCCTCCAACTTTGGCTCCTGCAATGTAGGTGGGCTACAGAGCTAAACTTGATAGACCAAACTGTCTATCACATGTTTTCTCTCTCTCGACTTATGATTAGTGTAGGTTGGCTACTTATTTTGGGCTGCAATAATGTTGCCTTCAAGAGGCAAGAAGAAAATTGGATCCTTGAAGATCCTCTCGCTAGTGTCATGAATCATGCTTTCCCAAACCATCCCATATACAATGAATAGGACATCATCACAATATGGAATCAAAATGAGAAATATATTGAAGGTTTTATGTAGTGCTGGAAGGTACCAAAATTTTTCCAAGTGGTTACATCACATTTTTTCTAACTATTGTTTTAGAACATTATGTGGCAAGTTTTCTCTCAAAAAATTGCTAGTTGTGCATGTTATCTCATCTACTAGAAAATATTAAATGGCATTGTGTGTCAACTAATCATAAAAATAATAGCAAAACACTTGCCCAAAGCCATACAAGAAATGGTCATCTCCATCATTGATGTTGGTCTTAGAAATACGATGAAGCCCAAATATAAACTTGCCCTCTTGTGGAGCAATGTACTATATATAGATGAATACTTTGTTAGATGATCAATAAGTGCAAAAATGAAAATCTTACCATGTAATGAGAGTAAGTTGATAATGATGTCCATGGATGATCTCTCCATAGTGGTATGATATATCTCCATGAAGCCTTGGTGAATGGAAAGGAATGAACCAAGTGCTGCATGTAAGGCCTTCTTCCTATGCTTGGAGATCCAAGTCAAGAAGATCATATCATGGTAATAGATGTCTCCATCCACCACTTCATAACTCTCATCTCCTACTTTCCCATCAAGTGCATCATATGTGAAGTGATCATGGGAACACTCATTCAATAGATCCAAGCTCCCAAGTGACAGCATTTTTGGCATTTGTGATAAGGCTCCTGTCATCTCATAACTCCTCTCTTTGACATGCCCAATGCCAAAATCACATCTCATAAAGCTGCTACATATGGGAGACTTCTTCCTATTTGGAAGTACCTCCTAATCCTCCAAAGTTGAAGAGTAGCCCATTTTCACCATGATTGTGCCATCCTCTACTCCTAAAATATCATGCAAAATATGGGATAAAATCATCTCATACTCTCCCAAGGATAACGAAAGCAACAATAGCCTTTGCTACCTCCTCATCTCATCATTATACAAGTCATGAAGTAACATCATGATGATTGACTTGTAGAATTCCCCATACAACCAAATCTTCTGCTGCCATATCATATGGGTGCCATGCAATGCCTCAAACCATAACATACCTTTTGACATAGGATATGTCACATGATGGCCAAAATATTTCAAGAGTAACCAGTGCATCCATGCTTCCTGTTGCCCTGTGTCATAGATCTTCACGTGGCTCACCAACTCCTTACTCACCATCCACACCCATCCATCCAACTGTGGGTGTCTTCCATCATGCCCCAAATTGGTATCCACCTCATGGAGAATACCATCCTCCCAAATTAGATCACTATCTTTTCATTTAATGGGATTTTAAAATGAAACCTCCTGGAGATCTCCACATGAAGACCACTCATCGATGACCAAGTTGAACCAATAAGGTTCCAAATATGCTGTAGGCAAAAACTTCTCATTGAGTTGTGAAGTTACCATCAAGAAGGATACATCATAATAATGGGAGATGTTATCCATTAGAAGATGTATTCCATCAATCATGTTCCTATCCTCTGCTACACAAGTGTATTGGTCATCAAAATGTCCCCATAATAGTTGGATGCCCAACTCATCACTGCTGCTCAATGATAACATTGATGATCTCCATGATGGTGCATCTTCTGTCTCATGATCATACACAATGATGAACATACATTTATGCATTGGATTGATTAGGATTATGCTCATCCTATCCTCCATAAATCTACACTCAAACCCAAAGTGTTGTGTGCAGCTCAACAATGATAAACCAAGATGAATAAATATCTCCCCCTTGAGCAAGTTAAGGGTCCTCTACACAGTGATAGTCTACTACTCCAAATCAGCAGAGTGCTTTGACCCTAGGTCATGGAATTTCCCTGATGGCATGTCCCCACAACTCTCCATATGATGTGATGAAATAATAGGAAGTGGATATGTTTGCAAACCTTGGAGCAGCTGAAAATTGGGAACATCTTGCAAAGCAACAAGAGTTCCTCCAACCGGTGCAATGGCTTCTCCAGCTGATGGGGATGGTGATGGATTCTCTTCTACTATTGCACCAGTGCTGGTATCTGCCTCCTCTTCCTCATCAATATCTTGAATCATGAAAGCGAATCTCAATGTCAAGTGCTCAAGACCATCTTGCAAACATGCAAATGCTTCTTCAACTGATGCAAGTACTTCTGTAGTTGACGGTGGTGGTAGGGGTTCCTCTTCTGGAGTAATAATGAGGACATATTCCTTTGGCTCCTCATGTACTATTTCAAAAATGATGGGAGATGTCTCAATGCGGGATGTCACTGGTTTCTTCCTACCAAACTTCTTCTTCAGTCTTTGAATGGAATCTGCATAAGCAGACACTTTCATATGTGATAGATGACTGAAACACCAATCTTTGGCTTCACCCTTTAGGTGAATCACTACAATATCCACAACCTCTCTTTCTACCATAGGATATAGTTGAAATGATGCAGCTAAATATTCCCTCCAAGCCCTCAATGTGCTTGTGGAAGATCCGTCAAATGTAGGCAAGAAGAACCTAGATCTCCTTTCTCCCTTAAGTTGAAGAAACTATTGGAGAGAAATATTCTCCTTCAATGCTCTAGGCTGTGACCTGTATTCAGACAGATATTCACTTAGGGTCTCATGCCCCAAGCCTTCATCATATTCAGACCAATCCTCTTCCTCGTCAAAGAAAGTGGATTTAGTGGAATAATGTGAAGCTTTTTGCTTCTCTGGTCTTCTTTCTTGCTGATAACAAGTACCGCGACCTTCTTCTTTTTGAAACCTTTTTGTGGTTTCTCTTTGCCTTTGGTCTGCGGTAAACTTGTGACCCATATCTTCTATTCTCCTCGATGGATTATGTACAGATTTTAGGAGGAGTTCCCTGAACTCCCTTCCTTCACTTTTCTCACCTGCCATCATTCCTTTTACTTCCTTCCCTGGGAAGTGATATGTGGTTTTCTTGCTGGTGTCATAGACAATCTGCTCCACAGGCTGAGCCAAGTCTATGAGCTCTAATACCATTGTAATATTTCGAATGGGAAATAGACAGTAATATGAAGCAACATAAACACATAACTACAAAAAATAGAGAGACATCATAAAAAAACTGCAAATATGGAGAAATGGTGAGCCATTTTATTATATTATGAAAGATAACAATGGGTACAAAGGTGATCAAAATGATGGCACCTTGGCTTGCACTCGGAAAGCTAGAAATACTCTCACAAATGCTCACTAAATAGCTTCTCAACCAAGGACTGCGTAATCTCAAAACTACTGCTGCTACTGCTACCAGATCATTGCTACTGCTGGAATAGGATGGCTCTTTGGGGTTGTTCCCCTACTTAGAAAAATATGAAACTCTGGGAATGAGCTCTCTTCCTAATACCGAGAAAATCCCAGAAAGGGTTTCTGGAATGGATGACCATGGAAAATCACCTCCCTTGAGGAAGAACATTGTTCTAGTGGAATACGCTGGCCCTGAATGTGTCTCTGTAAATGGTGGCCTCCTCCTCTACCAAAACGAAGGAATAGCTAAGGGATGATTCCTTCTCACTATCCTGGGTTGAATTCCCTTGTAAATCTCCACTCTGACACTACTTCCTCCAAGAATTGCATGATCTCTCCTCAAGATTGCATTGTCCCAACAATGCATAATCCTTGGCTGAAGATGCTATGATTACCACCTAAAATTAAATGGATGGAACTCCTCACCCGAGTAGGCACTCGAAGTCCCCCAACGTTGAGGTTGTGATCTCCACTCGGAGACACCCGGTGTGCTAAACATCACTTGCAGACTTTGCTCAATAGCAAAAGCATGCTCAATGTTAAGAGAGAAAATATAGATGCATAATCGAATCCCCGAATGGGGAGCCTCCTCTCTCTTTTATGCTTGAGAGCCTTGCTCTCACCCAGGCCCCACTAAACCACATTGTCCCTCCTTGGCCACGCTATCCCCACTCAACTGCGCTTTCATGGGCCCATGCTATCCAAACTTCCCCTTCCCTCACGCTATCACTAGGCTCTCATGGGCCCCACATTGTCATTTGATATTTTCCTAAGTAACTTTAGGGAGACTTTATTTCCTAAGTGTTAGTTATGGGTCCCATCACTTCTTTTATTCCCGTCCAACATTAGGATTTGCCGAAATTAATCAAAAAATAATATTCTAATTAGCTTCATGTTACTTTAGGAATATGACACAACAGATGTCAAAAACAAGTCTCATCACCCTCATTTTATAGACATAATGAGGGGATTTAACTAATTATGAAGAGAAACATCTATTGGAGTTATTTACATCAAGCCGACATGACTTGACATCCAATAATTACCTTGTCAACTTCAAAAATTTATCTCTCTCTAACGAAAAATCGAAATCAGATGATTATCATTGCATTGGATCATCTTGCTGAGAACTATGATCCACATCCATCATATGTCACAAATCCATCACGGTTTTTTCCCAAATAGCTACGAGTGAAAAACCTTGAAGCTTGGATTTGAATCCCACATGCCCATTTGTGGCACTTTGACCTCCAACCCTCGAACACCAGGGCTTGGTGTATCTCCCAAGCTAAAAGAAAATCAACACTCCCTCTTAGCGACGAAGGTGCTTCCAAAACTAGGAACTAATCATCATCTCTGGCAACAACACTAGCCCATCTGGCATCCATCACTGAAACATAACATGTAGATGAATCTATCAATCTCGGTAACACCTCTGCCTCATCACATATGAACCTGAAGAACCCAAACCTCCATATGGTTGCTCCCTCTGAGGCTAGACTCAATCTGAGCCTACACGATCTCCATTAGCTCAGTCCCGCAAGAACTCATCCTCCTAGATTAAACACCACTCGTGAAAATCCCTACAATCTTGGATATGCAACATCAGGATCCGATGAAGACTATAGCCTATCAATATTAGCTCGATCACATGAAGCCATCTCGATCAAAATGATATCGTTCATGTTAAAGAAACCCTCGAGCTATCCCAACCATCCATGGAAAGACAAAGGAAGTCCACAATGAGCAACCTGCACTACAACAAACCATTGTTTATCGAGCTGACCACCAATCCACCAAAACTCTCAGCCAAGCTCGTTGTTAAGCCAAACACTACCACATCTCCATGTATTCAGCTGAACCCTCTTCTCCATGATCTAGACACCCACAACTCCCTCTGAGTTGGTTCTTTTTCCACAACCTTGGGTCTAGGATAGAGTCTTAAAATCTCTCACACTACCAAACCAAGAATCTCAACCATGAGCTACTTTGCACAACGGAAATATAAAGCAATAAATAACACATGTAAAAAATATAGACAATATTTTAAAAAAATTCAACCCAACTTCTTTATACTAATTAAATTGATATAATACAACCTTGTCCAGAATTCCAGAGGTAGTCCAGGGATTTTAACCCTAACAATGTCATTTTTAGGCATGTCATGAAGGGGATTAAAAATTATATACCAGTTGTGTAGTTGTAGGAATCTCCTTCCCCTTACCCATGGGGTCTTCAATATTCTCTCAGCATCGTCCAAGTGCGGGAAGTGAAAACTAAACCAAGAATTCATTAAGATGTTGACCTTTGGAGTATACCCTAGTAACAGGGCCCATCACTTCTTTTCCCAGCTATGAATGTGCATCTCAGAAAGCTGAGAGAATATCCATTGACCCATAATAGAGTGCTTTTGTAAACTAGTGGCTTTTGTAAACTGGTGACCTGATCCCACAAGACGCCGTATCCAAAACTAAGCAGTTTGGTCTCAGAATTTGGCTTGATTGATTTAGAAACCCTAATTTTTCACAGCCAGATGTTCATGTAGGAACGACATGTCTGGTGGATCCTTGGGGCTTGATTCTTTGGCATGTTCCTACTTAGCATTCATCATGGCTTGTATGAAAGCCTCATGACTTGCCACATCAGAGTCAAGAAAAGCCAAACAATGGTCCATGTGGATTGACAATGACTAAAAGCCTAGAATAGTGAGTTAAATAGCACCACACCAAAAATTGGACCCCATCCCCTGGAAAAAATAAATGTAAAATATGTGCCCCAATGAGAATTAAAATCAAGAAGATCCAACAAGAATGTGAGAATTTCTCAAGGAAGCGAAAATAATCATCCTCCATCCAACTACCACCCACGCCCAAGAGAAAAAATAAATGAGAGAGAGAACATAGATGGAATGACGACATGATATCTCGAGAAATATGCTCCAAGAATAACAACCACCCATTAGTACATCGAGTCACCCCCCCTAGAAGATCCAAACCAGAGATCCGAAAAGATGTGAGTATTTAATTTCTGTCACAAGCCTTAATTCTCAACGTCATACCAGAAGAGGGTATGAAAATGTATAGAAACCAAAAATAGAAAGGTCTAGAAAAAGATAGGCTACCCCAAGAGATATCCTCGATAGAGGGGAAAACATAAAATTGGTACCGTAAAAAATAATCACCGATGATCGGAAAATAGGTAGAGGGGAGCTAGAAGGAGCCACCTACTTTGAAACAAAATATGGAAGGAGAGAAATCGTAGATGTGGGACTGTGAGGTACCACGATCAAAACATCCCAACGAGAAATTTAGACTTAGAAAAAAACAACATGACCACCAAAACGTGCAAGTCCACCATATACAGACTACGACACACCACCACAACGGCAGAGACAGTGTATAAAAATTAGTCCCAAAACCAACAACTACGATGTCAATATGAGAGAAGACTCAAGTAAATCCCAAAAAACGTATAGGCAATATACCTTAAGCACAAAACCAACACATCATCATCCCCACACCAAAAAGTATTAACAGGTTCTCCATTTATAATTGCAGCCACAACTACTCATACTCTAGTATGACATCTATAGTTCCCACCAAAACCAAAATATAGATAATGCCAAATACTGAAAACTCAGAAACAATGGGCACGTAAACTGCATATTCGAAACCAACATAAACTACACCACCACCAACAATAACAATGAGGCCACCTTAACCTACCACCCTCGCTGATCTAGGTGGATATTGGTGGTCACCCACCTATTCCACTTGGGGCCCCACCATTGTCTCTTTCAATTTTTCAGTTTTGGCACAACTTACTATTTTTAGCAGTTTTTCGGGTCCTGAACTTTCAGAGCCATTTGAGGCCCTAAATGATGTTTTTTTCGAAAACTGGGAGCAACATGGAGTGATGTTGCTCACTCAAAATTTGTAGTCCTCTGATAGATCTTTCTAACGAGGTATGGTTCGTGTCAAACAGAGATTGTATGCCAAAGTTATGTCCCCAGGAAGTTGAAACACCAATTTACCCAAACGGGGCCCATATTTTTGGCGCTTCATCTCCTAGGGTTAGGGTTTTGGATGTTTAGGGTTTTCCATTGTTTGTAAATAATAAATAGGCCCTCGAGCCTCATTGTAACTGAGTTCAGAGGCCTGTATCACCACATCTCTTCTCAGAGATAGCTACCAACGCCCTAGCTAGTTTATTTCCATTCTATCTGTAAACAAATTTTAGTTCTTGATATTAATGAAATGAAGTGTTATTTCCGCTGCATCTTTGTATTTATGGTTATATGTTTATTCTATTGCGTTCCTGCATAAATCTGGATCACTTGCAACGCTAGAAAGTTTGAAATATATGATGGAAAGAGATATCACTACATGTCACACATCCGAAATAACAAGGTCGCAACACGTCACGATTATCCAATGAAGTACCATTTGTGATGTATGGAATAGGCAAAGGATTCGTTGTCACATCAACCCGAGGAGGGGAAGAAACTAGGCAACAAGATTAAACGAGCATGTTCATATGAAAGAAAAAACCCAGGGGAGATATTAATATGAAAACAAGTGAAAACATCGTGATAGGAAGAAAGATGGTCAACAATAATTTACAAATAATATGGAACATAAGAAAGTATGACTCATCCTCCGTAGTGAGAGATGCCATGCACCAATACTTTTGCCAACAAATATTGCTCCACTAGCACAAATTCATGGATTTAGAAACACAGAAAGCATACCTCCTCAGCAACATACATCCACATCATCATACCTCCTCATACCTCGTCATCAACATATCTCGTCATACCTCCACAACAACATACCTTTGTCCAAATGCATATATTGCACTATCTTACATATATGTAAGAACTATCATAACCATGAAAAAACCATGAGGTAAAGTGATGTGTCACATGGAGAAGATAACTCATGCAAAACATATAATTACATTCCCCCTTATTTCTTGTTTAAACATTCTAAATAATATATAGAAAATATTCTTATTCCACATGAAATTATATTACAAATAGTTTAAATTTAATTTTTTTTATACAATAAATTTTGTTAATACTATTTATTTGATAAAAAATATTAAAAATAAGAGTATTTTTAAAATTATTCTCAATTTTAATCAAAATCACCTAAAAATTACACTATTATGATTCAATATTTTACTTCTAATAAAATTATTAAAAAAATATCACCTTTAAACTTAAAATAAAATAAAAAATACAATGATGTCAACCTTTAAATCCACCTCTCTGACATGTGCATTTCTTATCCTTTTTTAAATTCCATAAAAAATAGAATCAATGGTACCAACCTTCTATCCTTCTTAACGGATCCATTTCTTACGCTTATTAATTTCTCAAAAAATATCATCATATATCAACTTTCCTAACAGATCAGTATCTTATCTTTCGGAAATACCAAAATACCAAAATACGAGCATCACCACCATCCAATCTGATTTATCCAGCCCACAAATAATCCGGGACGTGATGAAATTATTATGGTATGTTTATTATTTAATAAGTCGCCACTCCAGTGTTGGTTCCACATTTCATGACTCATTTCCCTCATAGCTACATGCAACTGTTGGTGTGTTTGTAGCAGAATGGTGAAATCAAAGAACTCGCAGACTCTAAAAAAATGCGCTAACAATGCTTATGAATTTGTACGCATGGCCAGGATTGCTGAAAACCATGCTCGCCAGGCTCAGGTGGGGGTCCATAAGCAGGCAGGAGATGAGGAAGAATTGTTAAAGGGAAGCCAGACTGAGGAAAAATGCCCAAACAATGCCTATGAATCTGTACGCATGGCCAGGATTGCGGAGAACCAGGCTCGCCTGGCACAGTTAGGAATCCAAAAGCAGGCAAGTGATCTGAAAGCATTGTTAAAGGTCACAAAATCTGTGGGCAAATTCAAAAACCATTCCGCTCAAAAATCACTGTCAATAAATAAATTCTTGGACTCATACATACCCCTTCGGATTAAAGGGGTATTTAGAACTCTCAGCATAAAACATTTTTATGGTGATCGTTAAAATTTTATTTTGATAAGTACAAATATTATTTAAAAAACCTCCACTATTTCCATGTTACAACCATAACTCCCTTTTAAATTGGCTGTAGTCTAAAAAACTCACAGAATAACCTAGAATCCGGTAAAGATTTTGAAAAAATCCAGCAAAGATTTATTACCGTTGTTAAACTTCAGTATTTTGGCTGCCCTAAGGGTTTTTGATAGTGATGAATCCATTTCCACTATCAAAAATGCAATTCAAACACTCCAACTGCTTGATTTTTTGAATTTTTTTACTGTATTCGACAAAAAACTGTCATCTGGGCTATTCTGTTGGCTAGGTAGACAACTCCTTTAGATTGTGGCAACTCACATTTAGGTTTTTGTTGCTTTGTGCAGTTTTTGATATCTTTTTTTATAAGCTAAGAGGTGTAACTATGTATTCCATTGTGCACTCCTCCTTTCAATCTAGTATCAAAGATAGAAGATTTGAACAATAGAGATTTTTTTTCTTTTGCATAATAGCAAAGCTGCTGCCATAGTGCAATGTTTGCAGCAAAATATTATTTGCATGATCTATTGGATGAGAAAGTTGTGAGGCTACATAGCTATGGAAATATTGAGAAGGATTGTTGAGGCATATCATTTTCTGTCATGGATTTTGCCGATGAAGAACCGCTATGTATTGGAGGAATTGACTGTATCAAAGCATCAAAGTGCTCTTACTCTCCATCTAAAGATTTCAACGAACTATGAAAGATGGCATTGAATATCAGTATTGTTCGGTCATAGATTCGTATTTTGGATGAGAAAAATTATGATTTTTGGTTTATTATAATGAGAACATTGTTGCATTTTGATGATTTTTAGGGATACATTACTCATGGTTGTTTAGAATATGTTGATAAAGGAACAAATATGACTCTAAAAAATGTTGACTGAATGTTGCTGAAGGAGAATAGCAAGAAGGATAGCAAGCTCTTGGCCTTATTCAACAATGTTTAGACAATGTCATATTTCTAAAGGTGTCAAGTGCATATTTTTCAAAGAAAATGTTTGACACTCTTCAATCCTAATAGGGTGTATCCAAAGTGAAGAATGTCAAGTTACATAATTTGAGAAGAGATTTTGAGAAAAAGAATCTAAAGATGAAAGATAGTGAAAACATGGATAGTTTTATGACTCATATCATGAGTATTTTCAATAAATTGAGACAATATGGATAATTCCTCTCATATAAGAGAGTGAATGAGAAAGGCATTTGTAGTTTTTCAAAGAAATTGGAAGTTGTGGTTGTATCCATAGAAGAGTTTAAAGACATGAGCCAAATTTAAATTAATGAGTTTAAGGGCTCATTAATTGCACATGAATCTTGGATAACTATATATCATAATAGCACATTGAATAATGTCTTCAAAAGTCAGTTGCAATTTACTAAAGGAATAGACAGAGGAAGGTTAAGTAATAGAGGAAGAGGAAGTAGATTAGTGGATCAAAGAGGTATGCAAGATAATTTTGAGCATGAGGACATATCTAGGCATCACCTTTCTAATTTAAGGGGGAGTCACATCAGAACCTGGAAGCAAGGAAATCAGAGGTACGTTAAGCCTAAGGTATAATGCTATTATTGCAAAAACTATGATCGTTTTTCTTATAAGTTCTGAAAGAAACATGAAGATGTTCGTATGTAATCTACACACATCACATACAAGTTTAAAGATAATCAAAAGGCAATATTTTTGACCTATAATGTGACTCAATAATTTTCAAATGATGTTTGGTTTTTGAAAATGAATGTAGCAATCACACGACAAGAATCAAAGATTTGTTTCTCAATCTACACACTAGTATTTGGTATGATATCAAGTTAGGCAACGATAAAAAGGTATGAATTAAAGGTAAAGAAATGATTGTTGTTTATAGTAGAAATGATGAAGAAGAACAATTGATGATTTGTATTATGTACTGATCCAAATTGGATCATTATATTTTTTTCATCCATCTCAATGCATTTGGAGTGGAAAAATGGAGGAATCAACTCATGGAACAGAGTTTATTGGTGGGATCGGGTTTGGCGAAACATGGTTTGAAACCTTTCAGGAGAGTTTTGAGGCATCAAGCGATGTTTTGGGGATAAAATGTCATCGCTTCAATTTCGCACCGTTTCATGCTATTCTACACACAAAGATCTTTCCAATGGTGCATGAAGCACATTAATCATAGTCCATATGAAAAATTTATGCCACTCGAAATTTTACCTTCCTATTTTCATGAGGATGGCGCATCAGCCCCCATTATTCATGGAAAATGGGATAGCCACGTGATTATGATGTTCAAAAAAATATAGAGGATTTGTTCACTTTAGCGGCCCACATGCCACAATTATTACTTCTTTGTATATGTTAAACACGTACATGGAATTGACGGAATATGAAAGATATTTATGAGATAATATATTATTACATTTATATTACATTGGTGTGACTCTTGGATTCCATATTCCAAGGTCTCTTGGACTACCTTTGACCATTCTTCTTCCACACCAACATTTAGAGGATTAGGTGTCCAACATTCCCCCCTTTAATCCGAAGGGGTATGTATGAGTCCAGGAAGAGATTTGTAATAAAAATGTGCAAAATATGCATGGCAGAACTAGGCTGAATTTTCTCTCTAAAATGTTGGCATAAGGTGGTGATTTAAGGATGACTAGAAACATTGGAATGCTTACTGTAGTTCCCGAAAATATTCCAAATCTGGAAATAATTTGAGGTCTTCTGTTGGAGGAAGTGCTCCTAATGCTTTGAAGAGGGATACCTTCAAATTAGAGGAAGGGAGGTCTAAATCTTGCATAAAAAGGGATAACCTAAACTTGAAAAGGGAGGTCTCAAATTGCGGTGGTTTATGGATGACCACCAACCCTAGAATGCTTAATTCAATTCCTAGAACTCCTCCAAAACAAGAAAGAAGCTGAAGTCTTCTACTAGAGGAATTGTGTTGAATTTCCATGACCTTGGTTCTAGGATAGAGTATTAAAATCTCTAACGCTATCAAACCATGAATCTCAACCATGAACTACTTTGCACAATGGAAATATAAAGCAATAAATTACACATGCACAAAATAGATAACTTTTTATAGTTTTTCAATCCAAGTTCATTATATTAATCAAACTGATATAATACAACAGTCTAGGGCTCTCGTACCATGCATAATGGCCCTCATACATCCACTAGTACAAGATACAAAATAAGATACTCTGACCATCTGGTTGTAGTGAAATCTCTCAGCCCTCTCGGCCATACCCTATACCTTCCCGGTCCTTCAGCTCTTGATCTGCACCTCCTGCCTCTATCATTGCTCCAAGTCCACCTGGCCACTAAAACTCAGATGTCCAATATGCTCTTTAGTTTTCCCTTCATCCATTAAGGGAACAACACATTGACACTCCTATTGAGTTGTTAAAAACTCCACTTTTTCATAACTCTCAGTCTACCCATTGTTTCTCCTTAGCTACATAGGGACTTCGACCCAATAGGGTCTTCCTTTACTGCAATGATGAAGACTAACATAGGGCACAGAAGTTGCCACCTATCACTGAAAGATGTCCATATCCCAAAATGAACATGGGTTAGGAGGACTTCCCATCATATATTGTAGAATTCCTTCTCCACACATAAGTCTCGAGCTCCATAATCCTGCTCCTCATTGATCAAACCCCCGAGCTCAACAAATGCGAGGATAGAAGTCACCTTTGTCCATCAAGGTGGTCTCTCACGCAACCCTCCAACAATCCACGATAGAGAAAGTCCACGGTGTAGCATCTCCACCTTGTTTGGGAATCCCCACATATGGTAGAAAATTACAAACAGTTTTCCACAGACTCCACCAATCGGCCCTTTTCCTTGCAATAGAGGAGATATTGCACAAATATATGCACCTCAATGTGTCATTTCCTAGGACACCATCAAAACATAACACACATGTACATTTGCAACACACCTTGCTACTCCGCTCTTTCCTTCCGATCTAATGTTCCTCCTATCACCTTGGATTCTTGGTAGGAATCCCAACAATCCACGTGGGCTCCTCCAAACAACTCCTAAGGCCTCCTCAATCTTCCCATCAACAATCCACGCAATATTAAACACTTTGACCCAAAGCTACACTACTGGTTCTGCTCTGAGGAAGATCCTTCACCTCCTCGGAAGATCATCCAAATCGTACCAACACGATTCTCATCAAATTGATCCAAACACAGTCAAACCTTAACCCAAAACACCTCCAAAAAATGTTGTTGTCCTGTTGTTTTCACTTGATGTCACTACATCACTAGCTATGGAACACAACGCTGCCCTCCACCCTACACACAGTCAGTAAGATAAGGCTATTAAGATTGTGGTCCACCTTGGAAGGAACCCTCCACTGCCACATTGTCCATGTCTAGGCTTGTTTCATCAACGATCCCTTTAGAACAACCTTAGTTGCTGGAAATGGCCTGCAGCCTAGCCCAACTAAAAGATATGGTTTTGGCTCCCTCATATGCTAACCCAAATATTCCTAGAACAACACGGTTCTACACCTCTCCTCCTCGGCCTACTCCCTAGCAACCTTGACCTAAGAAAAAACTCTTAAATAGCCACAAAACAACACTTTAGCCAGGTATGCTTCTCTCACAACACTCGAACTACACCACATACCCTCCACGTTGTCTCTTGGGCTCCTTAAATGTTGTCCTTAATCTTTCCTTGATGAAACCTTAACTGCATGCCTTCCCTACGCTAAACCACACTTGAAACAAGCCCAATCAGATACGTCTAACCCACAAAGATTTATCAACAATACGTTGTCTCCTACAACTCCTCCCACAATGTCTAGGAAATATTCCTCATGTTGTTCCAAGCCTTCTTGTCTAGGTATGGCTAGGCCTCCAAATTCATAGCATCCTTTGATAGTGTTTCTCACACAATGGATGCCTAAAAAAAGTCTCATTACCCTCCTTTTATAGAAATAATGAGGGGATTCAACGAATTATGAAGAGACAAACCTATTGGAGTTATTTAAATTAAGCTAACATGACTTGACATCCAATAATTACCTTTTCAACTTCAAAAATTCATTTCTCTCTAACAAAAACTTGGAATCAAATGATTCTCTTTGCATTGGAATTGTCTCACAGAGCACTATCATCCACATCCATCACATGTCGCAAAACCATCACAGTTTTGGCCCAAATAACGATGGGTGCAAAACCTTGAAGCTTGGATATCAAGCCCACAAGCCCATTTGTGGTGCTTTGAATTCTAACCCTCAAACAACAGGGATTGGTTTACCTCACAAGCTACAAAACAATCAACACTCCCTGTTAATCAAGGAGGTACTTCCAAAACTAGAAAGAAATCATAATCTTTAGCAACGAAACTAGCCCATCTGGCATCATTCACTACAACATACCCTATAAATGAATTCGACAATATTGTTAGTGCCTCTACCTCATCACATTTGAACTTGAAGACCCCAACCTCCATATGGTTGCTCCCTCTAAGGGTAGACTCCCTCTGAGCCAACACAATCTCCACCGGCTCAGTCCTGTAAGTACTCATCCTCCTGGATCAAATACCACTCGTGAAAATCCCTCCAATATCGGATATGCAACACCACGATCTGATGAAGACTCTAGATTGTCAATATCTAGTCCATCACATGAAGCCATCTTAATCAACCTGATATCATTCATGCTAAAGAAAACCTCAAGTTGTCCCAACCATCCATGGAAAGACAAAGTAAGTCCATGATTAGCAACGTGCCCTAAAACAAGTTGTTGTTCACTAGGCTCACCACCAATCCACTAGTATTACCAACCAATCTCGCTGCCAAGTCAGTAAGACCACATCTGCATGTCTTCAGCTGAACCTTATGGTCAATGATCTAGACACCCACAACTCCCTATGAGTTGGTTCGTTGTGCACACTTTGATTCATTGTCCCTCAAAGCAGCTCGGATACGCTGTGATACTATGTTGAATTTCCACAACCTTGTGTCTAGGATAGATTCTTAAAATCCGTGATGCTACCAAACCAAGAATCTCAACCATGAACTTCTTTGCACAATGGAAATATAAAGTAGTAAATCACACATGCACAAAATATAGACAACGTTTTACAATTTTTCAACCCAACTTTGTTATATTAATCAAACTGAAATAATACAATAGTTTAGGGCTCTCGTACCATGGATAATGGCCCTCATACATCCATTAGTACAAGATACAAAAGAAGATACTATGAATATCTGGATGTAGTGAAATATCTCAACCCTCTCAATCGTACCCTGTACTTGACTGGTCCTTCGGCTCCCGATCTGTAGCTCCTTCCTCTATCAATGCTCCAAGTCCAGTTGGACATTGAATCTTTATTTTCCAATACGCTCTCTAGTTGTCCCTTCGCCCATCAAGGGCACAACACATTGAAACTCCTATTGATTTTTTCACAACTCCACTTTTGAATAACTCTCAATCTGCTCACTATTGGTCCTTAGCTAGTCAAGGACTTCAACCCACTATGGTCTTCATGTGTTACAATAATGAAGACCAACATAAGGCACAAAGGGCTGCCACCGATCACTTCAATATTTCCATCTCCCATAATGAACACGAGATAAGATGACTGCCCATACTTCTATAGAAGTCCTTCTCCACACACAAGTCTCAGGCTCCACAATCCTACTCCTGGTTGATCGGACCATTGAGATCAAAAACTACGAGGATAACAATCACCTTTGTTCATCAAGGTGCTGCACTTAAGCTCTAGCATGCAAATTATCATGCTATCCTCCAACAGAACATAAGTCCTCAATCTCGTCCACACCTTATCATCTCTCACACCGCCCTCCAACAATCCACGAGAGACCAAGTCCATTTTGTAGCATATGCACCTATTTAGTGAATCCCCACAGTTGGGAGACCCTTACACATGGCTACCCAAAAAATCCACCAATTCACCCTTTTCCCTACAATAGAGGAGCTATTGCGCAAATGTAGGCACCTCAATGTGTCGTCGCCTAGGACACCATCAAACCATCATACAAGGGTCCATATGGAACACACCTTGCTAATGTCCTCTTTCCTTCCGATATAATGTTCCTACTGTCACCTTGGATTCTTGGTATGAATTTTAACAATCCATGTGGGCTCATCCAAACAACTCCTAAGGCCTTCTCCTACTTCCCATCATTGATCCATGCAATAGTCAACAGTTTGACCCAAAAATACACTACTAGTTATGCTCCTAGGAAGATCCTTCACCTCCTCAAGAGATCATCCACATGGCACCAACACGATTCTCCTCAAACCCATTCAAACATGGTAAACCCTTGAACCAACACAACCCAAGGAAAAAAAAAATTTCCTACTTTTTTCACTTGCTGTCACTACATCATTGGTTATTGCACACAACGCTGCCCTCCACCATACACACAGTCAACAAGATAATCTTATTAAGGTTTCGTTCCACCTTGGAAGGAACCCTCCACTGCCACGTTGTCCAAGTCTAGGCTTATTACCCCAATGTTGCCTTTAGAATAGCCCTAGCTTCTAGCTATGGCCTGTGGCCTAGTCTAATAGCAAGCTATGGCTACGGCTCCCTCATATGCTAAGTGAGGAAGTACCAGAAAAACATTGTTATGCACCTCTCCTCCTTGGCCTACTGCCTAGAAAACTTGGCCTAAGAAACAACTCTTAAATGGATGCAAAACAACCCTTTAACAAGGTACACTGCTCCTACAGAACTCAGCCTACACCACATATCCTTCATGTTCTCTCTTGGGCTCCTTTCATGTTGTCCTTAATGTCGCCTTACTGTGGCATTGACTGCCAGCTTTCCGTACACTAAACCACACTTGAAACAATCCCAAACATATCTTTCTATCCCACAAATATTCCTCAACATTACATTATCTCCTACAACTCCTCCCACGTTGTCTAGGGAAACCTCTTGACCTTGTTCCATGCCTTCTTGTCTAGCTTCGATGAGGCTCCAAATTCAGAGCTTCATTTGAGAGTGTGTCTCACATAATGGATGCCTGAAACAAGTCTCATCACCCTCATTTTATAGACATAATGAGGGGCTTCAAGGAATTATGAAGAGACAAACCTATTGGATTTATTTACATCAAGCTGACATGCCTTGACATCCAGTAATTACTTTGTCAACTTCAAAAATTCATCTCTCTCTAACGAAAACTCGAAATCAGATGATTCTTGTTGCATTGGAATCTTCTCACCAAGAAATATAATCCAAATCCATCACACATAGCAAATCCATCACGACTTTGGCTGAAATAACATTGAGCGAAAAACCCCAAAACTTGGATCTCAGGCCCACAAGTCCATTTGTGGTGCTTTGACCTCCAACCCTTGAACATTAGGTCTTGGTGTAGCTCCCAAGCTACAAAAAAATCAACACTCCCTCTTAGTGAGGGAGGTGCTTCCAAAAATATGAATAAATCATCATCTCTAGTGACAACACTAATCCATCTGGAATCCATCACTGCAACATGCCCTGCAGATGAATCTGACAATCTCGGTAGTGCCTTTGCATCATCAAATATGAACATAAAGAACCAAAACCTCCGTTGGGTTTCTCCCTCTAAGGCTAGACTCCCTCTTATCCTACACGATCTCCATTGGATTAGTCCTGCAGGCACTCATCCTCGTAGATCAAATACCCCTCGTGAAAATCCCTACAATCTCGGATATGCAACATCACAATCCAATGAAGACTATAGCCTATCAATACAAATTCCATTACATGAAGCCATTTCGATCAACCTGATAATGTTCATGCTAAAGAAACCCTAGATCTATCCCAACCATCCATGGCAAGACAAAGGAAGTCTACGATGATAAAATTTCACTACAACAAATTTTTATTTATCAGGCTCACCACCAATCAACCAAAAATCCCATCCAATCTCACTGCCAATCCAATTAATACCACATCTCCATGTCTTCAGATGAACCCTATGCTCCACAATCTAGACACCCACAACTCCGTCTGAGTTGGTTCATTGCGCAAACTCTGATTCATTGTCCCTCAACGCAGCTAAGATACGCTTTGATACAATGTTGAATTTCCACAACCTTGGGTCTATGATAGAATCTTAAAATTTTTGACGCTACCAATCCAAGAATATAAAACATGAGCTACTTTTCACAATGGAAATATAAAGTATTAAATAACATATGCACATAATATAAACAAATGTGTTTGTTTGAGGAAATAACTCCCTAGAGGTTTATTGGGTCAAAACCTCCACGGAAAGCGGGGCATGCTATTCGAAGGACTCACACAACCACACTTGTATGCTATAAACTAGATAATTATCGGATTGTAGAACTACCCAGTAATCCTACGTTTGATGTAGATCCCATGGGGTCCAAACCCCCAGCAACCCTTCTTCCTCCTCAACCTGAAAACCAAGAAGAAACGTGCACGGAAATCTAGTTGTACAGCATATATTTATCCTAAATGTCAGTGAAATCCATGTGAAACATCATATAAACAATAATAAATTCTTAAATAATAATCTTTTCACATATGCAAGCAGATATTAACACGTGAATTCAGGAACAAGATGGTTCTTCTTCATTACGAACAGCATGTACAGTAATAAAAAGTGGAGAGATCACCTGAATCCTTCCACGATCTTCGAACAAACCGTCGTCCGGATCCGTCCCGCCCTTGCCTCGCTAGTATACTTTCAAGACTTGTGCACACGAGATGACATATAAACGGATGAACATCTCCAGGAAACAAGGGTTTCCTGTAAAAATCTGGGAAAGTGCAGGAGGCACGGGAAATCGGACTTGAATTGGGATTCCAACAAAGTATAATGTCTATAAATTTCTCTCTCTCTTAGGCCATGCACATGAGGGGCTTTTATACTCCCTCAAAGTAGTTTCAATCAGTTGGAAACAGTTGGCCACGTGCTGGGGTGGTTGAACTACTAGAGTAACCATCAACCCAGCCCGAAAATAGGGAATTTTTATATATATTTTTAATGATTTTAATGGCATACGCGGAAAAGTGTGTATGGACTCGCGTATACACGTGGAAAAGTCTGGGCATACCCGCGTATGGGATTTTTAACACTGTTTTTTATGAATTTTGTTCAAGTCTGTGGGAATGGGTGCCCAAGGCCAAAGAGACAATCATGAATCACATGAGGGTGAAAAATGATTCTATAACAGATGCCCCCTAATATATGAGGTCAGAAGGGGTACATGATGGCCGAAATGTATTATGCACATAGAAAGAACTTCGCAAGGACAAGAGAGGACTTCACCAGATTTCAGCCTGCCAAAAACCAATGAAATAAAACAGAGAGTCAACTCATGCTGAGGCGGGCATACCCATGCTCAGTCAAAAATATATCATATAGAAAGTACATGATGAATCCAGAATGTATACAAGTATAGCTGAACTGAAAGTACATAATGAATCATCTGAGCAGGGCCCGGAAGTACAAGTCGGAATCAATGTCCAAGTATCACATATAGAAAGCTGATCAATGATGCTGAAACTGGATGTCTGATCATAAAAGTAACTGAATCTCCAAGTACCAAATCATAAGGGGTGGAACACATGGTACAATCATGCAACTCGGGAGCCAACATATAGGATGTTGTTGTACTGACACTGCAACATATAAGGGTGGACGACATCACTGGCAGAAACTGAATGGACTATCAAAAGTGAACCGAAATATGCTGATGCAACCCGAGGTCTTCACCGATCTCGACAGCACAATTCTACACAATGGGAATAAATGAGCTGAAGTCGACCATGTGAGAAATCGTTGGATTACCGGTCAATAATGTAAACCGTTAACCAACGCGAGACAACCCACCAATAATGAAAATGAGTGTCAAGGTGCCCCATTACAATCTAACAAGTGCGAATAAATGAGTTGAAGTCGAACACTTGAAAGAATCTACCAATCAGGAGGCAATGATGAATCCCCACTGTCGATAGCGAAGAGTCTGCCACTAATGACTGCAAACCCTAAGGTACTGACAAAAAGACTCTAGATCTTATTCCCAGAGCAATGAGTCGGAGTCGATGGGAAAAGATCTGCTGGAAGGAAGGCATTAAGGCATCCCACATCAGTCCAGCGCGAGTGTAACCCACAGGCCAAGATTTGGAAGGAATCGGACGAAGTAGAGTGACGGAACCAAAACCGAAGTACGTTTTCGACATGCACAAGATGAAGCTAGCGCACGGAAGAAACCCTCTAAACCAACCAATAATGAAAGCTGACACAGAGGTGAGAAATCCACCGATAGGGTCAAATGGAAATCAAGGTATTGCACGAATCCCAAGTGTGATAATGTATGCTGACGTCGAACACAAGGGAAACCACTCAGTCAAAGACCCATAATGATGATCAAATGCTGAGCACAAGGTCACCTATCAATGATGGAAATAGGGCCAGGGTGCGGCTCTAGGTTTACTCTCAGAGCAATGTGTCGTAGTCGATGAGAGACAAACCCGCCAGCAAGAAGTCAATGGGGACCTTCTCAAACCAGCACGAGCAGAAGACCAAAACATCTGATGTGATAGAACATGATACTGACAAGACCGGGAAGGCCGACTAAATAATGAGTCAAGAGACACCGCAGAATGGCCGACTCAGGTTAAACTTCCCTTGAAAAAAAGCACGACTCATGATGACCATGGCAGTAAAAAGTGACACTGTATAAGTCTGTTATGCAGGAGGCACAACAAACTCTCCATATGATTGGAAGAGATAACCAACCGGGGGAGAACTGACAAGTGAAACATGGTAAAGGTTGAACCTAGGTCAAAACTA
The DNA here is from genome assembly GCA_034641835.2 of Pinus albicaulis. Lineage (NCBI taxonomy): Eukaryota > Viridiplantae > Streptophyta > Pinopsida > Pinales > Pinaceae > Pinus > Pinus albicaulis. The sequence continues at coordinate 338,903,411 of CM076577.1, read as the reverse complement.
AAACCATCCCAAATGTAGGAGATATATATAAGTAAATGTGCTTTGTTCAAGGGCGACAAACTGACTCTGTACTGCCATCAAAATAATGAAGATACATCCCGTTCCCGCTCTTTTTGTTATATTTTATTTTTTTGTCTTTTTCATATAATAAGCCTGAAAAAGAATAAAAGAATGCTATGGTACAATGGATAGAAAGAGTATCAAGAAACAGATGCACTAGTTCCTGGGATTGGAACGATCCTATGCTCAATGCAAGGTGGCGGAAACTGGTAAGCGATACTCAGAGGAATGTTCCATCCATGGGTAAAAAGGGTGTCAAGTCGCGATAGCTAAGTGCATGCAATGGTTAACTTGTATAGATAGTCAAGGTCAAAAGTTGGCTTAAACATTGAGTCCAAAATGAAGCCGGCTAAAGGCCAGGATAAACAAGTAGCCAATATGCAATGCAGTAATACAACTCAACAACACCAGGGAGCCTCTAGGGTAATAGCCAGAAAAATGATAGTGAGGAAGAAGAAGAATGAAGCTTCAACACATAAGTCAAGGCGGGACTAAAGAGGACTCCCGAGCCTACATAAAACGCGGCATGGGCAACAAGTGATAGCGAGGAACTAACTAGGAAGCCCATGTAAAGGAAGGCTCTACCACCAAGTCATGATTAAATAATCGGCGAGTGAAATGGGTGAAATACTGATGACCTGATGGGATCGACCCTATGGCAAGTGATCAGAATGGAGGCTAGTATGCAAAATGCAACAAAAATTGGATTCCCTAACCTATATGCCAGTGAAGATCATATACCTGCCATGACGGGTCAGCAGTCATGGATCAAAAACCGAAAAAAAATCTCGAGCTCATCAAAATGTACTTTAAAATATACGAATCTGGGCACTTCCAAGCATCCGTATTATGCAGCTTAAGATAGATTGAAAAAATAAGCATAACAATTTTTTGCGAAAATTTTCAACTTTTTGGGCATAAATAGACAAGTTACCTCACATTTGGTTCATTGTGACTTGCTGAATTGGGAAAAAGAGCTCTGGAGAAAAAAGCCTCTTTCGTCAAAACAGGAGCAATCGACCGTCAAACTTCGCTGAATTTGTTAGGTAAGCTCTTAATCCATCCTTGTTATCAATTTTGTCCGTTCATAAGTTTAAAATTCAGAAATTTCACCATAGGATTACTTGTCTAAAATTATGGTTCTACGCATACGCGGGTTTATATTGACCAAGCTGCGTATATATGCGACTATGTACAGAGAAAGTCGCGTATGCGCAACCCGAAATGAAAAAAACGTGATTCTAACGGACAAATTATTGAATTTTTGCAGGATGACTATATCATGGAGAGAACGTGAGCACAGTGCCATTGACAATGAAGTAATGCAGGACCAATTATCGCTCAATATTCTCCGAAATTGTGGATTGCTCAAATTTTTCAAAATGCCAAATATGAAGAGTAATGTCCGGTTGCTCGAAATGCTTGTGAATTATTGGGAACCGGAAGAAGATTGTTTCATAATAGATCAAATGCCCATACGTATCGAGGTGGAAGATATCTATTTTATTATTGGACTCTCCCGAAGGGGGGAGACAGTAGATTTACATGGCAAACCTTTGGGAGGGCTCACCGTGGAAGATTACGTCCACGTCTACTGCGTAGAGGGTTCCAAGAAAGTTGGGACTCAAATTGCTATCAAATATTTAAGAGACTTGCACATGAAAATCCTCCTTTTTACCATTGGCAGGGTAGCAGGTTCTGCTTCCCTACACCAGGCATCCAGGACTCAAATGAGTATAGCTGTGGAATGCTTAACTCATTTATATGATTGGTGCACAGCTCTACTAATGAACATGAAACAACAATTGACTTCCATCCGAAAAACAAAGACAAAAAATTTCGGATATGGTACAATTTTGATGACATTCTTCTTCGAGAAGATTCCTGGACTAAGACCCAAAGTGATCTCTTCTATCAGCAGTCCAAGGGACCCAAGAATTGCCCGATGGGTGGACTTGATGAAGAGACTGTGGGGAAGTGAAGTTCCCCGAACCACCTGGGATGATGAGTTCTTCCAATGGTGGGGAGAACAAATCATCACCATGGAGGACTATCCCTATGCCAGGATGGATTTCCGTGGCAATCCAGACCTCGTCATTCCACCTGGCGCGGCATGGGGTACAGTCGGTAAGTTTGCAATTTTTTAACTTATATGATTTTTTTTTTCAATATGTATGAAAAAATAAAACATGTTTTTGTTTGGATTCAAAGTGACTTACAATATCATAATGATCATGATACAGATATTGGACCAGTTCATCCTAATGGTTACCCACGACACAAGCGCCGTAGAGGCGAGGCAGATACAGTAGACTCAGACAGAACCCTCCATGCTATACAGAGGAACTTGGAGGGTTTAACCCGCCAAGTGCCTATGGCTGCAATGGAAGATCTACCCGAGGCCATCCAGAGACGGGTAGTAGGAGTACCTCGTGAATGGGTGCGGTTATTCCGCCGAGTCGCGACTGCGATCATGTTCTATAGGAACACAACTTCTGGACAGGGACCATAGGAGTAGATATATATGATTTATCGGATGACTGTATATTTTTTGAGATTTGAACATGATCGGGCATAAGCCCAAATGACTTATGGATCCAAATTTTGTATAGTTTTTTGAACACTCTGATAATATATATACAACGATGTTTGATGTGATGTGACAAATGTATAAAAATGTATGATGTTTTTTATGATTAAATTTTATTGTATGGAATGATTAATATGCCAATCAATTGCTTGATTAGCTAATGAGTCTGCCATCCAATTGTCATCTCGAGGAATATGAATGAAAGTTAAAAATTGAAATGATCTTTGTAACAAACATACCCTCAAGAACAACCAGAGTAAAAATGGATCTTGAACCCGATAAGTATTGTTCAACTGCGACACCACCAGCTGAGAGTCCAAGAAAACTACCAACGAATCAACACCCAAAGATATTGCCTCCGAGAGTAGATAAACAATTGCAGTGTATTCTGCTATATTATTGGAAGCAGGACCAATGCAGACTCCTCTTGATACTAACAGCTGACCGGATGGATGATGAAGCACCCAAGCCACGGAAGCCAAGTTCCGGGTGTGTCTACTAGCACCATCGGCGAAACCAAAATGACTCATGACATTCGACACAACCTGCCAAAGCAGATCAAAAACATCACCATCCCATCAAAGATCGAAAAACCAGATATGTACAAAGAAAAACTACTATATACAAAAGCAAAATGCCAGGCCGAAGCCTAGGCATAATACTTTTTCAAATAGAGCCCATTTCTAGGCTCCGGCAACTCATTCCCTTTGAAATAAACCAAGGTATATGCTCATTTTTTAAGGAATTTTTTAACAATAAAGGGGCCATACCACATAGAATTAAACTTTCCTGCCCCCAGGGCATCTTTTTCTTGGGCATAGACCAAAACAAGGTCACCTTCCGAAAAAACCCTAGGCTTGACCGCCTTATCGTACTGAACTTTAACTTGGTTTTTATGCGCTTCATTCATCGTGGTGGCATCCCGACGCTGCTCATCGAGATGTTCCAGATGAAGGAGACGTTCTTCAATACTAGAAGTGTCAGGAAGAAGTTCAACAGCTAACTTAAGAGAAGGAATCTCACATTCAATGGGAAATACAGATTCCAACCCGTAAACTAGCTGAAACGGAGTAAAGCCAGTTGCAGTTTTCACTGACGTCCTGTATGCCCAAAGTGCAGGATATAGCATGATATGCCAGTTGGATCGAGCTTTATTGATTGTCCTTTGAAGAATTGTCTTCAAGGATTTATTCACGGCTTCCACTTGCCCATTGGCTTGAGGATAATACGGAGATGAATGCTCCTGCCGGAAACCTAATTTTAGAGCCAACTCATCCATCATGCTATTCTGAAAATGACTGCCATGATCAGTGACAATCTCTCTAGGAATACCAAAACGAGCAATAACCTGGTTGAAAAGAAAAAGAGCTGCAATCTCACCATCATTCCCAAAAGTAGGCATAGCCTCGACCCACTTCGTAAAGTAGTCTACTGCTACAATAATGTACTTGTGACCTTTAGCCGAAGGCGGGTTACAAGTAGTATAATCAATACCCCACTTTGTAAAGGGACCGACAGTAATGACTAGAAAAAGCAGAGCTGGATGAGCGCGCATTTTTCGAGTATAGACTTGACACGGATGACACTTTTTGACCGACTCCACACAATCTTTGAAAATCGAAGGCCAAAAGTACCCAGCACGCAAGATTTTTTGGGCTGTAGCAAGCCCAGATAAATGACCACCACAAGCTCCACTGTGGCAATCATTCAGCACAGCCTCAGCTTCTTCGAGAGTTAAGCAACGTCTTAGGATTGAATCAACCCCTCGACGGTATAAAGCATCACCAATGATCAAGTAATTCTTAGCCAAGTGACGCAACTTACGGCGCTCATCTTTCGAAAAAGTAGAGGGAAACTTCGCAGTCTGAAGATACACAATGATATCTCCATACCAAGGATCCTGTGGAGAGATAAGAAACAAATGTTCATCCGGGAAGGATTCATCATAGACTATCTCTTCTCCACAGGGCAACTCAGAAATCAATTCCGCGAAAACTAATGATTTCTTGGACTTGGCAGACATAAAATCAAGATCAAATTCCTGCAAAATCACAATCCATATATTGTATTTGCCCCCAATCACTCGCCTACTGAGAACAAATTGAAATGGATTGGCTGCTGCCAAAACATAATTTTTTCATAGAAGAATGTAATTTTTGAGTCGCTACACAGCATGAACAACTACTAAAGCCAGCTTTTCTATTGGAGTATACTGGAGTTCAGGTCCTACCAAGCCTCGACTAAGATAGTATATAACATGCTCTACAAGAGCATTATCTTATTGAACCAGAACCATACCAATGGTAGATTCTGCTGCTGCAAGATACAAAAGGAAATCCCTGCTATAATCAAGTGGACTCAATAAAGGAGCAGAGGTCAACGATTTTTTCAAAGCATCAAATGAGCGCTGAGCGAAGTCATCCCAAAAAAATGGAACTCCCTTCTTCAACAATCTCATAAATCCTTTGGTAACTTCAGCATAATTCACAATAAACCTCCGAAGAAAATTAGCTTTTCCTTGTAGACTTTGAAGTTGACGAATAGATGACGGGGGAGGCAACCGAAGTATTGCCTCAACCTTGAAGGGATCTACCCTAATCCCTTCCATAGACACAATGAATCCCAATAACCAACCGGATGTGACCGCGAAAAAACACTTGTTTGGATTCAACCTAATCTTGTAGAAACGACATCATTCAAATACTTGACGGAGGTGAGTAGGATGATCCATTCTCTTTCGAGAATGAGCAGCTAAATCATCCAAATATGCCTCGATAATCTGTTTGATGTCGTGGAAGGCATATGACATGGCTTGCTGAAACGTAGCCCCAACATTTTTAAGACCAAAAGGCATCTTCTTGTAAGCAAACATACCCCAGGGAAAAATAAAGGCAGTCTTATGCTGATCTTCAAGACAGATAGTAATCTGATTATATCCGGAGAAACCGTCCATGAAGGAGAAAATCTCATTACCGGCACACTCATCAATGATCTGATCTATAAATGGTGTGGGGTAATTATCTTTCGGACATGCTTTATTAAGGTCTCTGAAATCGATGCAAACTCGAATTGTTCCTTGTTTTTTATCTACGGGAACAGGGTTCGAAACCCATTCAGTCAAAGGAACAGGGAAAATAAATCCTGCCTTAAGCAGCTTCTCCACCTCGGCTTTGATAGCTGTAGCCTTCCTAGGATTGACCGGACAAAGTTTTTGCCTCACAGGCTTAGCATTTTCGTAAGTCTTGATCTCATGCTGGACAATAGATGGATCTATACCAGGCATTTCCTCATAAGACCAAGCGAACACATCCCTATACTCTTTAAAGAGATCGGTGTAAATCTAAATCTCTTCAGGGGAACATTCAGCTCCGATGAAGACATTCTCTATAACATTGGGATCCCCGGAAATGTTCACTGGGATAGTTGGAGAAATCACAGCCATGTTCCCTTCAGCATATACCTGTGTTGGTGCTAAAGGGTTCAGGACTGGGCGAACAGGACCAGGAGACACAGGGCTTGGAAAACTTGATTCAACTTCGCTCAAATCAGGTAAAAAGTAAGACCGATGATGCAAATCATCCCACGATCTATCTATACCAGTCATAGCTTCTAGGATGGCCTCTTCGGATGGAAGAGTGGTATGAAGGCAATCCTGGGCAGAAGAAGAACTAAGTGTCCAAGCCGGAGCCACATCGCCATCCAATTCCTCCGGAGAAAGAGGAGCTGGAATGGACTCCACAGAGTCAACAATAGATTGATAACCAATCTCAGCTGTAGACATCGGAAATGCCATTCCACCCACTTGACCTTCCGCTAATGTGGCTGTAGGGGAAGGTAAGGTCCAAGGGTCCGAAAAATAATGAGTTCTGAAGAACTCTCTTCGAAGAGGAGCCCTGGAGGATGAAATTGCATTTATATGAATAGTAGGAGGTGGAATATCAAAAGTACCCATCAACGAAGAATACATTCCAACCCCTAAATTCTCAACAGGCGACTTGGCCTTATCCAACTTTGGAATGGTTGAGTCAGCAGATGCATTCGGGTCTACAGGAGGACAGTCCAGTTGATCCACCGTAACAATCCTCCCTTCGTGAGGGAAACAAATAATCCGAAATAATGAAGATGCAATGGCATCCATCTCATAAATCTAGTTTCTCCCCAACAGAAGGTTGTAGTCCAAGCTTGCATCAACTATCTCAACCTCTATATTTACAGTTTTTCCCCCAACACAGATGGGAAAAGCTGGGACAATACCAAGCGGTCTGTGAGAATGACCATCAAACGCAGTCAGAAGAGTAGCAGATGGAACAACGGTGGGAGATCCAATTCCCTTCCAATATGTGAGCTTCATCACACATGTGGAAGCACCCTCATCAACGACTGTCCGGAAAATATTGCATTTCCGGTACGATGATTTAATATGAAAATCCATATGATGGGGGAGCCTCTTTTTAAAATTAGTCATATCGAATGTAATCATAAGAGAGTTCTTTGGATCGAAAACCCCAAGTGTAGTGAGCAGAGCACTGCGCTGAGCCGGACAAGACTGGAGCACCTCAAGAGCTGACATGGCACAAGGAATCTGCGCCAGATCTTCCACAATAGAGTAGTTCTAGGCAGCCCTGGCATTTGGATTAATCATCGTACGCTTAGTAGATGCTTTGGGCATCCGAGGTATAGGCTCAACAGTAGGCTTCGTGATGTGAAGCAGCTCAGTAGCATCGGGAGCACCCTTGGCTTTCGAAGACTCATCTTCGCCATAATCGCGGGATCTCGTGGCGACACCCATGTGAGCAGTCATCATGTGTATGTTTGATGGAATTTCCCCTTCCTGGGTGCCCCTAGAGGAAGCCCCAGTATTTTGATTCGCGCCAACAACTAGTTGTTGCCCTTTGGGAAAAGGGTTTGTCAACACAGCCTTTGAACTAGAAGAACCCTGCTGAGCTAACAAGCGCTGCGCATCCTAAATTTTAGGGCAAAGGTGAGTAAGATGGTCTCTAGTACATAACTTGCATGGAAAATTCACTTTCTTTTTATCCTTTGGACCCTCACCAACATGCTCGTTGGATTTTGCATTACCCTTCCCATTCTTGCCCTTTTTCTTATTACGTCCCTTCTTCTTCCCTTCGGATTGTTGATTTTCTTTAGGGTTAGAAGTCTGAACGACATTCACTGACAAAGACTGAGAAGGTGATGATTCAGCAGGCACAGCCTGACCAGAAGGAGCAGATTGTAAAGACAACTGCTGCAATTGATTAAGCAGGTTAGCTGCACCATTATTTATCGACCCAATAATTCCATCACCATGAGGACCGGGTTTAGTTTTGGATAAGTCCAATTTGGAGCGAGGAGCATTAGGAAAATATTTGTGAAGGACCCCAGACTGAGAATATATCAATTCCAGCTGTTGGGCCCTAAAAATGGCCTGCTCCTCGAAAAATACCCCGGACAGGGATACATCCTTAGAAATGTCTGACTGCAGAGATTTCAGAAACCATTCCAAAAGGAATTCTCCTAGAATATGAGCTTTAATAAGCCTCTTCCTTCTCTGCCATTCCTGAATATGATCAGAAATGTGGGTTGCATCGTCCTGTTTAAAATTAGCTAGGAGTTCAGTCCCAGCATCATAACGGACAGGCAACTGGAAATGATTTAGAAATGTTGTAGCCAGATCTCCAAACGTAGCAAAACTGCCCCCAGTTAACTCAATATACCACTTGGCAGCGTTTCCAGTTAAGGTGCGTTGAAACAATCTCAACCTAATCGAATCGTCGATCAGGGAGTTAGAAGAACACCATAAATGGAAGGTGGTGATATGGTCAGTCGGGTCCTCTCCATTCTTGCCTTCAAACTTTGGAATGTCTGAAGGGAGTTTGGTGGGAACCGGAGGCCACCCCGAACTATATCGGATCGGATCATTCGTCAATTTCGACAGATCTGGCAAGTTTAACGTTGCCAGAAAAGGTAAACGAGGCGGAGCCTGAGGATTCCATCCTTGATGGGATGAATTCCCTACATTCTGAAAAGAATACCCTGGATTTGATGAGGCACCAGGTTGCCAAAAAGAACTCGTAGAAAATGTTGGGCCAAATGACCCAACATTTGGAGAAGGACCCCCTCCCAACGTAGAGTTACCAAACACCGGACCAGTTCCCCCCCCCCGAAGTAATGAATGAAGAGGAAAGCCCCTGATAGGGGTTCCAAGCATTAGAAAGAGGGGAAAAAGTCTGATAAGCACTCGATGAAGGGAAAGAAACATTCCCTTGGTGACCAGCGTAAAATTGATTCTGTGCCCCTGTTGTTGTAAATACAGGGTTCCAACCTGTAAAAGTAGTTGAACTCTGGCCTCCAGACCAAGGGTTAAAACTCTGAGTCTGAGAAGTAAAAGGAAAAGACCCTAAAGAAGGATTTGAACTAGGAATATGCCCAGTTCCAAAGGGGAACCCTTGAAAAGAAGCTGACCCACTAGCCATGGAAGACATGGGTGTAGATGCAGCTGCAGCAGCGGAAAAGGAAAAAGGAGGAATCCCACTAGTGGGCATTCCAAAACAGAAGGGACCAGATTGAGAAGCATGTGCTTGGGTGAAACCAGATCCAAACACAGCAGTACTAGAAGCAATCGTAGATATAGCAATAGTGCCTCCTCCTTCAACTGAAGCAGGAGTCTGAATGCCCGCAACACTCACAGCAGAAGCCGCGTTCCCAGTCGTGGCCATCGAAAGGTATGAATAAAATGGAGGATCTTCTGGTCTTGCAGACTCAGGTCCGATGTACTCAACAACAAACGGATAATCAGGAGGAAGAGGAGATGGAAGTGACTGAGGAGACTCAGGTACTTCCTCTACTTCTATTCCTAACTCTCCTGGAAATAAGACTCTCGAGGTGAGTGGAGTGCTCCTCTTGGAACCAACTACGAAACCTTCAATCCCTTGTGGAGGATCTCTCTCCACTGCGTCAGACGCCACAGGGTGATATTCACCTGCTATGTTACTCCTACGCCTTCTTGAAGAAGGCTCTGCACTCTCGGGAGATAACCCCCGGATTCTCCTCGATCGACGAGGCGCTTGATCAGCCACTTTAACAAATTTTAATTAGACTCAAAAAAGTATAAAGCTAAGCAAGCTAGGAGCAAAGAGCACTCACTACAAAAATCCCTAAGATACAGCCAAGCAAGCAGCCTTCAGGTATTTCTGCTCCGGGTGATTAGGACCGGACACCAAAATACGAGAAAGCGAAAAATAGGACCTCCCGAAAGTAGTCTGGGATAATTACGGCCCAGGCCTACTAGCGAAGGTAACAGAAACAGTTACGCCGACCTCCTAACAACAGCCTTTGCCGGCACAAGTACCCAAGCTTCGCAAGGGCACCCCCCAGAAGTACTGCTGGAAGTGATACGACGTCTGCCTCAGGTACCACGGGTATTCCCCCCCGCAGTCACCTGTGTGGAACCTAGGAATGGAAACTATGGGCACCAATCCGTGTCAGAAGCCGGGCGGAATGGTCTTGAGGCAAGATCCAGCAAATCAGAGAGGGGGTATCTCTCTTCTCGGCCTTCACTTCCCCTCGCGCTTGACTCTCTGGAGGAGAGCTTTCCCGGTCCACCTAACGGAGTTGGATTTCGCTCAATTAATAAAATTCTATGTTTTAGTTTGAGCGGCCTTGGAGAGTTAACTCTCCACTCACCTAATCCAAGGCCCTACAACCTAGCTAGTTGGTGTATGACACTTAATAAAAAACTTGCTAGTTGTTTTTAAATTATAGCGCTTATTTTAATTGGCTATTATATTATGTCAATGGGATATGGAAATGAAACTCGTGGTGTTTTGTGATGCAAAAAATAAATTAATGAAAACAAAACTACATGCAAATGCAATAATTGCCTTTCGATGAAAAGAAATTTCTACACAGGTTCTACGAGACTATATATATTTTTTTTCTTTTCAAATATCAAACTCCACACTTGCAAAAATTATGAAAAAGACTAAATGCTTAAGTGCACCTAATGCAAATAACTAAGAGCATGCAAATTCTAAGATGCAAAATCTAACAAAGCAAAGAGAAATTTCCAAAGAATCCTTTAGTTTTAACACTTTTCGGTTGTCCACTAAACTAGTTCCCAAAATCAGAAACCCTCAGTATAAAGACACCAAAATTTGCTTGACACAAGAGGAAGAAACCAATGACAATTCCCTTCCTAAATCAAGTCAAAAACCAAAGGCAAGAAATCTCAACAAAGCTTCAAAAGATGTAACGAAATGAAAACAAAAATGCAAAACAAAAGCAAAAGACAAAACAAAATGTTTTTTGAGCTTTTGAATTTTATAAAAAAGAAGAGCTCTAAGAGACCAAGAAAACTATCCAATTACCAAGCCAAACAACTCTGAATTTCAAGCAAAACTTCAAAAACGCTCCAAATCTTATAGTGCCACTTAGTAGCAAGATTTATATGAGCAAAAGAAGACAAGAAACTCAGTAACTCAGCCCAGAAGAATAGTACAACCTTGCAGCAATCAAAAACTTCAAAGAACCAAGAAAGACTTCTTCAAAAATTGCAACAAGACCTAGTCAAATGAACTCAAGAAAACCAACCAGAAGTAGGAAAAAATCCAAGTGCAAAGCAAAACATAAAATGAGGAAAGAGTATACGAGCAGAAGCTCTCTGTTCTGATTAATTAGAACAACCAAGAATTTCCAGAAAGAGATCTTGGTACTCGAACCAGAAATGCAAGCACTAAAAAAAACAAGATTTTCCTAATAATCCAGTCTTCAATCAAACAAGAGAGAAAAAGACGAACAACCACTATCAACACAATCCAGAGACTATAAAGACACTGCAGGAACAGGTCTCCACAGGCAGACAAGACTAAAAAGTCAAGAAATCAAAAAGTTTCAAAATTTTCCCAGGCATACGCTACTTGACAGTTTTGAAACAAGCGTGCATACGCGACTGTGTCAAAGGAAACCCGTGTATACGCGAATTCCTTTAACAACAACTACGTGTATACGCGACTGTGTACAAAAAAACTCGTGTATATAAAGGTAAATAATGAAAAATAAAAAATATTAAGCCTAGATAAAGAACCAGGTCTTCAGTCTGACTGAGAAAAAGTTAAATGGACTGGAAATAATAGTTAAAACTGTTGGAAACCTTTCAAATAGCTGAAACCACCCAACATGGGAATCACAAGAATGTGATCCCCAGCGGAGTCGCCAGTTTTGTTTCAGGAAATAACTCCCTAGAGGTTTGTTGGGTCAAAACCTCCACAGAGCAGGGCATGCTATTCAAGAAGGACTCACACAACCACACTTGTATGCTAAAAACTAGATAATCATCGATAGTAGAACTCACCCGTAATCCTACGTTTGATGTAGATCCCACGGGGTCCAAACCCCCAGCGCCCTTCTTCCTCCTTAACCTGAAAACCAAGAAGAAACGTGCATGGAAATCTAGTTGTACAACATATATCTATCCTAAATGTCAGTGAAATCCATGTGAAACATCATATAAACAATAATAAATGCTTAAATAATAATCTTTTCACATATGCAAGCAGATATTAACATGTGAATTCAGGAACAAGATGGTTCTTCTTCATTACGAACAGCATGTACAGTAATAAAAAGTGGAGAGATCACCTGAATCCTTCCACGATCTTCGAACAGACCGTCGTCTGGATCCGTCCCGCCCTTGCCTCGCTAGGATACTTTCAAGACTTGTGCACACGAGATGACATATAAATGGATGAACATCTCCAGGAAACAAGGGTTTCCTGTAAAAATCTGGGAAAGTGCAGGAGGCACGGGAAATCAGACTTGAATTGGGATTCCAACAGAGTATAATGTCTATAAATTTCTCTCTCCCTTAGGCCATGCACATGAGGGGCCTTTATACTCCCTCAAAGTAGTTTCAATCAGTTGGAAACAGTTGGCCACGTGCTGGGGTGGTTGAACTACTGGAGTAACCATCAACCCAGCCCGAAAATAGGGAATTTTTATATATTTTTTTAATGATTTTAATGGCATACGCGGAAAAGTACATGTGGACTCGCGTATACACGCGGAAAAGTCTGGGCATACCTGCGTATGGGATTTTTAACAACTGGATTTTATGAATTTGTTCAGAGTACGTGGAAATGGGTGCCCAAGGCCAAAGAGACAATCATGAATCACATGAGGTGAAAAATGATGCTATATGAGTGTTACAAATTTTCAACCGAACTTCGTTATATTAATCAAACTGATATAATACAATAGTTTAGGGATCTCGTACCAGATATAATGCCCCTCATACATCCACTAGTACAAGATACAAAAAAATATGCTTTGAACATCTGGCTATAGTGTAATCTCTCAGCCCTCTCGGTCATACCCTTCACCTACCCAGTCCTTCGACTCCCTATATGCAACTCTTGCCTCTATCAATGCTCCAATTCCACATAGCTACTGAATCTCGATTATGTAATATGCTCTCTAGTTTTCCTTCCACCTAACAAGGACCCAAGACATCCACACTCCTATGGAGTTTATCACAACTCCACTTGTGAACAACTCTCAACATGTCCCCTACTTCTCCTCAAATACTTAAGGACTTCAACTCACTATGGTATTCCTATGCTGCAACGATGAAGACCAACATAGGGCATGGAGGGCTTCCACCTATCACTGCAATATGTCCATATCCCATAATGAACACAACCTAGGAGGACTTCCCATCATCTTTTGTAGAAGTCCTTATCCACACACAAGTCTTAGGCTCCACAATCCTGCTCCTGGTTGATCATACCCTTGAGCTCAAAAACTACGAAACTAGTAGTCACCTTTTTCCATCAAGGTGTTGCGCTTTGACTCCAACATGGAGACTATCACGTTGTCCACCAACAGACCATAAGTGCCCAATATCGTCCACACTCGGTCCTCTTTCACATTTCCCTCCAATAGTCCAGGAGAGACCAAGTCCATGTTGTAGCATCGACACCTAGTTAGGGAATCCTCACACCTCAAAGACCCTTACACACCGCTTCCCATAGAATCCACCAATCCACCCTTTGCCTTGCAATAGAGGAGCTATTGTGAAAATATAGGAACCTCAATGTGTCCTCGCCTAGGACACCATCAAACCATCATACAAGGGTCCATCTACAACACACCTTGTTGTTGTCCTCTTTCCTTCCAATCTAATGTGCCTGATGTCACCTTGGCTTCTTGGTAGGCCTCAGATCAATCCACGTGGGCTCCTCAAAACAACTATGAAGGCCTCCTCAAGCTTCCCATCAATGATCCACGCAATAGTCAACACTTTGACTGAAACTACACTATTGGTACTAATCCTAGTAGAATCCTTCACCTCCTCAGAATATCATCCACATGGCACCAACAAGATGCTCATCAAACTTATCCAAAAATGGTAAAAAATTTATCCAAAACACATTCACAAAATGTTGTTGTCCTCCTATTTTCACATGTTCTCATTGGATCACTGGTTAAGGCACACAATGCTCCCCTCTGCCATACAAAAAATTAGAAGGATAAGCCTATTAAATTTGTGGTACACCTTGGAAGGAACCCTCCACTTCCACGCTATCCAAGTATAGTATTTTTCCCCCAACGCTGCCTTTAGAATAGCCTTAGCAGTTGTCTATGGCCTGCGTCCTAGCCTAGCAGCTAGCTATGGTCGCAGCTCCCTCATATACTAACCCAAAAAGTCCTAGAACAAAAATATTCTTCACCTCTCTTCCTTGGCCTAATTCCCAACAAACTCATCCTAAGAAACAACTCTTAAATAGCCACAAAACAACCTTTAACCAAGTACGTTACTCCTACAACATCCAACCTACATCACAGACCCTCCACACAGTCTCTTGGGCTCCTTACACGTTGTCCTTAACCTCTCCTTGTTGTTGCCATGACTACCTACCTTCCCTTCACTAAACCACACTTAAAACAATCCTAATTAGATCTCTCTATCCCACAAACATTCCTTAGCAATACACTATCTCCTACAGCCCCTCCCAGGCTGTCTAGGGCAGAATCCTCACATTGTTCCAAGCCGTCTTGTCTAGTTTCAGCTAGGCCTCCAAATTCAAAGCTTCCTTTGAGAGTGTTTCTCACAAAATGGATGCCTAAAATAAGTCTCATCACCCTCCTTTTATAGATATAATGAGCGCCTTCAATGAATTATGAAGAGACACACCTATTGGAGTTATTTACACCAAGTTGACATGACTTGAAAACCAATAATTACCTTGTCAACTTGAAAAATTAATTTCTCTCTAACGACAACTCAGAACCGTCTCGCTGAGAACTATCCTCATCATCCATCACATGTCACAAATCCATCACAGTTTTTTCCCAAATCGTGATGGGTGCAAAACCCACAAGCTTGGATCTCAAGCCTGCAAGCCCATTTTTGGAGCTTTCACCTCCAACCCTTGAACACCAAGGCTTGGAGTACCTCCCAAGCTACAAAAAAATCAACAGTGTCCCAAAATATTTGAAGAGAGAGAAGCTCAACCTGAAAATGGAGGTCTCAACCCTGCATATATGGTTTAACATTGACTACAAACCAAAGGCATGATCATGGGCATATTTGTCTATGGTTACAACTCTGAATTGGGTATAGTAGGTTGTGGCTTAGACTCGGTTGATGTGGATTTGAAGCTTATATATGACCATCACTTCCCACCATGTCAGATACAAGGTGATATAATGGAAAAACACTCAACTGCAAGGTATTTTAATAATCTAGAAGAGATTTTGACATATGACTGAAACATCTTCTTGCCTGTTGATGCCCATTTCCAAGAAGCGATCCGTCTAAGATGAATCTTTGTTCTTGTAGGAGACTTATTTATGAATCATTTTTTTGAAGAATGAATGTGATGACCACAATTATTGCACGGGTGAATATCAAATCAGTGTTGTTTCATATGGTCAACTAGATCACAATGTTGGATATAACAATTTGTTGTGGCTGCTTTGAAAGAGGAGTAGAATATGGGACAGGTGAAGGTGGAAAGTCATGAAGAAATCCTTCATTATCGAACTGGATGGGCTTTGAGTAATCTGGAATATGAAAGGACACATCCTTGTCATATCCAAGACTAGTTTTGTGCTTGTTGTTGACAAGCTCTTCCCAAGGTCTGATGATTGGCTTAGGAAGTGCAGGTTGAATTTAGACACATGCATACAAATATGCTCTTGAACTAGGAACTAAATGTAAATACCCCACGACATTATTGACTTGCTTATTATGGGATTCTCTTTCAATGTTCTGAATAGAAATAGGTTCAGAATGATGACTCCACTGTTTTAATTCTTCTTAATGGACTTGGGATTTAAGATGTAAAAACTATATATTCTCTTGTGCATTTTGTAGACAAATTAGGATATCAACAAGAGTGGTTTTGTTGATTTTGGCTGTATCATTAGCATAATAGAGTATCAAAGTATTAAGTAACTCTAATATTGTATTAATTTTGGTCATTTTCATTGAAAATCAGATGAATCTCACTCAAATACAAACACCATTTTCTAAATGGCCAACGATGAATATTCACTGTATCAAAAATTACCTTAACTAGGTTTGTATCAGTTCTTTTTCTATGCCCATCACCAACGCACCTTTGAGTGATTTTGGCCTTTTAATTCTGAAAATACAAAGGAATGCACATTCTCAGGGTTTCAAGGAAATTGATGCCCTCTTTTCAGTGATCAAACATAGATGTGAACTCTCTTGAATTTCATGCTAGAAGATTTTTTTTAATGCTTAATCCAATACATTGAAGTTTGAAAAATATACCAAAATCTGAAGAAATTGTAATACTAGCTACTCAATCAGCAACCCAAAGATCCATATCGCATTTATATGTAGTTATATACTGTAAAAATGATTTGAAAGAATAAATAGAGATGTGCAGGAAGAAAAACATGTTCCTTAATTTCCTTTCCTTTGTCAAGTTGTGGACAGAACACCACTAGATAGAAACTGTGGCTAGTGAAAGAATACAAAAAATTAAACAAGATTCTTCATTACAGCCAAGTAATATGCATTAGGGGAGCGCAAGCGAAGTGGAGGAGCCAAGAGTATGGGCTACGTATGAGGCACTATAATACACCTCTCGGCACTATCTCGGCCTCGAGTGCAACACCACGCTTTCCTTCTGTTCTTGAGTGATGGATATGGAGCTGGAGTAGCCTCAAGGATCTAGGGATCTAAGATCCCCTCCTCCTCCCACTCCAATGCTCGAGGATAAGGACCTTGTAGAAAAAGGCCTCTTTTTTTGATACTGTTTAGTTTCGGAACTCCTTCTTCGATCACCAAAATACTTGAACACAAAATATTCTATGCAAATATTAAGGGGGTCACTGGTATTGCAGGAGAAAGATTCATGGTCGATTGTGCATAGGAAAGGGAGCTATGATAATCAAAGTCATATAATTTTGGTAATATACTACACTATGGATCTTGTGATTTTTTGTCTGGTCAAATCGAATACCAGAGCGTGGGTGCAGGTAGAGGGAGGCACTGTGGAGAGGAGGCCTTTGGAGTGATGCATGTGAGAGAAGCACCGATGAAGGGTGAACGCCAAGTGTTTAGAAAAAGGCATGAGCGATCTCAACTCCTTAGGGAGACTATTCAAAAGGTTTATCAATAAATGGAATGATTGAAAGAAATTCAATATACATTTAGAGGCTCGAAGGTTCATTTTGGAGTGAATTTAAGCCCTTAGAGTACGACGGGATATATACAGATGAGCTTGAGGTGAAAACATGATTCTTTAAGGACACTGACATCAGAAAATAAGACTACTAGTGACATCAATGGATCTGAATATAATAAATATGATCAGACGGCCAATCCAGCTCAGTTCTCTAGTAACACTTCTCCTGGGAACTGGGCAATATGGTTCTTCCCAACGAAAATTGTCCAACAATCTGTGGGAGAAATCTTGGAAGCCAGTAAAATGATTCCAAAATTAGATATCAAAACAACTATTGCGAAGTTGGTTCAGTGAGTGGAAAGGACGTTAGATGCAATGCACAAGGATATAAGAAACTTCAGCATTGACACTATGCAATCATAAATACGTAACTTTGAAACATCAAAGCCACGCAATTGTGTAGAGAAATCCACAGTAACTCCTAGGCAGAGATATCATAGTGCAGAGAGACAAACTTTCTGATTGTGGGCAGAGATTGCAGCCAGAATATTGTTGACAGTATTTAGTGTGGTAAATGTAATGTTTTTGTAGGAAGTACAGTGCATAAGGCAGAGAGGAAAAATAAAATAGTGCACAAAATTTCAAATATTTAATGGTCAAATGGCAGAGAACCCACTTTGAATAAGACCACACAACTAATGGTGGGAAAAGCCTACAAATCATGGATCTGATGCCATGTTAAACACATACATGGAATAGACGGAATAGGAAAGATAAGAATGAGATAATATATTATTAACAATGGTATGCATTTATATTACATTGGTGTGACTCTTGGATTCCATATTCCAAGGTCTCTTGGACTACCTTCACCATTCATGTTCCACACCAACCTTTAGAGGATTAGTTGTCCAATAGTATCTGTAGCCATATTTCTAGACAGAGAAAGAGAGCGGAGAGACCTCATCTTTCAACTGGGTATGCTCCAGAAAGGGTTCCACATAGCATATTTAGAAATAATTGGTGAATTAAAGCTCTTAATATTTAATTTGTCAATCGGGCTTGTAAACACAAGTTTCATTGCACTTCTTGATTCAGTTTTTAAGTGAGATTTTTAAGGTTTCCTTTATAACGATCATTTAAGTAATTAAACATATGAATACTTGTAAATAAACAACTCTTGAAAAGGTAATCAAACTATCTCGCTAACACTAGCAGGATCAATAATCAACTTCAAAACTTGAAATCTTTGTTAACTTGACCTATTCTACTTTTGAACTGAAATTTGTACTTAAATGAGAGTTGAATTCTTCTACTACCGATTCTACTCACCAAACTATGAGAGTGAATCCTTGAGTAAGCAGATTTCAAACATCAACTCAGTAATTCAAAATCTAGACCCTAGAGCAAGAGAAACTTAACACTAATTCTAGTGTCTTGCCAACAAATAAAAGATACTTATGATAAAGGCCTAATCTGAATTCTGCATCACTCTTGCTTAATCAACTAGGATTTAAAACTTTGATCTTTCAAATTTAAGCTAATCTACACACACCGTCTACTATTGCAACAACTTTAAGAGGCAATCCCAATTATTAAATCTTGCATAATTCAATCAAACCCTCACTTTTGTGAATTTCTATTGACACACAAAAATGTACTTGAGAGACATATTCTTGTGCATTCAACATGAATTAAATTTCTCTCTCTTTCAACAAAATAAACTCAAGCAACCTACTTAATATTTCAACAAACCAGTACTCTGTCTTCTTAATGAAAGAGACAAGTCACTCTGCTAATTTGAAATTTTGACTCATTCAAAATCCAACAAATACACACTATACTAAGGCAAGCTAATAGAAAGTACCTTAAAAAATTGCAAACTAATATTTCACCCACACTGTTCACACTGTTAATGAAATTCACACTTGGCAACACTCCTTAACTATTTTAATTAAATGGAAACTATCTAATCTATCTAATGTTCTCGAGTGCTAATGGAAAAACGACACAAATATTAAATTGTAGAGATTGTGGATTGAAACAATTGAGATCTTATCAACACCTAATCAAACCAATCTAGCACTCACCTTTCTCTTGTTAACTCAGAATATGATGAAAAACTAAATTGCAAACATACTATCAAGAAATTGATTAATCAAATTAGAATCACACTATGAAAGTGTAAAACTCCTATTCAATATTTACGCTAGAAACCTGAGGTACTATTTTACAACCATAGTGACATAAATCTTACGAATTCAATGATCAAACCTCAAGGAAATGTTAACAACCAGACTCTGTTCGGAGAAAAGTTAAATCTAGGTCGATGCACATAATGTGAAGGTTGAAGCACAATTCCTATGGGAGCGATCAGATTCGACTATAGTCATAATGATATTGCCAATTAAATCCTGGAGATACACAATTGCCCAATACGACAATGTTCCATAAATGCTAAGATTGCTCTCTACAATGCAAGCCATGAAATTTGGGGATTTAACACTTCAAGATATTTAGCAATCCGAATTAACCAACTCTCAAGATCGATTTTTGGAAGCAGCTGGTTTTTCCATCCGACATTTAAATCAATTGATATTCATGCACCATAGCAACGGAAGCAAACCGAAACACAAATCGATTTCAAAGACAATACCTCTACAATTTAAATCAATGATACGTGAAACTCCAGCAACATGGATCAAGCCAAAACCAAATTGATTTCCAAAATTAACTAACTCTACAATCATACATTCAAATCAAGGCATTCTTGGAACTTCAATAGAAAAAGACAAGCTAACCTAGAATTGATCTTAAAAAAGAAATAATCAATCTTTATGATCATAATTTTAAATCAAGCAGTGTCTATGGTGCAATTACCTCTAACTAGTTCTCTCAGGAGCTAATCCGGGTTAGGTGACTATACCCTTTTTCCAGAATCAGCTTGGAAACTTACAGAGATGAAATAAGCTTCAAATCATCCGATTCAAGAACTCATTGAATTCATAACAATCCAAAATTTTATCAGCAACACGCCATGACGGATTAAAAACACGAATTTAATTACTGGATCACAGAGTTACAATATTCAAATTTGATGGCAAAGTCGAATTTTAATCCTCATTGTATGTCCTCCCCTTGATATGTCTCAGTTGCAGGCTTTATAATCAGCCTTCAATTTACAAAATAATATGCAAATCAGTTCCAACTGATCCCTTTACTAACTTAATCTATTAGTTCATATTACAACATTCAATTTTTAGCATTCAGTTCAACAATGCTCCATACATAGCCATGGAGATAAAATTAAATTGATTTTACATGTTGTGATGTGCTGATCTGTATTAGTTTCAACTGCCTTTGACCAAAAATCCAAAACAATGTTGTTTTGGGAGATTTTAACAATGCTGGAAATTTCCAAATTTTACATAAATTAGCCTCAAGCCCCCCTGAATATCTCCAAAACCATGTGGAATTTGGAAAAGCTGTTATAGGATTAGTAAATTTCTTATACTGGAAGAAAAACCCATGTGCAAAAAATTCTTATTTCGCCTTTCTCTGCACGGACATTGAGGCGCAATATGGCAGTTTAGAATTTTTTATAGATTTGGCAAAATTGGGTAATTTCCTTCTAGAGACCCATATGAATGAGCTGGGTGGAATCCAACTTATGGAGAGGTATAATAATGTTATTTTTGATAATAATCTCTCCTAGATTCTCTGGAAGCGCGCCGAAATTGTGAAAGCCCCAAATTAGGCATTCCCATACTTAGTTGGCCTGTGAGGGATTTCAGCGATGGAACCCTATAACAATTGTACTTCAACGAAACCATCATCAGTAAAACATGACAAAATAATATTTAATCATTGAGAAGTGAAAAAAATTATGATTATTAACCACAAAGAGTATTTAGCCGCAAGTGACAGAATTAGGGTATAACACGGGCTAAAAACCTAGGGTTTTAGGGTATAAACAATGATGTTTCATGATGAAAGCATGGGCATATATGAGGCCCAAAATCCCCCCATGCACGAGGTTTTGCATGTCCTCATGCAAAAAAATACTTTACTCATATCTAAGTTTTGATGTCATGATGGCTTTTAGGTAGGGTTAGGTCTTGTGAAGCAACATTGCATGAAGATTTGATTGCCATAGGTTTGATTTTAAGAGCGACACAAATCGAGGAAAAGATATGGTAGGAGGAAAATGATGAATAATATGATAGGTGACAATGGAAATGGTAGATTAGATGAGGTGGTGATGGAGATGGGAAGACATGTGCTTGCATGCTCTATTATGCAAGGTTAATGCTTATTGATGGTTCCTTCATGGAAGACAACAATGAATTCGCCCTCTATTGGATTCGACTAACAACATGTGTGAATGTAGGAGGGGAAGGCATCATAGTTACTATGTTTTTTTGCATGAACCATTGTGATTATGACCTAGAGTAGCATGCAAATGGAGGGTATATGGAAAACCAAATATACGAAATATGTGGTGGTTAATCATCAAAGCTTTCTTAAATCTCTAATCAATTAAAGGATCTTAAGCCACCTCTACCTCAATTTTTACCCTTTTTGTTGATGTCCTTGGTGCTGCAAGATGAAGTAAATGATGGAATGGCTCAAGCTAATGTGATTGCTGATATGATATGTTGAAGAAGGAAAAAGGTCTCAATATCCACGTTATCCCAAAAATGTTGATGCTTGTGTATGAATTTTTCGTCACGAAGTGTAATTTTACGGCTTCCCGAAATAATACAAGCACCATCATCAATAATCCTCTTTATTGAAATAAAGGAAATAGGTTATATTAGAGAAAAATTACCTGATCATGCTCCAAGCCCAACAATTGTGAAAAATGATAGTGAGAACGATGAGTAAGCATAGGGTGAAAATATGAATCAAACCTGACAATTCTCATCATTTTTTTTCCGAACATCTCTCCCCCCCATGCCTATCATCTTGCATGTCCTCATGCAAGAAAAACCTCTGACAGAGACCAAGACTGAAGGGCTAGGGTTTCTATATTAAAGTTATACTTTATTGAATTGAACCATAGGCCTAATTGTGAGAGCATGTAAGTAAGTTTCATTTGATTTCATCTTCCTTTGCATCAATAAGATAAGAAAAAGTAGTGACCAGAGATCCAGTGACGTTAATCCTGAGTTTTATTATTCCAAAAGAGTAACTATTGCTAGGGATACTAAAGGAATGCTTAAAAATGTTGTTACTGCAGAGATACTTTCATCCTAAAATGATTAACCGTAATATTTTTCACAAAGCATCTCAAGGGTAATCCAAAGAAGCATGTCTTCACTTTCAATAGCCTTATTAATACAAGTAAAAATGACTTTATTTAAAAACCAAGGCCTTAAAATGGATCAAAAGTAGGGAAAAATAAACATTACAAAATGATACCTTCCGAGGATGATTGTCTTAACATGACCCAAGCATATAGTTGAAGCTTCTCTTATTCAAGCAAAGTGAATCACCTGCACTAAGGGTCTCATATCCATAAAAACCAAATCATTCCTGAAAGATAAAACTCCAAAGCACACTACTGAAGGATATTAAAGCCATTGTCAGAGAGATATGGTAGTGAGTTCAGGGAAAAGACAAAAACAACCAAGTAAATCATAGTGTAGAATTAACTTTGATACCACAAGCATGGCCCTGCTGCCAGCAGGCATCTATAGCCTCAACAGGGATGCCTTTTAACCTAACGAAATGTCTATGTCCCACTTACTAGATATAGATTTAGATTTAGCTTTTTTGACTTTTAGATAAAGGCCACTGTCCTGGCTTGGTAACCAGATGATGGCAGTGCCACTCACAAGAAGTAACATGGATGAACAGGCCAGCTCATGATGAGACTTCATGTCTTCTAGCTTTTTGAGCTGAAATCCATTGCTCTGGCTTGGTGACCAGGAGCAGTAATGTCATGCATGTTAGGTCTCATGATCGTGGTAGGTTGGCTCATTACGAGACCTCCTATCCTCCCCTAAATATTTTTGTAAACTCTGATTATTATTAACCTTAGAGGTTACTTAATAAGTGGGGAGACAGATCTACTCCTTAAGAGTGCAGGATGGCATGAAATTTTTTTAATTAATAATATTTATTGGTTGATCCTTCTACCCTAAATACTTAAGAAAAGAAAATAACTCAAATAATGACTGGAATATTCCTTGAGTAGGTCATGCTAGGGTTCTTATGAGAGCTCATTAGGGTCTTATAGGAGTGGTCCACCATAGGAGGCTTTTCATCAAATACCTTCAAAGAGAAACTTGAAAAGATTCTTGGATGATAGTATGTTAAGCTTTATGAGTGGGAAGTATAACAATAACAATTCCCCTAACTGACCCAATGAATAATCTCGGCCAATAATCAGAGTCACTTTATAAAATATGAGGTATTAAGAGTGAATTTATTCCGACAAGTCTTACCACAAGAGTGCATAATGACAAAAGGTCCAATCGTTATGCCTTAGGAATTTCAATTACAATAATAGTGCCATAACAACAATTTTACTTCATATAAAATTTTTATTCATTGCTACCCTACCCTAATCTAGAGAAAGGAAGGCCTCCTTCAAGTGTAGAAGTACTTCCAATGCAACCATGTTCGTAAGATCATGCTAAATATACTCACACTCAGTTTGAAAGAATAAATTTCAACACTTACCAGAGTATGAGAAACCAATCACTTCAATTGATATGGTACCAAGAGTATTTGAAGATGAGAGTGGTATTTTGATTGGATTGTGACTTGGAACCAACGCTCGATGTAATCGTAGTGGTATTGGCTCATTTCTTCATTTGGACCACTCTAAATGTCCTCCTTTTTCATGCCAGAAGAACTTGGATAATTGGTCTCTGAAATGCACACAAGGCTTGTTGCTGGGCATGGTGAGATTTGTTCAATCTCAGGTTCAGTTGGATGCTCCCCATCAGATTTGGTACATGGCTCATCGATCTCCTTGGTAGATAGGAAAGAGGACTCAAGGGAGATTTCCAAATCATGTTCTAGCTATGGAGAGACAAATAATTTCCTGAATGCATCCAAGATGAACTCTTCTTGAGAAGAAGATACCCCAGCTACTGTTAGGATTTGAGAAAGTGCCTTGATGGACATTCTTCAAGCTCTTGGACATTCTTGAATTTCTCCTACTTGCAACATGTATTAGTACAAAAGAGAGTTCTTACAACACCCAAAAAAAATTAAAATTCAAAGCTTGAATTTTTGATCTAAATGAATTAAAAACTGCTAATTGCAAGAAAAATAGTGTTCGAAATAAATCTACCTTTACCTATATGCATAAAAAAGGAAATAAAAAGTCAAGAACAAGAAGTAATCGGTTAAAATTTGGAGCAACCCCACAAAAGTGGATGTGTGGCTCTTCACTCACGTCTTACCGTACACTCTCCGCCCTCTGACATCCCTGCAAGATCTTAAAACTCTGATAATAGTTACCTGAATCAAAAATTGCAACTCCCTGGCAATGGCACCAAAATGTTGGTAGTAATAATTGTGAGATTAAACCTCCTAATATTTAATTTGTCAGTCCGGGCTTGTAAACATGAGTTGAACTGCACTTCTTGATTCAGTTTGTACATCATAGTTTTAAGGTTTCCTTTATAATGATCATTTAGGTAATTAAACATATGAATACTTGTAAATAAAAAACTCTTGAAAATGAAATCAAACTATCTCGCTAACACTAGTAGGATTAATAATCATCTTGAATACTTGAAATATTCATTAACTTGAACTATTCTACTTTTGAATTGAAATCTATACTTAAATGAGATTTGAATTCTTGAGTAAGCATATTTCACACATCAACTCAGTAATTCAAAATCCAAATCCTAGAGCAAGAGAAAATTCACACCAAATTCAATGTCTCAATAGTAAATAAAATATGCTTTTGCTAAGGTATGATCTGAATTCTCTGCATCACTCACTTAATAAAATAGGATTAAAAACTTTGATCTTTCAAATTTAACTAATATACACACACCATATACTATTTTGACAACTTTAGAGGCAATCTCAATTATTAAATCTTGCATAATTCAATCAAACCCTCACTTTGTGAATTGCTATTAGACACACAAAAATGTACTTGAGAGACTATGTTACCGTTGCATTCAACATGAATTAAATTTCTCTCTCTTTCAACAAAATAAACTCAAGCAACCTACTTAATATTTCAACAAACCAGTACTTTGTCTTCTTAATGAAAGAGACAAGTCACTCTGCTAATTTGAAATTTTGACTCATTCAAAATCCAACAAATACACACTATACTAAGGCAAGCTAATAGAAAGTACCTTAAAAACTTGCAAACTAATATTTCACCCACACTGTTCACACTGTTAATGAAATTCACACTTGGCAACACTCCTTAACTATTTTAATTAAATGGAAACTATCTAATCTATCTAATGTTCTCGAGTGCTAATGGAAAAAGAGACACAAACTTTAAATTATAGAAGGCCTTAGTTGAAACAATTGAGATCTTATCAACACCAAATCAAACCAATCTAACACTCACCATTCTATTGTTAACTCGAGAATATGATGACAAAATAAATTGAAAACATCTTTATCCAAGAAATTGATTAATCAAGTGGGAATCACCTTTGTGCAAGTGTAAAACTCCTATTCAATATTTCCTTTCGAAACACGAGGTCCTGTTTTAACCATAGTGACTTAACTCTTATGAATTCAATGATGAAACCTCAAGGAAATGTTAACTTCAACAAGACTCTGTTCGGAGCAAAGCTCAATCTAGGTCGATGCAGATACGTGAAGGTTGAAACACAATTCCTATGGCAAAAATTAGATTCAGCTATAGTCACAATTATATTGCCAATTAAATCCTGTAGATACTCAATTTCCCACTACGACAACATTCCATTAATGCTGAGATTTCTCTCTATAATGCTAGCTGTGCAATTTGGGGATTTAACACTGAGGTATTTAGCAATCCGAATTAACCAACTCTCAAGATCTACTTTTGAAAGAAGTTGGTTTTTCCATCCGACATTTAAAATAATGTATATTCATGCACCACAGCAACGGAAGAAAACCTAAACACAAATCGATTTCAAAGACAATAACTATACAATTTAAATCAACGATACGTGAAACTCCAGCAACATGGATCAAGCCAAAACCAAATCGATTTCCAAAATTAACTAACTACGACAAACTCTGATTCAAATCCACAATAATTCTTGGAACTTGACAAATGTGGATCAAGCTAAACATAAATCGATCTTCAAAAATAATCAATGTTGCAATCATAATTTTAAATCAAGCAGTGTCTATGAATTACCTCTAACTAGTTCTACAGGAGCTGATCCGGTTGTGGTGGGCCCTTGCCACACCCGGAATCAGCTTGGAAAATTGCATAGATGAACTAAGCTTCAACTCATCTGATTCAAGAACTCATTTAATTTATAACAATCTGGAATTTGATTAGCAACATGCCATGACGGATTAAAAAAAACACGAATTTAATTACTGGATCATAGAGTTAAAATATTAAAGTTTGATGGCAAAGTCGAAATACAATACTCACTGTATGTCCTCACTTTATAATTATTAGTTACTGAGGCTTTATTTACGGCTTCTATAATTTACAAGAAATAATATATAATTAGATCCGTGATCCTTTGCCCTTTACTAACTTAATCTATTAGTTCAGATTACAACATTCAATTTTTAGCATTCGGTTCAACAATGCTCCATACATGATCATGGAGATAAAATGAAATTGATTTTACATGTTGTGATGTGCTGATCTGTATTAGTTTCAACTACCTTTAACCAAAAATTCAAAACAAGATTGTTTTGGGAGATTTTAACAATGCTGAAAATTTCCGAATTTTACATAAATTAGCCTCAAGCCCCCTAAATATCTCCAAAACCGTGTCGAATTTGGAAAAACTATTATAAATTTATTAAATTGGTTATACTGGGAAAAAAACCCATGTGTCCAAATTTCTTATTTCGCCTTTCTCTGGACGGAAATTGAGGCGCAATATGGCAGTTTAGAATTTTTTACAGATTTGGCAAAATTGGGTAATTTCCTTTTAGAGACCCATATGAATGAGCTGGGTGGAATCCAACTTATGGAGAGGTATAATAATGTTATTTTTTATAATAACCTCTCCCGGATTCTCCGGAAGTGCGCCAAAAGTGTGAAAGCCCCAAATTAGGCATTCCCATACTTATCTGGCTTGTGAGGAATTTCAATGATGGAATCATGTAATAAATGTACTTCAACAAAACCATCATTAGTAAAACATGACAAAATCATCTTTAATCATAGATAAGTGAAGAAATTTATGATTATTAACCACAACGAGTATTTGGCTGCAAGTGACAGAATTAGGGTATAGCACGGGCTAAAAACCTAGGGTTTTAGGGTATAAATAGTGATGTTTCATGATGAAAACATGGGCATATATGAGGCCCAACTTCTACATATATTATATGTATGTGTTTGTGGGATTATTTTTTCATTCTCTAATTTTCTGCATAATTTCCATTCCTGTGCATCTACTAATTACAGTTACATTTACATATATAGAAGTTTAATAAAACTGTAATAGTGTAGAAATTCTGCATTTTAATATTTTATTATTAGATATGTTGTGATGAATTGTCGAGTGGAATATCCACGAAACTTTATGGATAATTTGGTATCAGAGCAGGTTTATTTGAGTATTTTGTGCAGATTACAGGGATCTAGATCAGTAGGGTCAAAAATTGTAAAACCTTAATCATGGTGGATGAATCTGTAAATGAAACTCATGATCCTGCAAAGGTGAGGTTTAAGTGGCTGGAAAAATGAGTCGCATATATTAACTGTAATGTAATCCTCCTCGTGGAGGATTTGAATATAAAGGTTGAGATATTTAGAGAAGATGGGGGTTCGAATGCAGAGGACAAATCAAAACAAGGATCAAAAGATCGTGGATAAAAAAAGAACCAGCCAAAGAAAGAACCTGGAAAATATCAACCTGGTTCGAGTACCGTGAATCTGTCCTTGTTTAAAATGGAAGCCAAAGTGGAGATCAAGGCATACCATGGTGCGATTGACACTTTGAAGTTGAACCACTAGTTGCAGCAACTCAAAGTTTATTTAGTGTCCATCAGATCAAGGAAGGGAAAAATATTGCATTCACATGGCTAGAATTAGAGGGCCATGCACTAACTTAGTGGGAAATCCATATAGAAACCCTGAGGTTGGAGGGAGAACCTCCAATGAATAAGTGGGAGGATTTAAAAACCCTCATTAAGTCGCCCTTTTATCCCATTGGGTACATGGAGGACCAACGGATTTGGTAGCATTACATCATGCAAATGTCGGGCCAAAGTGTGGAGGAGTACATGAAAAAATTCATAAAAATGGCTATAATCTTGGGTATCTCTCAAAAAAGCCTAGATGTACTCCTTAAGTATTTGGGGGATCTACACCACCATCTCCATGAGAAATTCAAGCTAAAATTAGTGGATAGGGCTTGTGTACATGCACATTACTTGGAGAAAAAAGTTTTAAAAGAGTGCAATCAAGTGCATTGAAGAAGTTGGAGCAACAAGAATATTATAAGGAGGGGAAGAAGAAGAAAAAAGGGAGAAAAGATAAAAGACAAAAACTAGAACACACTAGTGCAAAGATCCTAGAAAGCACTGTAACCACTGCATCCAAATCTAAAAACGAATATCAAGAAGAATGATAAAAAAAATAAGAATCTAATGGATGTGTATTCGAGAAACCAAGTTGAAAGGAGCTCGTGCATGGATGAAAAGATTGTTTGTACATCAGTGCATAAGGAGGTGAATCTAAGTAGCCTTCAATATCGGGAAGATAAATAAATGACTGAAATATTCCATACAAATATACAAGTCAAGAAGACAAATATTGATTCTTTGTTTGACTAAGGATCATAGGAGAATCTCATTGCAATAGATTTGGTCAAGAAGTTGGGGTTGGAAGTTCATCATCATCTAAATGCATATCCACTAGGATGGGTAAATAAGGATGCAGAGTTGAAGACAAACAAACAATGTAAAATTTGACTTCTCTATGTTTGTTTATTTTAATAATGAAGTAGATCTATACGTGGTTCCCCTAGATGTATGTGGGGTCATGTTTGGGAGTCTGTTACATAGTATTTTGTCACATTCCTCAGTTATTATCCAAATTTTCATATTTTGTTTCGTTCATGTGACAAACATCGCAAAGCAACAAAATCTATACAAAATTGTTCATCATCGCTATCATGCTTAAGATATCCTTGAAGACTTAAAAGAGAAATTCCTAGAATATTTTCTACAAAATTTTGCGAAAAAGCTTATTTTACAAGCCTAGTGTAGGTCTCCCCTAGATAGCCTGGCACTTTTCACCCTGTACCTAACATGTGAACAACATTGGCAGCGCGGGAATTTTGCAGTAAAGTCATGCTAGTCCTCTTCAGGTAGGTTCTCCAAAAATGGAGCAGAAGCTTCGTCCTCTAGAACTCTCGAGAACAGAGTTATGGTACTATTTGTTTGAGGATATGATCGAATATTCCCATTTTTTACACTTGATCTTATATCGAAAGATCTTCCCCTTTGAGGTAAGCCCTTTGCCCCTCTTTAATCGATCCTTAACCTCCTCATATATTCTATAAAAGAGTGCCATGCTAGAGACACTTGGTTGGTCATTGTTGGTTGCCTTATGTTTTCCTAATTGCGCCTATATGCTATTGATTTGACAAGGAAGGAGAAGAGATTGAAAAGTGTGGCTTGGACTTGGATTTCCTCTCCGAAGGAGGCCTCCAACATCAAGGCATTGGTTGTAAGATTCCCTTTGTTTACTTAATAATACAAAGTATGCTTTTCTTCCCATGAATATGTTAATATTAATTGGTTTATCACGATACTCCTTGATATGTCATGTGGTTTTCTTTGAAATATATATATATATATATATATTCTATGTATATTTCATTTTTTGTCGTGTGATCTTCTTTGTAGGTATTTAGACATAGAAGGCATATCGAGGAACGAGCCTGGAAGCAAAAGGATTAGCATCGACATCGATGAAATGGATGCATAAGGAGTGAGGTAGGCCATCTCCCTCTCTCATATTATTTTCAATGTTAAATTAGGAAAGCTTATATCCTTTGTCACAGTTGTTATTAGACCCACTCATTGGGCTAGAGGGATTGCTTCTTTCTGAAGAAGGGATTTTCCTATGTGTTACACAACATTTTTTCACCTCTCCCGATCACTTCCCGTTCCCTAATCCCGAAGCACCCTAGTAGTGACCATTGAGTCATGTTTCCATTACAAAACATGTGTCAATAAATCCCTCCAAAACTAAAGAGAAACCCCATTTGATTCATTCTGGAAGAGATAGTTGAAAACCCTATTTTTTTGGATCAACACTCCCTAGTGTACTTATTCCCAACACTAATGACATATTTTCTATATTACACTAGCGCTAATCAACACAGGTATGAATATAAAACCCATGCTGATCCTCTTTTGGTGGTATTTTTAAAATGGAAGCGAAGCTTCGGCTCTTAGAGGCTTCGAGAACCGACAAGCTGGTGTTTGTTTTTTACTGATAAGCTCGACCTTTCTATTTTGGATTCTTTTTCCTATAGTTATGAGCCTTTTCCCTTAATATGAGGTTATTGTCCCTTCATTTTTGGATTCGCAACTCCTTCTTTTTTCCTATAAATCTATCCTCCTCAATCCCAAAAAGTTTAGAAGCAACAGAGAGAGTCTTGCCTACTCTAGTTTGGAGAAGGTTTCTTTGATGTGTCTTGGCTTAGACTTGGATCAATCAAAAGGGAGGTCTTCAACATCAAGGCTTGGTTGTAACTTCTCCTTTTCATCTATTTATATACAACTACACGTTCACTTTCCATAAATTTGTATGATTAAGTCCATTTATTCTAATGCTCCTTGATCTGTTAGATAGATTACTTTTTATATATGCTTGTTGTACCTTATGTTTGTTTTTGTGTTTTGGTCCTTTGTGCATGTATTTAAATGCTAGTAATAGTGAGACTTGAACCCAGAAGAGCGAAAGATGAAAGTTTTCAACAAGGAGAAACATCATAGCATCGGGTCGAGGTAGGCCATATCCTTCCTGAGTTTAAATTGTAATCAAGGAAAGGGTCTTGTAGACTGTCATGTTTGTTTCTAGACCTACTCTCTTAGGCTAGAGAGATTGCCTATATCCGTAGAGGAGATTTACCTTGACGAAAAATTGGTGACTCTGCTGGGGAAGCTTCAAACCTTCCCCCTCTTTCCTGATATAATGTCTAGATTAGTTTGACCAACTATCTATTTCTCTATTTGTTTATGATTATTTAGGTTTGCAGAATAGATGGTGACTGCCTTAGAGTACTAGTTCTAGAGTATTTATTGAAACCTTTTTATTTTTATTTATTTATTTATTTTCCATATCCCTCAATCAATGTGAGTTATATCAGTGACAATTGCGCTAGAAAATTATTCTTCCACTATCTACTCGCGTTGATGATCAACACAGGTTTTGGTCTAAAAAGGGTGGTGATCAACGTGAATTTTTTTAGAAAAAGAGAGATGATAGCCTATAAGCACATGTTCTGATATATAAAGTTGTGTTGATCCATGTGAGGATTTGTAAGGTTTCTGATAAAAAATATAGTGTGTACTGGTCACTGAGGTCATTTCCCTGCCCTATGTGTATCAAATCTTATATGTTTGCTTTCAATTTCTTTGTCATGTGCAGAAGTTAATACCATCCTTTAAGTGGTAAGAGTGAATTTTTTATTGAATTTTGGATGTTTTGATTCGATTAAAGTTGTTGTTTTCTGCTTTTATGATGGGGAAAATACTGATATGTTGTTTATTGGGCATTAGTATTTCTTTTGCGATCGTAAAATAATTGATCATGCATTCATTTAGTTTTCATCTCAAAGTTTACTTTTTGTTAAAGTGCATTAGATCACATTGCATTGAAAAGTCATTTTTTGGATTATTCATTGAACTTACATTACATTTTTTAATGATTGAAAGCTAAAATATGCATTAAGTAGATTCTCATTTAATTGACAAGGGCATTGAGTGCATTCTCATTCATAAAAAAAGACGAAGAAGGAAATCGTGCATAGATTACAATTGCATAGTTTTCGGGAAAAAAATAAATAATTTTGCATAGATTACATTGCATAATTTGCATATTTGAATGTTTCGATTTGAATTGGGATAATGAAAGTCATCTTGCTCGGAAAAGATTTGTTTTTTGCATCACTGTTTGAAACTATTCCCTCAACTAAATAACATTCATTGAATTGAAAGAATCCTTTTCTCATGTTAGTTGTACTATAGGTATTCAGATGACATCGTTTTGAGCCTTGAAGTTGAAACTTTAATCAAGATCAACTTAAAATGAACCTCAAATAACCTAAGGAGAATTTTAAATTTAACGCAAAACATTTATAGCTCTAGGCTAGAGACGTGTTCTAGTGTCTATAAACCTATGCCTGTGCTGCGGTTCGGGAGTGAAACCCATCCCACGTACGAAATTATATAGCACTTGCGGCACACATGATAAGTATAAAGGGAATCTCTAATTAAACTGTTACACATTAGACAACACCAACACAAAAATTTTCTCCCCATACCATCGAGTATATAACGGGAGACCCCAATAGGTTGCTATCCTTTATCCATAGGTAACCGAGTTTGTCGTCTCGTAAACGTGATACATCGAACATAACATTGGGGGAGATTTCCTGACCATACTTCTTGGTTCACTAGGATATATTCTACAGTTCACGGATACTTGGTAAACCCTCTTGCCTAGATTACCCCTTTTTTGGTTTATTTTGTGTTTAATTTCTAAAATCTATTGTCCACAATAACATTATTACCCATGCATGACTCCTTAGCAAATATTAGGTTGGGACTAATGGAAAAACTTCCTAAATTTACTAATCAAGGAACCCCCTCAGATGGGAATCCTGGTCCTTTTCCTTCTTTTGGAAATGTTGGTGCTCCCTATATGGCAACATTGTCCCTCCTTGTATTTACCATTGGTTTTTCTATTTAGTTATTTTCGACCCCTGTGGTTCCGAATGTCCAAGCTACTTCTCGACCAAGTTTGCCTCCACCTGAATAGTGTCAACCTAATGTTGATCCTAAATTTGAACCCTCACCTTCTTCGCATATTTATTCACCTTGTTATTCCTCTTCGCATGGTGAAATTAAGGATTCTAGTAACCAAGAAGCTAAGAAGAAGAAGAAGAAAATGAAGAAGAAGAAGCAAACTGAGCAAGGGGGCAACTAAGAAACCATTGTTACTAATGAAACTGGTGTTAAAAAACCTTCCAATCAGTCTCACTAAGTCAAACTCCATTGTAAGCTATGTAAGGGTGAAAACATTCTTATACATTGTCCCGATATTACCAAGATGTTAGAAGTCTGGTACACTGGCCCAAATCAGCCTCTAGAGATCATGATGGTGATGAAATCTCAATTAGTGGTAATAACGTTCATAGGAAAAATTGTAATGTCAAATTTCCCTCTAGGTTATGTGAAGAGAATCATTTGATTCACCTTTGTCCTTATATTGATGAAGCCTCACAAGCGTTAGATACCCTTGCAGTTTTTCAGCCCTGCCTTTTGGTCGATTACCAAAATTTTTCCCCTAATCATCTGCAAATTAATCTATTGATTGATCAAATTTAATCTCTGGTCAATTCCACTCTCTCTGAAATTCAATCTCATGAGTCTATTCCTGACCAACCATTGGTTGAGAAAATGGTAAACTTGATTCCACCTATGGTTGATCAGGCCTTTCCTGTAGAGAGTGAATCTGGGAAATCTTCGAGCCTTTTCATTTCTTCATATTCCTAGTATACCTTTACCCCATTTCCAGGCTGGGGTAAACTATTTATGAAAAAAAATACCTTATTTAATCATGACTAAGAGGTTCTCTCGAACTTTTTTTTCTACCTTTCCAGATTCGAGAGACTATCTATGAAAATAGACCTTTGGAGTTTTCTTTTCTGCTTCTTTTTAAAACTCCCTAAACATGAAAAGGATGCCTAGTTTCACCTTTTTTAGACTCATTAAAATTTAATGACACAGGACTTGTCATAATGATGAGAATGAGTTTCTCCTTCTTAGGGCTCGTAAAAATTACTAGGATGGATTCATCTAAAGGATGGAATTATATATCAACTGTATGCTATCCTCTTCAAGCTTGTGTAAAAATAAAGAGGTACTTGCGAGAAATGGTGGAGGAAAAATAGAATTGTTCATCATTTGTACTTCAGTTAAGGCAACATGTCGCTCTTCAACATGACACATCCTCTATTTTGTGTCGGCTTTGGGTCATCCTCACTTCGTCACTTTCTTTCCTGGGTTTGGGTTATCCATATTTTTCTCTAATCTATTTTTTACCTTGTCACCATGATATTTGATCCTATGTTATGTCAAATGTTGCCAAACTACAGAGTCATGTTGCCGATATGTTCAAGAGAATTCCTATCTGTAGTTCTTTATCCTCTATACATTGTTTGTTTCTTTGTTGCACTACACTCATACTACCTTCTATGTTTTGTGTTTATGATGTGGGATTCATTATGGCCCTCCTTTGATGAATCACTTCTTGTTGACTTCAACTCATTATCTGGCAAGTTGATCTAGAGACTCCCTTCCAGTACCTTAGAGCTTGCATGCCCTAATGGCAAGTTCTTTGCATTCAACAACATGTTTACATCATTGGCCTTCGATCGAGTGATTTCGTGGATGTTCGAATTCAGTCCCTTGTTCACAGTTTTGAATTGTACTGATTGTACCTTGAGAACCATTGTCATTATTGGTGGTTTCTCTCGCGCTTGTTAACAATTTACCTTATTGACTAGTAATTGGGTGATTTTCTAGCATATTCCACTCTAGTACATCTATTTTCATGCTAGAATTTGTATATTGATTAGATCATGACAGAGAACAAGACCCTGGATTCCATCTAATGAATCTAGGCTGTAAGGAGTCATTGAGTGTTCATGATTGTATACATGATCCTTTTTAGTCGGATGACTCTGTCCATGACATGGATCTTTATACATGATCCTTTTTAGTCGGATGGTTGCATCCATGTCATGGATCATTACACATTATCCCTTTTAGTTAGTGGCAATGTCCATGTTGTCGATGTTAGAAAATTATATATTATAGAGCAATGCGACACATAAAATATGCGGAAAACACAAGCAAAAAAAACAAATAAAACTAGAGAGACACAGATATATGTGGTTCACCCAGTTTGGGCTATGTCCACCCCAAATAGACATTCCTTCCTTTCTATTATCCACCAAAATGAAGAGACACAACCTACAACAGCTCCACTGTAATATCCTCTGTTCTCTCTCACAGTCTCCTGATTTGTTTATCGCTCTAAGAATACACATACAATACAAGCTGCAGTACAATGCCCTCATACAAGCGAGGTGTTGCCTTCTAGGGCAAAAAATGCTAAACTAAACATAACTTCTACCATCAGATCATCCGCCTAATGAATGGCCCAGATTGACTATAAATTACTATACTTTTACAACGAATTTTTACATATGTTTTTAGCTTTGGAGGCACTGCCCCCTAAACCCCCCGCCAGGGTGGGGCTCCATAAAGTCACAGCCATCCCCCCCTAGACACCCTAGGTAGCGTTTAATTACGGGCGGCGTTGCCGCCCCATTAAGGTACAGGGGTCCAACGCTGTGATATAAAATAAACAAGATAAATAGGCTCCACACCCAACAGTCGATCCATGTTTCGACATATATTATTCAAAGATGTAAGATATGTATATTCCTAATTTTCAGATTTTTCCCGATGATGATCAGATTCCTTGCCTTGAATAGTAAAGCATTTCAGCTATCACTCTCGTTCTGTCTTCATGCTTTAGGGGGAATCTGTTACAAAAAATTTTGTCACCTCTCCTATTCAATTCTTTTTCCCTAATGCTGAAGTGCCCTGGTAGTGACCATTGTGCCATGTTTTCATCATGAAACATGTGTCATGAAGGCATCCCTCCAAAACTGAAGAAAAACCCCATTTGATTCATTCTAGAAGAGCTAGTTGAAAACCCTGATTTTTTGGATCTACACTCCCTGGTGTAGTTCTTCCCAGTGATGATTACATGTTTTTTATATTACACTAGAGCTAATCAACATGGTTATGACTATAAAACCCGTGCTGATCCTATTTTGGCAGTATTTTTAAAATGGAAGTGAAACTTTGGCTCCTAGAGGCTTCGAGAACCAGCGAGATGGTGTTTTTTTCTTACTGATAAGATATGCCTCTCTCTTTTGGGTTCTTGTTCCTATAGTTACGATATTTTTCCCTTAATATGAGGGGATTATCCCTTATTTTTTGGATCCTCAACCCCTTCTTTTTTCGTATAAATCCATCCTCCTCAATCCCAAAAATTTTAGAAGCAACAAAGAGAGTCATATTGCCTACACTAGTTTGGACAAGGTTACTTTGAGGTGTCTTGGATTGGACTTGGATCAATCAAAAGGGAGGTCTTCAACATCAAGGATTATTTGTAACTTCTCCTTTTCATCTATTTATATATAACTACATGTTCACTTTGCATAAATGTGTATGATTAATTCCATTAATTCTAATGCTTCTTGATCTATTAGATAGATTACTTTTGATATATGCTTGTTGTACCTTTATGTTTTTTGTGTGTTTTGGTCCTTTGTCCAAGTATTCAAATGCCAGTAGCAGTGAGAATCAAGCCCAAAAGAGAAAAATACCAAAGTTTTCAACAAGGAGCAACATCATAACATCAGGTCGAGGTAGGCCATCTCCTTCTTCCTGAGTTTCGATTGTAATCTAGGAAAGGGTCTTGTAGATTGTCATGTTTGTTGCAAGACCTACACTCTTCTGCTAGAGGGATCGCCTCTATCCACCAAGGGGATTTACCTTGCCAACACTATGTAACAAAGTGGCAACTCCACTGGGGAGCCTACACCCTTTTCACCCTCTCCTTATTTTTGTCTTCATGCTAAGTTTGGCCAACTGCTGAACGACCACTTGTTTGGCTTGTTTTTTAGTCTGTATTTTTTCTTGTAAGTTTTTTAAGGTATCAAGTCTAAAGTTTTTCCTTAGATATTGCTTGTTTTATCCCTTTTTCCCTTTCTCAACATGCTTTATAATAGATACAGTCGCGCTTCCAGCACATGTTTTTGCTATAACATACATGCTACAGACCACTTGTGTTAACTAGTGGACCACGCTGGTCTAAGAAAATAGATATTTTTTGGGTCTCTTCTGGAAAACCTTTAGTGTGTCTTGATCCTTGAAAATTTTTACTTGCTTTGATTTTATTATTTATTGCTTTGAGTGTTTATAATATCTTTGAAAAGCGCAAATTAGTCTTATGATTTAAGTGGTAATTTTTTTTTTTTTGGTTGAATCTTGTTGTTGCAAGCCAATTAAAATCTATGTTTACTGCTTGTATCAATCAAGAAATAATGATCCTCTACTATAGGACAGTAGTGAACTTTGTGCTTGTTTAAATAAATTGGGTTTTACATCTGTTTAGTTTTCATTTCAAGAATTACTTTTCGTTAAATGCATAAAATCACTTGCATTGAAAGGATATTTTTCGAAATTTATTATTGGAAATATATTACATTTTTTTCAATAAGTGAAAAATTTTTAAGTGCATTAATTGCATCAGTTTAATTTCATCATTCAAAGCAAAAAAACAAAAAAACTGATCTAAGTGTATCTTAGTGAAAATAAAAAGAGAAATTATTTTGAATGGGTTGTATTTGGGATAGTGAAAGTGAAATCATTTTACTTTTTAAGAATTTTCATTTTGAAAAGTGAAATGTGAAAGCTAGTTGGGGGGAATTTTGTTTGATGCATTACTCTTTGCTTTCTATTCCCTTATTAGTTTAGCTTTCATTGAAATCAAAAGAATCATTTTTCTGATTTAGCTGCATTTTATGGATTCAAGTGACATCATTTTGAGCCCAAAATTAGAACTTAATTTTAGGTCAACATTAAAATAAACCTCAATTAACCTAAGTAGCATTTGGAATTAATGAAAATATCTAGATTTATAGGCTAGAGACGTGTTTCGACGTCGTTAAGCATAGTTGTTGTCGCTAACAGCTTGTGTTGCATCCCGAGGGTGATATATCATCCCACATATGGAATTATATAGGACTATGCTCCACATATGGTGAATATATGGGGAAACTCTCATCAAACGGTTTCACATTAGACAGTGCTACTACAGTTTGAGCTCCCATGTACCATCAAGTATATTTTGGGAGACCCCACTAGGTTGCAAACTTGCCATATGTCAGTGTTTTAACATTCTACTTCACTAGTACATTTGGCGGAAATTCCGACACTTTTGACGAAATGTTGGAAATTTCCCCAAAATTTTTCAAACTTTTCAAATCCCACCCGAAACTGTCTCTATACCAACGTTTAGAGACAAGTGTCGCAATACCGACACTTAGCGGCACGTATCGGTCTTGCGACATTTGCAAAATAGCGTCATAATTGCGACGGATTTCTGAAGTATGTCGTTATTGCGACGTTACAGAGACAAGGTGTCGCTATTGCAATGTTTAGAGGAAGGTTTCGCTATTGCGACGTTTAGAATAATGTGTCGCTATTGCGACGGTTGGTGGAAAAGTGTCGCTCTTGCGACGATTGGTGGTAAAGGGTTGCTCTTGCGATGGTTAGGCGATGTGTTGCCCTTGCGACAGTTGGTGGCAAAGTGTCGCTCTTGCGACGGTTGGTGGAAATGTGTCACTTTTGCGACGGTTGGTGGCAAAAGAAGTCGCTCCTTGCGACTTGCGCAGGGCGCGGGGCAGAGGGCCTTGCGATACAGTAAGGTTGTTCCAGGATAATCCCACATTCATAGGGCATATAAGCAATATTAGTGTTTATATACAAGTTGAGGTTTTAGATGTTTCGATTACGAGCCCAAGGCTATGCACACTCATACAATCAATTGGGACTCAGCGCATGCGCTCAGCCCCTCCCCTCATGACTTGGATTTGTTTGTGGTTTAGCTTGTGGTTCTTCACCTCGGTCCTATGGTGATTAGTGTAGGTGCTGAGCCAGGCGCTCGACGGAGTAAAAATCCCACAATTTTATTAAAAATATAAACAATTTGTAAAAAGCCCACAATTTTATTAAAAATATAATCAATTTTATATTAAATATAAAATTGATATACACTTTTTTGTTGGGAGTAAAAAACCCACAATTTTATTAAAAATATAAACAATTTGTAAAAAGCCCACAATTTTGTAAAAAGCCCACAATTTGTAAAAAGCCCACTTTTATTTTCTTTTTGCTTATTGAGCTCCCATTGAGTTCAACACGTCTTGGGTTTTATACACCATTGAGAGAGATAATTGCTAAATATAATTATTATTTTCTTTATAGGATAATTTGCATCAATGGAAGAAAACATTAGAGGTGGAAAAAAAATTCAAAAGGGTGAAAGGGGTGATGGTAGAGTTTATTGCCCTTGCAAAAATGTTGTATGAGAAATAATGTTAGAGTTTTAATAGCAACAACAACAATGCATTGTAGGAAATATGGGCACATTGATGGTGGATCGAATGACTATCGTCCCATGGTAATTAATTATCTATCTTCATTTTGATTATATCGTAAAATTTTATATTATTTTAATATATTTTATATGCGCACTAATGTTTAATGATTAATGTTTGTAATTTTCATAAAGGCACAGTTGCCCCCCAACTTTTTGCAGATGATCAACCAGCTTCCACAGCTAAATAGTAGTAGATTAGATGATGTTGCACCAGTACAAGAGAATATTGCAGAAAATATTAGTATTGGAAATGATGTTGTACAAGGTGAAGAACATGAAGCAAATGATGAAGGTAATTTTAATGATCCCATGGAGGTAGATCACGATGACAGTAATGAGACAGCTCACATTAATGATGGGACAAATCAAATGCTCCAAGACTTGTATGGTGAGTCAGATGATGATGGTGGAGATAGCAGTGACGGTATTTATGATGTACCTCTGATTAAAAGGTCAAGTGAACGACTTTTTGAACACTCAAATGCAACTCTTCTCTCTGCTACATTGTTGCTGGTGAACTTAAAGGTTATGAATAATTTTTCAAATAGATGTATGACACAACTCCTAAGGTATGCAATATGTATATATGATCACATATATGTAAATGTTGATTATTTTCCCTTTTTTTAGTTTTTTTTTTTTTTCAAATCACTAATTTATTTATGTAAATATAATATTAAATCATTTCTCACTTTCACTATTAGCTCGAGAGATCGGGCTTGAAAGCCAAACATAGTTCTGGAATGAAGCTGCCCATATAGGGAAACCAGCTCTATAGTAACAGTCTCACCGCCCTTGTGCAGGGAAACCGGTGGAATATTAGTGATTGTTATGAAACAGTAGCAAAAAACTAGCACTAACATAAACGAAGACCAGAAAACTGTAATGTACTGTAGATAACCAGCATTGCTAACAAGATAAACAAGTTGAAAGACCATACTGCGCCAAGGCATTGCAAAGTCAGATGGAGTTGGTAGGCGATGGCTTTTCCTCCACTATTGGGCAGCTGTAATCAGCTTCAGGATCTTCCACTTCGCTTTGCTTGTTGCGTTCTTCAGCAGCCTGTTCAGCTCCAGCATTGACCTGCATGGGAGAGGGACCAGAGGGGGGATTGGCAAAGCCTGCCGGCTCGGGAAAGGCCTCAATAGGAGAGGAAGCAGGGGAGGAACGAAGCTCGACAGGGACAGGATGGGGGGCGAAAGGAGCCGGATGGGAGACAGTCCAGGTGGGAGGGTTAAGGGTGGCGTCCTCACGCAAAGTAACAGTGATGAAGGCAGTGATGGATGGTCGATTGAAGGCGCTGTCAAACTTCAACTCTGCCCGTTGAGTGGTTTGTCGAATGAAACGACTACTGGCCGGCTGAGGGGCAGGAGAGGAGATGCGCTGGGGAGCGACAGGCGGAGGAGAGGCAGGGGGTGGCCATGGTCACAGACAGGAGGAATCTCAGAGAATTGCCTGCTGGAAGAGGGGCTATCGCCAAACGAGCTACCTCTCGTGCCACCACGCCTAGCGGTCATGCGTTGCCTGAGTCGAGGCATGGCGAAGCCGAGAGGCACAGGGTCGAGAGGCTTGGGAGTCTGGAGCGGATCAACAGCAGAGAAAGAAACCGGAACGAGCTGCAAAGGAGTGCTGAAGTTTTGCTGAGGAGCAATAGAAGCACCTGAGCAGAAATTGCTGTGGGAGAAATGAGCATCCGAATCAAATTCGATACAACTGTAGAGCGAGCAATGCCTGCCCGTAACTGTGCGAGCGCTTGGCTCCGCGCAGTGGGTAGGGCATGCGCCGTCCAAGGGCACCATACAAACGCTCAGAGAGACGGTGAGCTCGTCCAAGGTCACCATGCAAAAGCACAGAGAGACGGTGAGCTCGTCGAGCCAGGAGCGAGGAAGCATAATGCGCGAGCCAGGCGGGACAGAGAGAATGTAATGCCGGCGTTGAGAGTTAATGCAACCTGCAAGCATAGTTAATGCGGAGATTA
Source organism: Pinus albicaulis (assembly GCA_034641835.2). NCBI lineage: Eukaryota > Viridiplantae > Streptophyta > Pinopsida > Pinales > Pinaceae > Pinus > Pinus albicaulis. Next base: position 338,861,448 of record CM076577.1, on the reverse strand, counting down.
TGGCGCCGTGGAGGCCCATGTGGCTACCACGCGCCGAGAGCGTTGGGAATTGGCCGGAGCCAATAATCTCTATGTGCCTATTGTTCATCCACATCCAGTCCATTTTTTAGTTGTAATAAATGTGTAAAATAATAATTCAATATTTATATATATATATATATATATATATAGATATATATATATATATATATATATGATTAATAATCTTTACATTAACTAGTTTTTGTTTATGTTGTAGATTGTTGGGTGAATATTTGTTACCATCGCCAAATACTTTACCTTGAACATATCGAGATCTACGTGCTATTATGAAACACTTTGGAATGGAATATAACACTATAGATGCATGTCCTAAATATCATATTATATATTACAGAGAACATGTGTTGAAAACAGAATGTCCGAAATGTGGTGCCAGTAGATATCAAACAGATCAACTAACCAAAAAAGAAGGCCATGAAGCACCTATAAAATTTGTTATATCAAAGGTATAAATTTCTTTTGGCCTTTCAAGGAACAATTTTTATTGCAAAAAAATAAAAATGTTATCTCTTGAAGACTCATGAAGACATCATGCCCTTTGTTCAAATCTTCACTAGTGTTTCCATTTTAAACTTTGAAATTCTGCTGATTTCATTGAGAAAATACTGCTACAAAAATCCATTTTTCCCCTCCCTCCACTTCAAAAACTAGCCTTCATTTTTACCCCTTTCATTCCCATGGAATTCTTCTATTTTCCATTTGTTTCCCCTTTTCCCTTCATAAAATCCACATTACAGAGTTTAAAACTCCTTTTTTAACTCTGCCGAAACCCCCAAATCCATCAGAAAACTCTGAAAGAATCATAAAAATACACTTTTTATACTAAGGGTTTAAGCCCCTTTTGGGATAAATCCTAAACCACTTCCCCACATGTGCCCACGGGCTGGAACCAAGCACTGAGTCCATTTGGCACTAATCGCATAAAAAAAATAGAGCGCACAAGTATTTTTGTTAAGTTGAGACCTTCGATGCGATTGGCCCTTTATTACATAAGCCCCGGTCCAATCACCGATTCATATAACCCCTGTGCCCACAATCAGGTGCTAAAACATTGTATAAACACATTCCCGATTGCCTTTTTCCTTTGTAAATTCAATAAACCCACTTTTTCCTAAGTTTGGTCTAAATGAGCCCATGCAATGTTTTTTTAATATAAATGGGTAGATTGAAAAGCCCCGCATCAAAGTTCTGATGCGATTAAGCCCCATTTATATAAACCCCTGCCATCTGCTTTACTCCATATAACTTGCGGCCGGGACCAAGATTTAAAAGTCCCAAAGCACAAATCGCATCACAAAATTCTAAATGGGTAGATTGAAAAGCCCGAAGGCCCGATCCCAATTGGCCCTTTCTATGTGTAAGCCCCTTTGACCTTTTTTCCAAACCACGGCCCCGCAATGTGCGCCGCACCACTTCATATATATATAAACTACTCTGGCCAAAAACCTTTATTTATTAAATTTTGTTATCATGTGTTATGGAAGGTTTTACAACGAAGGCGCATATATAAAACAATACCCATCGTTGATCTTGAGCTGATCAAACGGCCCGCGCAAGATCGCATCACAAGTTTTTTGTCAAGCACATTTGTTTCCCCTTCCGATTAGCATTCCCCGATGGATCCTCCACCGTTGGATCTATTCGCTATATCTTTGATCTGACGGCCCATATTTTCTTCGATCATTAACCTTTCCTCTGCTTTCGAACCCCTCTAATTTATTTCCCACCATCGATCTGATCTACAGATCGA